>QEPC01006548.1:1563266-1613939 GCA_003113815.1 Sphenodon punctatus | reverse complement strand
GATGTGGGTAGGGAGGGAGTTCCAGGCATGGGGGGCAGCGAGGGAGAAGGAACGAAGGCGGTTAGGGGAGCATAGGAGACGGGGGAGAGTGAGGGAGGGGACAGAGGAGGAGTGGAGGGCGCGTGCAGGAGTCCGTAAGGAGATTAGGGCTGAGAGATAGGGGGGAGCTTGGCCATGAGGTGTTTTGTTGGTGAATACCAGGAGTTTCAACCAGTTGTGTTCGGGAAGGGGGAGCCAGTGGAGAGAGGAGAGGAGAGGCTGCACATCGTCAAAGCGACGGGCTGAGTGGATGACCTTGGCAGCAGAGTTTTGGATGGCGATAAGGGAGGACAGGTGAGAGCGAGGGAGGCCAGTGAGGAGAAGGTTGCAGTAGTCGAGGCGAGAAATGACCATAGCATGAACAAAGGTTTTGGCAGAGGAGCTAGAGAGAAAGGGGGTGGATCCGAGCAATGTTATGGAGGACGAAGCGGCAGGATTTGGCGGCTTAAAGGAAAGATGAGTGTCAAAGATGAAGCCCAAGCTATGGGCTTGGAGAACAGGATGGATGGTGGCTCCATCAATGTGGATGGACAGGGAAGTGGGAGAGGAAGAGGAGGGAGGAAAAATAAGGAGTTGATTCTTGGCCATGTTGAGCTTGAGCTGCCGTTGGGACATCCAGGTGGAGATGTCAGCGAGACAGTTGATGAGGCTTGAGTGGACAGAAGGGGAGAGAGATGGGGTAGAGAGGTAGAGCTGAGTGTCATCAGCATAGAGATGATATTGGAAGCCGTGGGCGGCAGTGGGTTTGCCAAGGGAAAGGGTGTAGATAGAGAAGAGGAGAGGGCCAAGGACAGAGCCTTGGAGAAGCCCAACTGAAAGGGGAAGGGAGGAGGAGCTGGAATTGGGAAGAGGTACATTAAAGGAGTGGTCAGAGAGGTAGGAGCAGAACCAGTCAAGGACAGAGCTGCAGAAGCCCAAGGAGCGAAGTGAGTCCAGTAGGAATGAGTGGTTGACAGTGTTGAAGGCAGCAGAGAGGTCAAGGAGGACAAGAATGGAGTAAGGGCGCTTAGATTTAGTGACAAGTAGATCATTTTTTATCTTGGCAAGGGCAGTTTCCATGGAGTGAAAAGGGCGGAAGCCAGATTGGAGAGGGTCCAGGGAGGAATTGGCAGAGAGGAGGTCCAGGCAGCGGGAGTAGACAACACGTTCCAGAAACTTAGAGGCAAAGGGAGGGAGGGTGACTGGCTGGTAACTAGAGGGGTCGGATGGGTCCAGGGTGGTCTTTTTGAGGATGGGAGAAACAGTGGCATGCTTGAAGACGGAAGGGAAGGAGCCAGTGGAGAGGGAGAGATTAATGACATGTAGAAGGGGGCGGCAACAGTGAGAGCAATAGGGTCAGGAGGCGGGAGGGGATCAAGAGGGCAGGTGAAGGGGTTTGAGGAAGAGAGCAGAGTCGAGACTTCCTCAAGGGAGGCCGGGGGGAAGGAGGCGAGGAGAGAGGGGTGAGGGGTGGTGAGGGAGTGGGAAGAGGAGATGGGTGAGAGGCAACGTCCTGGTGAATCTTGTTGATTTTTGAGGTGAAGAATGACACGAGATCCTGAGCAGAAAGGGAAGAGGGTGGCAGTGGGCAAGAGGGCTTGAGTAGGGAGTCGAAGGTAGGGAAGAGGCGACGAGGGTTGCAAGAGTAGGATTCGATCCTGGAGGCATAGTAGTGTTGCCTAGCCATGGAGATAGCAGAAGAGAGGGAGGAGAGGGAGACTTTATAGTGGAGGAAGTCAGGGTGGGGGCAGGATTTGCGCCAGAGGCGTTTAGCAGCTCGGGTGCAGGAGCAGAGGTAGCGGATGTTAGGGGTGAGCCAAAATGAGGGGTTTGGGGTCAGACGGGGTGGGAGGAGACGGGGGCAAGAGAGTCAAGGGTTGAAATGAGAGAGGTGTTAAGAGAAGAGATGGCAGAGTTTGGGGAAGAGGAGGAGAAGATTGGGGGAAGGAAAGGGGAGAGGGAGGAGGCAAAGTCAAGAGGGGTAACGGCCTGCAAGTTGCGGAAAGAGCGCGGAGTGGGGGAAGACGAGGGGGGTTGGTGGGAGAGGTTGAAGGAGGCAAGGAGGTGGTCAGATATATGATAAGGCTCAAAGGAGAGATCAGCAACAGAGCAGTTTCTGGAGAAGATGAGATCGAGGGAGTGACCATCAGTGTGGGTGGGGGAATCGGTCTAGAGGCAGAGATCAAAGGAGGAGGTTAGGGAGAGAAAGTGGGAGATAGGGGACTTGGAAGGTGTGTCAACGTGGATGTTAAAGTTGCCAAGAATAAGAGTGGGGGTATCATCAGAGAGGAAGGTTAGCCAGGATTCAGTCTGGGAGACTTTATTACCTGAGGTCTGTGTACCTGAGGTCATATCCTGTGTACCTGAGGTGTACCTGAAGTCATATTCTCACCACACAGACCAGCCAGTTATCATTTTTGATGTAACCACGCCAAGCGCATGCACCTGGGACCTCACGTCTTTGTGAATGTTACACTCCTAGTCTCTCCCTTTGTTTCCCTTCCTTTGTCTCCCCCCACCCCAATCTCTCACATTGTAAACCCTAGGGCAGGGACCGTGTCTATTCCATTACTTTGTAAAGCACGAGGTACATTGCTTTCAATATATAAATGCTTGTGAATAATAATTCATAATTAATAACTATTAAGTTTCAAAAGAAGGGCAAATTACCTAGACACAAAAACCTTTGGTTTAAGAAACTTAAGGTGGCATTAACAATTATACTCAAATGTTAACATGACAGTAAGTTGTATGTTAAGGCAACTTTATTCAGTATCAGACCAATCTATACATTTTTCTTTCCTTATTTATTAATTTAAAAAAATTATTTTATTTATTTATTTATTCGATTTATACCCCACCCCTCCTGAACACAGCTGAAATTAAGCTGTATATGTGTGGTATGGTGACTGAACAATACGTATATGTGATTAGGAATTAAGTTTCAGTTAAGTCATATTTTGGGGAGTGGGGGGCACAATACACATGAAAGCAGTACTTGAGAGGGTGGTAGACTTCCAAAGCCAGATTTGGATATGGACAGAGATCTCTTTAATACTATAATAGAGAGAAATACTATAATAGAGAGAAATGCTACTGGGAGTTAAAACAGATGAATTAAAATGGGAACAAGTCCAAAGAAGGACTTTGCAAGGATGATCAGAGCAATGGAGGGCCAGTTTTAACGGAAGAGGTTAAAAGACTTCAGCCTGTTCATCCTAGCAAAATGATGGGTGGAAGGAGACATGATTGTGCTCTACATATTCAGGGAGTAACCACAAGAGATGAAGGAGCTATATGAGTTTAAAGGAGAGACACAGGAACAAATGTATAGGAGCTGGACAGGAATAAATTTATTCTGGAATTTAGAAGGTGTTTTTTAACTGTCAGGGTGAAATTCCAAAGTAGTTCCCAGTGAGAGTCATGGGGCCAGGAACCTAATTATACTGTCTTGGGAAATTACCTGCAGAGGCCAGGAAGGATGCCACTTTCCCTTAGATATTTTGGAGTTTATATTTTGCTTCTCTTTCTGAAGCATGAGAGGTGGCCAGAGTTGGTGGTTGGACACTGGACTGGTACTTTAGTATGGAGGTGATGCAGAGAATTTTATCTCAGATGCTTTGCTTTGGCACTTGGTTACATGCTCGTGGTCTAACTGTCATATTATATATTAGGAAATAAATTTTCTCCAGGCTAAGATTGGGTTTTGACTGGTTTTTCATCCTCTCTTGTAGCATGGAGGATGGCTCAATTGCTTGGGTTGTCTTGGTGAAACTGGGTTTATCTCACCAAATTAACTCCCTGCCACTTCAAGGGTTTCTGTCTCTGCTGCAGGTCCTTTCTGCTCTTTGCCTGTAGTGCACTTACATTTAGCTTTCCAGAGGCTGTTATTGTTAGCTGTTTTATGTGGACATGAGTTTAGATTAGAACATGGCACCCTCTTATATGCCAGGGGTCAGACTAGATGATGTGGGAGTTTCTCTTGATCTTGAACATTATGGAATTATTATTTTTTTAAACTCTTCCCCCCCCCCCCCCCCCGAAAACACTTTGCAATCTTGATACTATGTGTTGAAGTTCCTGTGGCACAAACTGGAACTAATAAACACTATCTGCAAACTATTTCCAGGACTTCATTAAGCTAGCCCATTAGATGTTTAAGCTCTCTCTTCTGGTTTGCTTTTTTTGTTTTGTTTCCTGGGTTGTCAACACAGAGTGCAGCAGCATGTGGTGGCTTCCCCTGGGGGTGAGCAGAGGATTTTCAAGACATACCATGTAAGGTTACTCGGCACAGACTTCCAATCCGGCTACCACCTCCCTAGTTTTGCCAAGAGATTTTGGGTTTTGACAAGGTCTCCAGGCTCTGGGAGGAGCCCTGAGTAAACCAGAGCACCCAAGTAACTTGTAGAAGTTGGTGCTTCAAGAGGCAGCAAGGGTGGCCACATCAAAAAGGGTCCAGGCTTTAGGGAAATGGGTGGAGAACCTCTTTTCTGATGGGACCCTGCCCCCATGAAGAAATTCCCTCAGTTATCAGGAAATCGGGGTTTCACCTGGAGCCTGGAAAAGATAAACCCAGAACTCTCTGCGTCTGTCACAATCTGGCATCAGTGGGGCTAGAACCCAGAGCTCCCAAGCCTGATCCAGCCACCAATGTTGGTACAAAGGCAGAGGGAGCAGCTTACACCTTCTGCCCTGCCCAGGGACCCTGTAATTCCTACTTTGATTGGCTGCAGGGCTCCATCACAGGATTGGCTGGGAAGTCCCATAAATGCTGGGTGAGGGCCCCTCACCAATTCTGAGCTTTAGACTAAACAGTCACTCAGCTCCCCAAGGACTTGCCTCACCGCTCCATACTGTACGTCTTTGCTACTTGCCCAGTCCCCTCCTGGACTGCTCAGACGGTACTGATGCCTGCTGTGGACCTGAAGTGACCACACCTCTCAGATTTCCTCTTTATAGAATAGGTCCTCACTAATAGAAGCCCAAGACTGGATCCCTGGGCAGGGCCCTGGCACTAGTCCACTCCCACCAGCACCCCAGAACTGGGCTCCTGACAGTGTCAGATCCCTATTAGGTTACAGGGAAAATCCTGCTCCCTATAATGAAGATGCAAAGTACTCCCTGGCAGATGGAGAGCAATGTTTTTTCTCTGTCATTTTCCCATCTCACCCTTTGTCTGCCTTGTCTATTTACACCTTGCGACTGTATGTGTTGGGGCAGGGACTGATTCTTACTATACGTTTGAAAACTGTTTAACTCAGTGAGACCTCAATGGTGCATGTGCTGCAGTACAAATAAATAACAATTTTACCTTTTAAAGCATGAAAGATGCAGATTGTGCCTTGAGTTCCCAAAGTAAAGTGCCTCATTGTCCCTAGATAACAGCACACATAGGTTTAGCACTCTCAGTCCTAATTTTCAGTTTCTTTGCCTCTGGTGCATTTAAATGAGACTCTTGACATTACCAAGATGACACACACAAGTGGCATTGTTATTGGGTGATGGCATGATGCTAATATTAGTGTCCTGTGGGAAACTCTCTTGATTGCATTTTAAGAAATTTTATGAGAAACCTTGCTGGAAAATGCCAAAATTATGCAACCTACAATGGAAGCCATTGTTTGCTAAGGTGTTTGATAGCCGCCCCGAGCTGTTTCAGGAGGGGTGGGATATAAATTTGATTAAATAAATAAATAAATACCCTGTGCAGTTTATTTGTTTTATTATTATTAATTATTATTACTTAAGCCTGAAATTAAGAAAGGAAAGCTGTCTCACTGAAATGCACAGAAGTTTTTGAGGAATCCAGGGATCAGATGGCAGAAACTGAGGTAAGGGGATTGTTTTCAGGGATAAAATCTTTTATTCTTACAAATTTAAATTAATAACAAAGAGGAGTTACCCCATTGTATATTTTCCATTCATATCTTAGAGAAGGCACAGTAATTATGAAATCTTGTGAATCTAAATCTATTGATATTTCTTAGTTCTGTTCAGCTTGGTATAAGGCTGTGATTGTTACCGGATAGCATGTTGGGCATTAGTCACTAAGACTTGGATATGTTGCTGAGGCATAACCTAAAAGTCAAAAGAGAGAAGGCGGGGGGGATAAAGATCAAAACCCAGCTTGCTGTCATTAGAATTAAACCATTTTCTTGTGAGAGAAAGAGGTGAAGGTAAAGCAGGAAAATGGAAAGATAACAGAAATAATCTAATTAGCACAGTTTGACAAATAGGTGCAAAGTGAAGCTTGAAGAATTATTTATAGTATGAATCTCTCCTCTTCTCTGGTAAATTTTAAACTTGTTAACAAATCTCATGGCTTAGTTTAGCCCAGAGCAAGGGAACGTTTTCCCTCTAAGGCCACTTTGACAAGTAGTACAAGATTTGAAGGCCAGGGTACACTTAAGGAGTACACTCAAAGTGGAGGGTCTGGATCATAGGTCTGTGTCATCGATCTGTCCCCTATCCTTGCGTGCATGTCTTCATTTCTGCTTCCTTCCCCTAAGGGTGATTTCAGACGTTACGGCTGGGCGCTTTCACCACGGGCCGTGGGGTGGTTCGGACCACAGCCGGGGATGAAGGTGAAGGGGGGAGCCAACAGACGTTCCCCCCTTTGTCCCCAGCCATGGGGACCGCCGAACCATGGCCCATGGTGAAAGTGACTGGCCGTAACGTCTAAAGGGGCACCCCCCTCCCGGAGGAGGCGGGGCTGCACGATGCAGCGTGCGGCCGCATGGCCCTGCCCCCAGCACTCCCCGGCCACCCGCCCTCCCCGAGACAGGCAGTCGCAGCAGCCTATCCTGCCGCTGCCCGCAGCCGGGACCCCGGAATGTGGTGGAGGTAAGGTAACAGACGTTACTTTTCCTTCACCGCGTTCCGGGTTCCCCCTAACCACGCTCCGTTCGCTGCCATGGTGCGGGAGAACAATGCGTGGTTAGATTCACCATGGGGGGTGGTTGACTGAGGTGGACATCTGGATGCACGCAAACAGACGTTCACCTCCGTTCACCTCCCCCCCCCCCCCCCCCCCNGATTTCAGACAAACATAATGTCTGAAATCACCCTAAGTCTAGTCTTTCAGTGCTTGGGGGTAGGAATTGGATCCAGGGTTCAGATCCAGGAGCTTGAAAAGGACCAAACAAAAACTAGCCAGGATTTGCATTTGATCCCCAGTCCTAAGATTCCCCACCCCTGGTTTAGTCCCAGTATGCAGATGGATTGGTGTTTGTTTATTTATTTATTTATTTAAAAAACTTATTACCCCGCCCCTCCTGCTACAGACAGCTCGGGGCGGCTTACAACAATAAAAACAATTAAAACAATCATAAAAGGAGGAAGCAGAGAAAACAACACACACACCTCATCACCCATCTCCCCCACTAAATGCCTGGCAGAATGGCCAGGTCTTGCAACGTTTTCGAAAAGAGGGGAGGTCTGGGGCCAGCCAGGCCCCCATCGGAAGGGAGTTCCATAGGCATGGCGCAGCCACCAAGAACGCGGTGGCTGCGCCGAGAGCGCCCCCTGTGTGGCCACCCGAGAAACTCAGGGGACCTCGAGCAGTATCCCCAGATGACCGCAGGGGCCGATCCAGGACACGGGGAGTGAGGCGGTCTCTCAGATAGGCAGGTTGAAATTGTTTGTGGGAGTAGTCTTTATGATTCAGAAAAGAGAGCTTTTTACTTCTGATCTAGTCACACTGCGGTGCTAGAAGGTACTGTGCTTCTGAAAATGCCAACTTACAAGTGGAAAGTAACCATGGACTTGACTGATTCTGCTTAACAATCAGATGGCACCTCTTGTAAGAGTAGATCAGAGCCAGTAAGCACGCTGTTCTAGTCAAATTCCAACTTGCAGCATTGCATTGTGCCACTTGAATCTGCACCTGAAAAATTCACATGGAGACATTTTTTTTCTTGATTCCTTATTTCAAATATATGTGCTCGGATTATTCAGTAACAAAAAAGTTTCCATGATATGCCCCAAAAGGGACTGCATGAAGTAATGTATACACATCAGTTTATAAAGAACAAAATGCAGAGCATGGATGAAAAACGTTGGATCTGACCTCTAGATCTAGTTTTTACTTCCAGGCACTGAAACACTGAGCTCAGGGTTAGGGAGCAGAGATGAAGGCATGCACACAAGGACAGGGGACAGAGCCATGGTGCAGATCCATAATCTGCACCCTCCTCTTCATAAGGACGCCACTGCCCTGAACATGCCCTTGGAGTTTCTACTCATTTTCAAAGTGGCCCGTGGAAGGAAAAGTTTCCCCCAACCCTGATGTAGGAAGCAAAATTCATTTCTCACATGGGACAGTTACTTAAATCCCACACCAGACCTTCCTGCTTGTACTGACTGAACACATTCCAATTACTTTCCATAGCAGAATGGACATTAGGAATGACTGATTCTTGAGCAGCTATGGTCCTTCTGATACCATCAGTTACACAACCACATTGTGCTAAATCTGTGGTTGAAATTGTAAGTGTTTCTTTTTATTTTTAGGCATTATTTTAAGCATTTAGTGTGGATTTGGAAGATGCATTCCTTAACACTGTAGGAAGACAAATGCAAATCAACCAATTTTCGGTATGTCTGATACATGAAATTTTCTCCATTTGGCAGTATCACATCTGTATCAAGGCTGCTCCTCTTTTTCAGTACTCATAATTGAGAAAAAGCTTGGGATGAGCCTTTAATTAGGATTTTATAAAGAGAGCTCCATGAGGGTAAGCACCATGTCACATCTGTATTCCCGCAGCATCTACCATACTGTGGGTGTTACCAAATACAAATAATATGATCAATGTGTGTCCGAGTAGAAAACTTGAGGGATCCAATATAATTGCCCAAAATAAGGAGAAGAGACCAGAGTTTGCCATTTATATATAGCATTTCCTCACTATGCTGCCCTATGTTATAGCCGAAGCCTGGCTATAAAGAACTTTGTAGATCCCTCTGTCCCACAATGCTGTACTGTGTGTGCGCTAGAGCTGAAAGAGGAAGCAAAATGTGTACCTGTAGGTAAGACCTGAAATTTTAGGTAGCTTATCAGTTGCCCAATCAGTACACACATATCAAGATGAGTAAACAGCTACCCGAAATACTGGCAGTAACTGACTTACTATTTTACTGACCCATTCCGACTTACCATATTACCATTTTAGCATCATTCTGTATTTTGGTGTATCATCACTTTCATCATCATGCACACGCGTGCACGCACACACACACATGTGCTCGCACACAAATTCGCACAGCACAAAGGGCCATGGAACCATCAGTGGATGAATGGAAATAGATGGGAAATGGAAAATTGGTAATTCAGTACATTGGTGGAAAACAGAATAATGGTAACACTTGTGGAAAACTGGTAACTCAGTTGGGAATGTGCGTAATGCATTGAGCTCTAACTGTTTAGCACCTGATATGTCTGAAATGATTTGGGTACCACAGTTTCAATAGGTATATCTTTCTTTGTGGGTACCCATTTCAGCTCTAACGTACACCTTCCCTTATTACAAACCTTTCAGTGTAAACAACCAAGATCTCAAGAGGCCTCTCATAGCAGGAGTGTACTGTGTGCATGCAAACAATATAAAACAACCTCACAGATACTTGGTTTCAGAGCAAGCTACATTTGCCACTTATCACACCGATCCTTGCTCTGCTAACTGTCAAATCTTGTCTCCTAGACTGGGCAGGATAAGCAGATCATTTGGTGGTCAAGGAGCTTCATAATCTGCAGTAAATCCCGAAGTGTTTTTGCCTGCAGCCACCTTGAACAACTGAAAATCAGCTAGTTTCTGTAGCTGAGCATGTCTTGATGGGGACAATTTTTGGTACCCAAAATTTAGTAACCAAGTTTTTTTTAAAAAGCTGAGTATTATACAGGATTCTTGCATATTGATTAGCAAGGAAGACAGAAGTAAAGGAGGGGAAGGGCAATGATGCCCTTCATTTTCTTCCTCCCAGCGCACTCCTGGGAATTCAGTGCTGTAAGCAGAGGGAAGACAGTATTATTTATTTATTTATTTATTTTATAGATTTCTACCCCGCCCCTCCTGCCATGCAGCTCGGGGCAGCTTCCAGCATTTTAAAATTATAAAATTCACATAATATTAAAAATATAAACAGGGCAAAAACCAGTATAAATATAAATAGGTGGGGGAACTAAAACATCCCCCTACCCCTCCCTCCCAAAGGCCTGGGCGAATAGCCAGGTCTTACAACTACGCCGGAATGTTAATAGGCTAGGAGCCAGGCGAGCTTCCTCCGGAAGGGAGTTCCAAAGCCGCAGCCCTACCACCGAGAATGCCCTCTCCATCGTGGCCCCCCGCTTTACACGGGGGACCTCCAGGAAGGCAACCCCGGCGGATCGCAGGAGCCGCTCTGGGGCGCGGAGGGTGAGGCGGTCCCTAAGGTATGAGGGGCCGAGACCGTGTAGGGCTTTATAGATCATCACCAACACCTTGAACCTGGCTCGGCACGCTATCGGCAGCCAGTGCAGAGCTCGGAGCACCGGTGTAATATGCTCCCGGCGGCCCGTCCCCGTAAGAAGACGAGCCGCCGCATTCTGCACTAGCTGCAGCCTCCGAACCAAGAACAAGGGAAGCCCCACGTAGAGCGCGTTGCAGTAGTCGAGCCTCGAGGTGACGAAGGCATGGATGAGGGAGGCCAGGTCCGGGCCGGAGACAAACGGACGCAGCCTGCGTACTAGATATAGCTGGCGGAAGGCAGCCTTAGCGACTGCCTCCACCTGCCGCTCCAGACGCAGATCTGCGTCCAATATCACCCCCAGACTCCGAACCTGCAGAGCTACAGGAGGGCGAACCCCCCCAACCAGGGGGGCCACCACCCCCTTCGCTCTCCCCACCAACATCACCTCCGTCTTGTCGGGGTTAAGCTTCAGTCTGCTCAGCCGCATCCACTCCGCCACGGCCTCCAAACATTGGGAAAGCAACGAGACAGCAGGGTCTGGGTCAGTAGAAAAAGAGAGATACAGCAGAGTATCATCAGCATACTGGTGACATCGCACCCCGAACCTTCTCACGACCTCCCCCAAGGGCTGCATGTAGATGTTAAACAACAGCGGAGACAAAATCGAACCCTGCAGTAGGGATGGAACTCGGGGCAAAATTTCAGTTTCGGTCAATTTTGGTTCTCATGTATTTCGGTTCTTCGGTTTTGGTACTATTGGAACTTTTGCATTGATTGTTGTACTGGATTTTTAACATTGCAGTTTTTCAATGGGGGATAAACCGCAATGTTAAAAATCTGGTACAAAAATCAATGCAAAAGATCCGATAGTACCGAAACCGAAAAAGAACAGAAATTTCAGATTCATCTGAAATGGCCATTTTCGGGTACTTTCGGTTTTATCAGAAACCAAAATTCCCATCCCTAGAAGACAGTATTCCTTCCATAGGAGCAGAGGGAGAGCAATATGCTCTCACCATCAGGTTCAGTTTGCATTGTGTCAAAGACAGATGTTGGTCCTTATTTTGTCCAAACTAGTTCATCTGTCCTCAGCATTTATATTCTCTAGAAGCATCTTTTGAGATAAAATGTCAGATCTCATCTTGCTTTTCTTCCCTGCTGTCAGCTTTTCATGTATTCTAGTGTGTCATGTTGGGTTTTGTGACTGAAAAAGAGTAATAAAATGTTTGTGTGTGGCAGTCATTTCCTATCCTTCCATCACACATTCGTTCTCAGTATAATGCTCAGTAAGCTGCAGGGATCCGTGGGCAGAGAAAGTCTGAGAAATGTGCAAGGCCTTTCTGTTTTCTATTCAGTTGCAAACTAAAAATACATGAGGATCCTGTATCAGAAATAGCAAGTGAACAGTGGGTGGAAATATTCCAGATAAGTATAAAAAAGAGGATTTTTATTTGGTTCCCTGAAGCAATTACAAGTGTGATGTAGGGTAAGAACAGAACCAACCGCTGGGCGGCAGCAACTTGGCTGGGGAAGCTGCGGTGGCCATGGGCCAGGCCACAGCACAAACGTACCCGCGGCTGGGGCCGTGGGGAGAACCATCAACATGCGGCTGGCTAGCCCCACCCCCATGCTGTGCCCAGCGCTCCAGCCTGCTGCCATGATGAGCAGCCATGGCGGACAATGGCAACTAGCCATGGTGGCTGCTGGCCCAAACAGACATGATAGCTCATTGTGGCCCACTTTGGCTGGGTTGGTTGGGCCTTAGCTCAGGCTGTGACTTTGGACGTTTCCCAAGGTCAGAGCCCGGGTTTGCCGCTGACATGGCCTGGGTAATCCTGGGCCAACATATGGTGGCACCTGCACTGACATGCAGGTGAGGTTAGGGACAAAGTGGACCACAGCGGGCTGCTGTCGCATCTGTTTATACCCCTAGACAGTGTTCATTATGTGAGCGCTAGAACTGCAGGGCCTAACTCTCCCTTTTACCCCAGTCGTGTACTAGTCTAGCTTTTCTGGAGTTACTTCAGATTTATACCAGTGAGGAGATTTTATCCTGCTATATGGAAATGAGCCTACCACAGCAAATTGCATACCAATCAGTTTCTTTTCTCTATTAGAGTTACTAGTTATGCTAATGCTACTATAAATATCTATGCTGAGGTATACACTGGGACGCTACATCCCAAGCTGTTTACATTATCTAAATACCCAGTAATATATTCAGAACACTTAATATAATGTATACAAGGGCACAAACTGTTTGGTGACTGTATTCCCCCACAGATTTACTTTTATTACAACAACTTTGTATACAAAGAAGCAACAATTTGCTCTTATCTCTGCACATTCTCCAGCTTGATTGAAGATTCAAATTCAGTGTAGTGAATTTACAAATGAAAATAATGGTGCATTAACTCTGCGGATGTACTGGTTCAGCTATTGTTTATGCTAATGATCATGGGGGACTCAAGGAAAATGGCAACATCCTTTCTACATAGGATATTGGTGGTGGTCACAGGGAATTGGAGGAATAGTGGAAATGTTTCAAATGAAAAGTGTTTCTTTAAAATAAAGTTTTTTCCCTCCTTCCACCCCCTCAATATTAGAAATTTTAACATTACCTCGTCTCAAATTTCCCATTTTTGATGAAACTGGAAAATTAGTCTGGTGTGTGGATTTGGGTTTCTTGATTTGTCATTTTTCAGATTTTCTCCAATTTTCTCTCTGCTTTCTGCTTTATTCTATCCGTTTCTTTTTTTTTTAAAGTGCAACATGGTTTTAAAAATGGAGGTAAAGGGAAGGAGAAGGATGAAGTGAAAAATTACAAAAGCAAAGACTTGGTAAAAAATATAGTTAAAAGATTTCTAGTTAACAAAAACCATTCCTTTTTAAAATCGTGTGGAATGACAATGAGTCAGTTTGGTGCAACTACTCTAGGATTTTCATAAAACTAGCACAACTGCCTCTTGTGAAATTGCTTGATTGTACCTGAGTTCCAGTCTGCTTGACCTCCTGCCTGTACTCTGACATTGGGTGCAGACACACAAGCTGGGGGCAGACTACATTTTGGGGAGTGCGAGCCACTCCTCTGCAGCCATCACTAGCTCCTCCATGCCCTGGGGTGGGCTGAGGACCTAGTGCACTCCTCTGCCCCCCTCCCCCCAATCTCTACTAATCCGCTGTTTGTCGGGGTTGGGAGAGGAGTGTGCACATGCTCCTCTGGGCCCCTCCTCCCCCAATCAGCTGTTGGGAATAGGGGTGTGCATGTCGTTTTCGTTATTACAATAACGATAACAAAAATTGTAATTGTCATTTTCATTATTGAAATTATGAAAACAATGAATAATAATAATAATAATAATAATAATAATTAATAAAAACAAAAACAACATTTGTTTTTGAAATAACGGGGAAACACTGACAAACATATTTACAGCTATAATGGTTTTATTTCTTATTCAATTCTGATGAAACCTGGGGAGATTATACCCCCAATAGAGAGCACTATGCGTACCAATGTTCAGAAGAATCTGATAAAGGGGACTGATTTTAGAAGCAATTGAATGTTGTGACTTTATGAAAAGCTCCATAAACATTCCTGGATACAATCTCTTTATCTTTCATCTAATTTACATGAAACCTGGGAATATTATGTCCATGTCCATCCACAATCTTAATACTCCTGCCAAATTTCAGAATGATTGGATAAAGTGTTCTGAAGTTATAAGCTGTTAACTTGAAAATAAATTTCTGGTTGTAACGTTTTTACATTCCATCCTGTTTACAAGTAATTTGGCAGGAATGTATCCCATACTTTCCTTGTACATTCTACCAAACTACAGGAAAATTTGATGAGGGGCCCCAATTTTATAAGCAATTGGAGTTGTCTCCTTGAAGACCATTATTCAGATAAATAGCAGCACATGCAGTGCTAGTCAGAGGCAGGCACCTGGCATGGCATGGGGAGGAAGGCTGTAGGAGGGAGAATGGGGAGCAACCCAACAGATTGACAGACACATTCACTGGACAATTACTGCATGCTTCCAGCTTTACAGGACCACTCGGTGGTGGCTTTGAGGCGGGCATAGGGGCAAGCATAGAAGGGACGTAACTGGGACTTTGGGGATAGCATCCCAGCAATCAGGAGACATAGTTTACACATTCAGGCTGACCAGTTATCATCACAATCACATCCTATGGCACTGTGACAGAGGACATAAGAGAATCTCTATTGGGACTTTCCTAAACAGATGCTTCCAACTTCCCAGTAACAAGTGAGGGAGAGAAGTTGGGATGGTCACAGCACAGAATGAGGATATTTGGCTGACATTTCTGCTGGCCAACTGGCATCACAAACCGATCTTAGACCACAGTGACATGTAAGAGAATCCTTGGCATAGGCTCATTCTCTGCAGATTCTGTGCAGGCATATATAATTGGAACCCTTTATCACATCATTCTGATATTTGGTAGAGATGATCCTGAAAGTATTAGATACAGCTCTGACAATGTTGGACTACAAAGATGTTACAGTCACACACATTTATATGTTAATTGCTTATACCACCAGGACCATTTATCCAATCTTTCTGAAAATTGTCATAGATAGTAACCATAAGAGGTGGGATAAAACTGCCAAGTTTCATCCATGGGTATTTTCAGATGTTACGAGATCACGCTCAACCACAGTCAATTCCCTGTGGTGGGGAATGCCCTCGTAACGTCTGTTGGGGAACCGGAAGTTCCCCTCCCCGATGTTACCCACACTCAATCCCCGCCAGGAATCACATTCACCACGCGATCGGCTGAACCCGTGGGGCCGGCGCTGATCGCGTGGTGAATGGGATTCCCGGCGGGGATGAAGGGGCCCGTCATGTCTGGATGGCGATCACGGCCCGAAATCCCTGCCGGGATTCCAGGCCATGGTAATTTTGGGCGGGCGCTGCGACCGCATTGGCCCCGGTGCCCGCCTGTCTCCCCATAGGGCGGGCGGTGGGGGAGCATTGGGGGGGCGGGGCCGTGGGGTGCACGTTGTGCCGCGCGGCCCCGTCCCCTCCCCCATTCCTTGCCGGGATCCCCCGGCACGTCTGTTGGCTGTGCCGGAGTGATCCCGGCGGGGAATCCAAAGGTTGTTTCCGTGACTGGGCAAATGCCGCCCTGTCACGTCTGAAAATACCCCATGTTAGATGAGAGACAAAGATGTTATAGCCACAAATGTATATGCAGATGTTTGCAAAATAACACAATTCAACTGCTTGTAAAATCAGATTCCTCTATCTAATCTTTCTGAAATGTGGTACACTGAATGCCTTCCATTTGGGGTATAATCCCCCCATGTTGCAGATACATATAATGGAAAACAGGAAAGTTACAGATGAAAATGTGTTTTCTATTGAAACCAATGGAAAAAGAAAACAAAAACGAAAATGACATTTTGATATTTATGAAAATGAAAATGACAGATTTCAATAACGAAAATGAAGAATGACATGGGTCCCTGGTGCACACCTCTACTTGGGAAGGTGGATTGGGGGAAGAGGGTCTAGGAGGAGCATGCACTCCTTTCCCAGGATCCCTTTTCCCCTGATCAGCTGTTAAGTGGTGGGGAAGCATGCTTTTCACAGGCTCCTCCCCCCCTTGACCCACCTAACAGCTGATTATGAGGAGTGGGGCCTGGGAAGAGGGCACACACTCTTCCCTTGGCCCCTTCCCCCATGATCAGCTATTATGCAGTGGGTTAGAGGACGCACACCTTTACCCGGCTACGCACACCCTTACCAGTCTCTGTGCCCCCACAATTAGCTGTTAGATGGGGGTGGGGGAGGATCGGGATCCTCCAAGCTTGATCCACAGACCCTGTCTTGTGGCAGGGGTGCACGGCCCGGCCACCCGGGAGGCAGACCCTTTAACCCACTTTGGGCAGCCTTATCACACTTTGGACTATTTTACTACGTTCTGTGTGTTCCTTGCCTTTTTCTGAGGATGCATGGCATAGTAGCTGGCTGCATACCCTTCCATGGGGCAGGGTGAAAATCGGGTGGCTGCTGGGCATACAAGCCACTGCATCATGTGGTAATGCCCGATGTGAGATAAGCCTGCCCAAAGTGCATCCTCCCTAAAGATGCAAATAATAATAATAAAAACCTTTTCAAGTAAATCAGACGCAATGAGCCTGTAGAGTCAGTTAGGCCATTAGATGACCAGGGGATGAAACAACATTGGGAGAATGGAAGAATAAGGACATTGCAGAGAAGCTGAATTAATTCTTCACCACTGAAGATGTTGGGGAGATACCCACACCGGACCAAGTCTTTGTAGGTGAATAAATGAAAAAACTTCACGAATAAGTTTGTTTAGTTGTGTGGCTAATCTCCCTAGAGGTACTTTTAAATTTGCAACAGTTGCTTCAGCTCCCAGCGGGACAACAACCAGTTTTGCATGCCAGTTTACTCTTTGTTATTGTTGCTGATGTAGATGATGGGATCAAGAATACTGAATCAAGGCTGCAAGTGAGAGAGCCTTTTACTGCAAGGACTGAGATGTACTATGATGGTAGTGACAATTCTTTGCATCTCCCCCTAGTTTTTTAGACCCTTTGCTTTGATCCACACTCTACCACAAACTCCCAAACTAGCTCTGTTTCCCTAAGCCATGTCCTCAGCCAGGACAAAATGCTGCTTGTCTGATTTCTTCCTGGGTCTGCCCTTGACTGAAGTGCTGTCTCAGTTCTTTAAAGCTGCCCTCCCAACTGATCAGACAATCCCCGCTAAGAGGTAACTAGCCAAAAGCAGGGTACATAGGCTGCTGACTCATAAAGAGACAGCAGCTTGCCACTTACAGATATTTAAAGAAAGGTTAAGAAAGATTGCGACCAAGCAGTCTGTATAATAATATACAACAGTGATCTTGTATAGCAAAATCCCTTGGACATGGAGACAAACTGTATGAAGTAAAACTAATAATTGTTTGCTTCTTTCCATATGTCCAGGCACGTATGGGAAGAGAAAATATGAGCTACGAGTATCTTAACATTCTTTGGATAGGCTTCAAAGCCCATTTCCAAACATACCAACAAAAACAAAAAAGGCATAATTAATCATATTGTTGTATGGCTGAATTCTCTACTACTTCATTTCCTTCCTTTATAGATAGCCTGCTTTTTTGTATAATTGAACTGACAAATAATCCTTAAAGGTTAATCCCCTTTTCTCCAAAGTTGATTTACAGATCTTACTGTACATAGCCCCATAATTCTTTGAATTACAGGACTGTAAATCGGTGCTTGTTGAACTACACATCCAAAATTGATGGGAAGGCTTCCGTTTACTGTAAACAAAGCCACTAAACTACTTTTCTGTAGGACTGTGTAATCTCACCATACAACCTTTGTTGTAGACATTATTTTCTTATAGTACTGTCTGTTAGATTTTATATAAATGAAAATGCCTATAGGCACACACCCAGCTGTACAGATAGCAACCCCATGAATACAAACTTGGGGCAAGTACCAACTGGGCAGTGACATACTTGGTTAGGACCAGCTGTCAAAGATTTCAGGGCAGTTGCCACAGCAACCAGCCTGGTAGTTCGTGCCTTGCTTCCCCCTCCCTTATGTAGGCTGGGGTAGGGCTGAAACGTGATCTCATTTTTTTTCTCAATTCTCATCGAGAATCAAGCTTCTCAACTTGATTTCTGTGAGAATCAAGAAACGAGAAAAGCCCTGCTTCTTGACCCTTTCTCAATTGAGATTTTTTTTTTCTCTATTTACTTGCTGGAGCCACGTGCATGCCATGTCCCTTGGTGATTCTTGCGTCCTGCGTCTGTCTGTCTGTCTGTCTTATCTCCTTTTCTGAAGCCACGAATTCCACACCAGGGGAACAAAAAAACACAAGAAAAAGAACGCCAAGAGAAGCCACCGGGTGTTCTGCACATCTGCAACCCTTTTCTAAAATGACACCAGCAGAGGGCTGCTCATGTGCAGAATGGCCCGGCAACCAAATTAACTCTTGTTTCAGCCCTAGGTTGGGGTATTGGGGTAAGAGAGGAATAAGGGGAGACATGATAGCAGTTTTCAAATGTCTAATGGGCTGCCACCAAGAAGTTGGCAAGGAACTGTTCTAAATTGCTACAGAGGACAGAACTAGAAATAATGGGATTAAGTTACAGGAAGGTAAATTTTGGTTAAATGTCAGGAGAAACGTCCTAACAGTAAGAACTGTTTGACAATGGCACAAGCTGTAGGCACTCCTTCACTGGAGGTTTCTAAAAGAGGCTGGAAAGCTACCAGTTGGGAATGTTATAGTTGTAGTTATCCTGCATTGAAGCAGGGGGCTGGACCAGATGACCCTCAAGGTCCCATTGAATTTTAAGATCCTATGATTCAATTACTTTATTGGACGGGCCCAGAAGTTTTCATCTTTTGACTGCAGTGTACCATGGGTAAAACACAGGGGTTTCTGGGGTGAACCATGACTAACATGTTTGTGGGCATGCCTGTTATGATCATCTATGCAACTGATGGGTAACCTCAGACCTGAGGGTCAAATGCAGCCCACAGCTATTTTCAATGTGGCCCCTTTCCAATTCCTGTATCTGGCCCCTGGATACAGTACCTACCCATAGCAATGAAAACAATGAGTTCAAGGTAAGGGAACAGAGATGACGACATACACACTAGGATATGGTACAGATCCATGATCTATACCCTCCTCTTTCTGAGCACACTCCTTAATCATCCCCGCCCCTTTTATGTAGCATTTGGAGCTTGCAATTTTCAAAGAGGTCCCTGGGAAGAAAAAGTTTTCCCAACCCTGATCTACCCACTACTCAGGGTAAGGGAACAGTGGGGTGCACTGCAAGTGCAGTCCTAAACAGACATATGCCAGTAGAGCTCTACTGACTTACCCAGTACTTGACTGGCTGAAGCCCTAGGATCACACCATACAAGTAGGATTGGTTCTTAAGTTTTGGGTCTAATGATCTCATACTTCACCATACTTAGTGGGGTAGAGGGGTGTGTGGGAACATTTTATTTCCCTCTTTAAATAAATAAATAAATTATCAGGATTCAGCTTTAGATGGCTCACCCTCATCCAGTCCCCCACAGCCACCAAAAACCGAGTAAGCACCGAGACTGCCGGGTCGGAGTCTGATGAAAATGAGAGACAGAACTGGGTGTCATCAGCATATTGATGACACCAGACACTAAACCTCCTCACGACCTCACCCAGCGGCTGCATATACACATTGAACAGGAGAGGGGAAAGAATAGAACCTTGTGGGACTCCACACGTGAGGTCACGGGGGGATGAAAAACAGCCCCCCCACCCGCTGAGTTCTTCCAGCCAGGAAAGAGTGGAGCCATTCAAGAACAGTACCGCCCACCCCAGCTCGGTCTCGTAAGCGGGCCACCAACATCTCATGATCAATGGTATCAAAGGCCGCTGACAGATCTAATAGGATCAGGAGAGATCACCAACCTTGATCCATGTCACGGCGAAGGTTGTCAACTAATGCCACAAGCGCAGTCCCAGTGCCATGCCCTGAGTGCAAGCCGAACTGCGAGGGATCTAGAAAACCAATGCAGTCCAGATGCTTCTGCAGCTGCTGAGCCACAACCCATTCAATAACCTTCCCTGAAAAGGGAAGGCTAGAGACCGGCTGATAGCTCGCTAGGAAGTCAACATCAAGCAATGGTTTTTTGAGCAGAGGCCGCACCATGGCCTCCTTGAGGCGTTCTGGCACTCTGCCCTCCCACAGAATGGCATTGACCACCCCAGCCTACAACAGCCCCAACGTCTCCCAGCTGGCCTTAACCAGCCAGGACGGGCACGGGTCCAGTTCACAAGAGGTGGCTCTAACCGCTCCAAGAACATCCTCCACATCAGCAGGCGACACTGTCTGAAACCGATCCCACAAAATAGGGCCAGACAAGGCATCTACAGCCTCTGGTTCTCCTACCTCAATAAATGCAGTGTCCTGAATACAGATGATTTTTATCCGCGAAGTACTCAACAAACATGTCATGGTGGATGCTGGACAAATCCGGCTCCAGGTGGAGGGAGGCTGGACTGACCAGCCCCTCACCACCTGGAAAAGCTCCGCTGGACAAGACTTTGCAAATGCTATGAGGGCACCAAAGAACCAATTTTTGACTGCCCACACAGCCACAGCATAGGCTCTTAAACTCATTCTATGATTTCAGAAATGTAGATCAAGCGGTTTCCTCAAAATCAGGGCTTCAGCAGTCCCCTGTTTATAATGAACAGTGGCTGTAAATTTAAGTTTCAGGCAGCTACCACTGCCTGAAAATGCAATCTTATCAGCTTCAGCCCGAGAACGGCGCCACAGTCGCTCTAACCGCCACCCCTCCCATTTCAGTAACTGCAGGTCCTCTGTAAACCATGGGGGTCTGCGGTGACAGCGTGAGGGAAGTGGACACCTAGGACTGACCCTGTTGATAGCCTCAGTTAGCAAGATGTGGGGGGGAGGGGGGGGGATGTGGATTAGTAAAACCTTCCCTATTGAGGTTTTACAAATCTGGGAGTTTTTGTGCGCAGCTCCCAGGAGAAGTGTTTAAACATGCAGGTAATTTGTGTGTTTACCTGCAATCTTCCAGGACTGTGTCACATCTAAAAATGGGCTTTGAGAGACACATTGTGAAAGCTTGGAGGCTGTAAGCCAGGGTGTTTATAAATGAGATGATAGCCCACTGGAGTTCGTGTTTGGTCCGTGTAGTCTCCACTCACATGTGTCCAATAAATGGGAAGCCCCCCGACTTACAGATGTAGCTTGTAAATCCTAATAGACGGGCAGGCACTGTGCTCCAACCCCACCCCATGACACAGTCATGGTGAACAATGATGAGAAAAGAGCATGCGTAGCGAATATGCTGCAAACCCGTATGATCTGGGACAACAAATATCTGAATTTGGTGTGTGCTGGGCTTTTAAGGTGCCATTGAGGGCGAGAGTGGAGAGACGGGCAGGAAGCAGTTGCTGCTCAAAGAGCTCTAGACTTTTGGTCCATGATTCCAAGGAATTGGTGAACCTGGGTGCGAGGAGGTTGCACGCAACCTAATAGACGGGAGGCAGACACGTGGGAGGCACATGGTGGGCCCATAATGTCCCTGGACGACACCACGAGTAGGGGCAAATGGGGGGGTGCAGGCTAACTTCTGGCAAAGACCTAATAGATGGGCAGGTGAACCCCCACCTGGTGGGGGATACTATCTTGTTTATTTTTACCCACAGTCACCTTCCCAGGGGGAAAGCACAAAACACCATAGAAGTGACTGATACACAAAGATGGAGATTTCTTGTAAAAAAAAGGACTACACCAGCCATTTCAGGAGCAAGGTGGTAATCTGGCCTGTGTTGACTTCAGGCAATGTAAAACCAGAGTGTGGCTTCCTGATTTTCAGGGCCAGCCACTGACCGAATTACGGGGTGGCCACGACCTTTGCTGATGCCCCCCTTAGCTACTGGCTTTAGAAGGCTACATGGGGCATGATTTCATTTAAATCCCTGCCTTTTTCCTTATAATTCAAGCCCTGGGACCAGCCCCCACATATGTAAGAGCTACTTCGGGACAGTTATAACGTGTACAGTTGACAGAGACCTTCATGGAGGATTGCTCTGAACTGCTATGACCCCTAAACATCCCCAACCTCTTTTTCTCTTTTGGCAAGCCCAGTCTGCGAGCAAGGCTTACTTTCTAAGTAAAATAAAATATGAGGTGCTAGGACTCTAGCTTGTCTCGGAATCCTGCCCCTAGACCCCAGCTACATGGTGGAGCTACCCTGCCAGGCCCCAGCACAGCATCAGCCAAAACACTCCCTGCTAAACAGCTGATGAGAGCCAGTAGAAGCACCCTCCTTGCCCATCCACAACAGCCTCAACTCCATCAGAGTGAGAAGAGGTTGTGGTTGGTGATTTTGCAGGCGGAGGGGGAGAGGGCTGCTGTTCCAGAGATGTCTGGCAGTGGGGCAGTGGCTTTTGCCACCAAACAGCTAATGAGTGTCAGCAGCACCACTGGTTCCCAGCCCTGCCCCCACCCAAGAACGGGTGGGGTCTTTCAGAGTAGCAGCAATGTAACAGGGTCAGGATGGAGGCACTAAAACTGAGCCCTGATGTAAAAGACATGCTAGGGTTGAAATCTGGCAATACCTGGCAAATAAAATAAAATAAACCCTGTCTAATGCCAGGAAGTAGTAAGGACAGATGCACAGCATCCAGCTGAATCAGCAGGGAGTTCCCTTTCCAAGGACAATTCTCAGGTGATTATGTTTATCTGGGTAATTACCCTTCACACCTCAACGGTGCTAAAGTACTATGAACTGGCTCGAGAATCTGACCAAAAACCCTTACAGAAACACGTACTCGACTGAAAGACTCTTTTGTGCTGAATATCCTAACAGATGAACCATTCCACTAGTTCACAGCAGGATGCAGAGGATGGCTTTGTCTAATACCTCATTAGAAAAAAAAAACCTGTCCATGGTGTTCAGTATGCTTTAGATTTGATAAGTTGTGGCTTAA
Organism: Sphenodon punctatus; assembly: GCA_003113815.1. Lineage (NCBI taxonomy): Eukaryota > Metazoa > Chordata > Lepidosauria > Sphenodontia > Sphenodontidae > Sphenodon > Sphenodon punctatus. The sequence continues at coordinate 1,590,936 of QEPC01006548.1, read as the reverse complement.
CACGAAAAGGAGAGGTCAACCTGGAAGAGGAGGGGGTCGGGGAGAGAAGCCACCAAAAGAAATCTACAGAGATTTGTGTCAGACAAATAATAAATTAATTAAAATACCCCAAACACATGCAAAACAATGAGAGAAAATAGATTCTTCACTAAAAAGTAATCTCTTTAGTAACTGACTTTTTTGACTGATCCCTTTAATTTTCACCTCATTACCCGTGAGAAGCAACAGAGAAGGCAGGCCCATATTAATGGTTTGTAGTACATTTATACTGTTGTGCACTCAATTATAAAACATCCTGCCTCAGGCTATTACATTACCTCTTTGTTATATACATCTAAAAGCCCACGCCCACTCCATACATCTTTTGGTGTAAGTCAGTGAATAATACTGGGGTAATTATCCGTGCATGCGGTAATACAGAATTAATCTTCCCTTGAACTTTTCAAGGGTCACCTAGTGATATGCAGCACTACATTCCACACCTATATTATCCATACATTTCAAAAGAAAGATAGAGAATTAATGGTCTGTTTTCAATACTTCTGTTAACTGGTTCACACACAATGCGAGTTTTGTTGAATGGAACCAGTTATCCCAACCTGGCAATCATAACAGCAGGGAATGAGAATAAAAGATGAGAGACTGCATTAAAAATGGTACAGAAAAAAAAGAAAAGTTTTAGTGCACAAATTAGAAAGCCGCTCGCTGGTACTGGGAAACAGAAGGATTGCTGATAATTGCAAAGCACAAAAAATAAGGAACAACTCAAGTGTAGAGTCTTGGAGAGTGATAGATCAAAGAGATCAAAAGTGCAGAAGCAGAGACAATTGGCAGGTTTAAAAATAGATTAATTTGGTGGATAATACACTACTCGGTGACATGGGGAGTGGAAACTGACAGAGGCATGATAGATTATGTCTAGGGCTGCCATCTTGGTATATTTTCCCAGGCCACTTATGACGCATACATGTTGTAGGGCGTGCATTAGCACCTATGGCACCAGTGCAGGCCCTGGAACATGTATGTTTCATAAGTGGCCTGGAAAAATATACATAGGTGGCAACCCTAATTATGTCCAAAGTTTTGACACCAAAACTTTCATTAACAGGATAAATGTGAAGATGAGATATCTGGGGTTTCTCTAGATCTGACAAACCTGCTGCACTCTGGTTCCCTTGTTATTTTTTGTTCTTCTCTCATAGTAAAAACTATTGCTTTTTCAGTGCTGCCAGTAAAAAATAAAATAAAATTCTGATAGTAAAATAATTTGTGATTGCAAGTGATTTTTCTTTTTAAAAATCTAGTTGGAATGTTGAGGCTATATTAACCAATGTGACGCTTCGAGATCCTCCAGTTATGCAGATGCAAAGGACTTTCACTGCCGTTATAGTGCAACTCAGGGTGCAGGCATCCACCCATTCAAGTCGATGGCAAACCTCCCATTGACTTTACTAGTAGAGGATTGTCCTGACAGTCCCTGCAGCAAGACTGACTAACCTAGATCCTTGACTTCAGCTTGATGGGGGCCTTAGCAGTGTATTGAAGATGAAATCAGTAGGCAGTTTTACACACACGTTAAAGTTCCGGATTTTTCAATCTTCTGGGTTTACAAGTCCACAAGTAAGTTCCGGATGCATTCTTCTCACACACACACACACACACTCTCTCTCTGCCCTGAGGCAGTTTCTGGATGCATCCTTCACACAAACACTGCCCTGGGGCAGCCTAAAGTAGCTGCAGCTGTAGATGTGACAGGCTGCCATGGAAACCAAGTGACCACAGCTGCCTGGAGCAAAGCAGTTTACCACGAGAACTTTTTACACACAAAGGTTCTTGGAGAAGTTTTACGCAGAAGTTCAAAGATCTGGATGTTTAAGATCTGGGTGAGTGATTTAGACACTCAGAAAGTTCAGGATGTAACAGCAAACATCCAGGAGAAATGTGTGTGTAAAAACACACAGTGACTCAATATTGTAATTTCCAGGAGGTTGATATGCAGAGGTTAGGGGAAGTAACAGCTACTAAACTATAATATACAAGTCACAAAAATAAAAACGATGTAACTTATAAAGTCGGAGCTGGATAAGAGACTAGCTTTGGACATGAGTTTTGGAAGGTAGAAGGAATGTTTTTCCAGAAGCTTTTTCATAGCCAGTGATAAGCCAAAAATGACTGTTCCAATATGTTAGCCATCAACGGACAAAGCAAAACAAGGCAGAGAATCAAATAATCACTTAGACCTAAGAAACAGCAATTCAGTTTTGTTGGTGTCTGGTTTTAAAAATTGTTTGACAACTACGGCTTCACAGCCAAAAGACAGCAGATCGCATTCTGTCATGTAAGATATATTACCATAGGAAAGTAGGTTTGAGTATCGTTGGCATAACACTGGTAATATTTCAATGATAAATTACAGGAATGCAAACCACTGGATGGTGCCAAGGAGTATAAAATGGATGAGTTTTTGTACACACTTAATGCTCTAAAGTCTGCTTCTTAAGAAGGAAACATTGCCAAAATTAAAAAAACAAACAAAAAATAATACAACACATAACTTCCTGTGGAAGATGTTATGTTTAATGTTGATAAAATGTACTTATTGTGAATGTCATGTTTATTCAAGACCAGGACTAGTTCTTCTCCTCTCCTATAAGTTATTTGGTCCTATGATACGTTTGAATAGACGTTGTCAAATGTATAGTGGTTTTGTTGTATGGACTCAGGAGACTTTAATGAAGTCTACCATGCTTTTTAAGTGGTCCAAATTAGATTTGATGTTGTGAGGCTGTTTTGCTAGGGTGCTGATGCAGAGCAGGAGCCTGATTCAGAACCTATCGAAGACAAGTTCACCAACACCATCTGGTGAGGGGGTTGCAACCTTTTCTTTCTGATTCAGATCTGACTGCTGTCATCCATCCTTTCCTCACCTAAAAGCTGGAATACTGCAATGCGCTCTATATGTCGGGAGCACATTACACTGGTGCTCAGGAGACTGTACTGGCTTTCCAGGCACAATTTTAAAGTGCTGTTTTTGATCTTTAAAGCCCTAAGTAGTCTGGGTCCCATATTATCTGAAAGATCGCCTGTCCTAACATGTCCCACGGCGGCCCCTTTGGTTGGCTGGGAGCGCCCTCTTGTGGGTTCCATCTGTTACCCTTGTACATAGGACGGGGGTGTGCAGGATGGCATTCTTGGTTGCTGCCCTGGTTTTGTGAAATGCCCTTCCCCAGGAAGTTCACTTGAGCCGAGCCTTAGCATCTTCCAGAGACAGTGTAAAAATGTTTTATTAAGGACAGGTATTGGATGGGTTTGTGTGTAGGGCTTATTTATTTATTACAAAAATTTGTAACCCACACCCTCCTGCCAAGGCAGCTAGGGACAGCATACATACAACGTAAAACAAATAAAAAGTAACATTATAATACAATAACATCTTAAAATACAACCATAATGGAGTGAATAACCCACCCCTCCAACTCAACCTTTCCTCCCATTACTAACCTCCCTTACCAAAAGCTTGGTGGAACAGCCAGGTCTGACATTGTCATTGAAAGGAGGGGAGGTCTGGGACCAAACGGACTGCAGCCAGACGGGAGTTCCATAGTTTTGGGACAGACTCTGAAAATGCCCTCCCCATCATCACCACCCGAGACACTTGGGGGACGCCGAGGACATCACCCCAGGCGACCGCAGGGACCCATCTAGGATCCCGGGGGGTGAGGCGGTCCTGCAGGTAGGCTATAGTGATGGTGGGAGTTTAGAGGGGAGGGTGGGAGGTTTTATTGTTAATTTTAAAATTATTGTTATATTATTGATTGTGAGCCACGCTGCGGGAAGGGTAGCAGAGAAATCTAAAATTGATTTTTTTCTCCTTTCTGTAGTGGAATTTTTCTTGGGTAGTAATTTCAGGCCTGGAGCCACTCACTTCCCCTAAGTACAGTATGGAAAAAAAAATAGATGAAGAGCTAGATGTTGAAAGCTAATTACCATCCACAGCCACTGTGTGGAGCAAGCCCATAGCAGGCACTTAGCAGCCTGGTTGCAAACATGCATAAAAGCAGATACAGCAATGAAGACAACATCTTTACTGGCACTGAGTGGGCACTGCTTCTAGACAGCTGCAGAGGCTAGGTACATGAGCACCTCTTACTAGCCACTCACATGTCTAGTTATTACCAGCTGTTAATATAGCGATTATAGGCCTTAATTAGAAGAAAGCCAGAGTGTGAGGTGTGGGGGAGGACGTGTGAGAAGTCACCAAGCACCTTTCTAATGTAAACCCGTTCCTTGCAGAGACGTGACATGATGATGCTCCACAGAGGATGGGGCAAAGAGGCTGTCATGCCCCCTGACTGACATAACCCCACCCTTGCAGAGTGTCATGACATCATGGTGGTCCCAGTGCCACATTGGAACGAGGGCAGGAAAGTCTCGATGGTCCATCCATTTTCTTAGATGACCACTGGTGGAAGCCCTGAGTCTCTGAGTTAGCCACAGGTTTTCTGGCTGACATAGAGAAATTGGGGCTTCCACCAGAGCCTGGAGACTCTGGAACAAAACCCAGAGCCACAAGGTGAAACACAACGGCCCTTTTTACATGGGCCGTGGGGGAGTCAGTGTGTGCCGCGGTCTGTGTGTGCTCGGTGGGCAGGAAGTTCTGATGGGCACACACCAGTGCACACTAATCTCCCCACACTGCTACACATCCCCCACACATGAAAGCACCTCTGTTTTGTCCAGTGCCTCCATGCATGGGGAATGGGTGTATATGGGTGTGCATGCATGTGCACAGGAGCACGCATGCACACCCAGCCACGACGCGGTTCTAACAAAACTCACCCACACATGAACACCCAGATTTCTGGGTGTTCATGTGTGGGTGTGGCCTGTGTGAAAAAGGTCAATGTGATGACAACCCTAACCCTAATTGCAACAGCTGATACAGCAAAATAAATCTCTGGGCTTGGCAAAGCACTTCACATAGATGCAGAGGTCCACCCAAATATATGGGCCTGCAGGATCTTGGTTGGTCTTAGATGGATGAATTTTCAAAGGGATGAAGCTCAGTTCTACTAATTTAAGTTTGGATTTTCAGATTAAACCTCAGTCCCAGTGCTAATTTACAGCTAGGTTTCGGGACGATGCTGAGATTTCTCTTGAGGTCATGCTTGCTTAAAGACAAACATGGCAGAATCTCTGGTAAATTGACTGTACAACTCCAATGTCTGCATAATCCCAATATCTGAATTTCCTGGTTTTAACTATATTAGAACAACTTCTCAGTTGCTTTTATGTCATTTGTTAAGAACATGTGCATTAAAGTTTGAAACGAGTAATGACACCATGTCCGGTTCTCTGCCCATTCCCTACCATTCCCCTTGAGACAGCAACACAATGGTTTTCAGTTTCACAGCAATTTGTCATAATACGTCTTGCATTTGCATAGGTTTAATACAACTGGAGCTGTGTCATTAAACTACTATACTGAGGATTTACTAAGCTACAGAAAGAAATGTCTTTTGTGTTTACAAGCACAATTGATTTTAAAAAAATTTTTTTTTGAAGCATGGTTCTTTACTTACCACCACAGCTCAAAATTCTGATCATTTGTCAACCTTTCAGAAGGCCTTCAGTTTGGTAAACGTCTGGAGAGACACTTTGGCCTGTAAAACCTCTCAAAGAGAGAATTCTTTGTACAGGGGGACATTTGAAGTTCTGTGTTGCAGTTGTTAAGTGTTAAGTTGTTAAGGGTTGCAGATAGGGCTGTAGTGGAATGTTGCAGCGGTAGCTGTTTCAGCTGGAAACAGCATTTCCGCAATTAGTGGTACGACGTGGCAGAGGCTTTTATTCCGCTAGTTTCCACTACTTCCGCAGCTCCGCTAATTTCATTCTGCTACTTCCACAGGCTTCGCAAAATAGCGGAAACATGACATTTTCGCTACATCCGCCATTCCGCAACCGCCACAAAATAGCGGAACAGCGGTTTTCCGACAGTTTCTGCAATTTTTCCGCAATTCTGCAATTTGCAGAATGCCGGCGGAATTAGTGGAATGTCCACAGAAAAGCTGCAGTGTGGCGTGGGCAATTCCGAAATGGCGGAATGGAATTGCAGCGCGGTAACAGCTGCTGCCGCATCAGCCCTAGTTGCAGATGTTATTGTTAAGTACCGGCATTGTTTTTGGTTCTGTGCAAAACATGAATAGAGGCACAGTTCCTGGCTGCCCTCACCAAGTTAATACAAATTAGTTTATTAAATTTTAATTAATGTTGTTATTGCTATTATAGCAGGCAGGAAGGTAGCTTTAGGGGCACATATCAGGGCCTACTTCAAATTCATGTGTCCACAACAAATATTATAATTATGGTGGATATGCTGGTTTTTTTCATCCAGCCCTTTTGACTTTCTCATGTTGATGGTAATATTTTTCCATTTTTAGTCTGAGACCAAATGGGACTTTAAATCGGAAACACAGTTGAATCAAGTGTTTTGTATAATATAAAAATAGATATTAATAATTTAGGGTTTTTTGTTTGCTTACTTGCAACTCTTTATTTTGCTTACTTGTTTGCCTGTGCCTATGACTACTTGATCTGTCGGTGGCTTTCGATACAGTGGACCATGGGGTGTTGGTGACTCACCTGCGGGACCTTGCTGGGGTGGACGGGACCCTTTTACAGCGGTTCCATTCCTTCCTAGCTGATAGATTTCAGTGGGTGGTGCTGGGACTGTTCATCGTCTCCCAGAGGCCTCCCGTGTGGGGTCCTGCAGGGTTCTATTCTGTCCCTTCTCTTGTTCAATGTATATATGCAGCTGCTGAGAGACATTGGTGGAGGTGAGTGGAGATGGGTGTGTGCCCGTGGGAACGGCCCCACACCCATCTCGAGGCTGAACTATTGCAATGCTGTGGGGCTGCCCATAGTGATGGTCTGGATACTGCAGCTGGTGTAAAATGCAGTGGCCTGCCTACTTACGGGGACAGGCCGCCGGGACGATATTACGCCAGTGCTCCGGGTTCTGCAGTGGCTGCCTATAGACTTCTGGACCTGATTCAAGATGCTGGTATTAATCTATGAAACACTGAATGGTCTGGGCCCTACTGACTTGAGGGACTGCCTCATTCCACAGGCCCTGGGGCGGCTCCTGCAGTCATGAGGGGATGACCTCCTGGAGGTCCCGAGTTACTGACAGGTGGCCTCAGATGGGGGAATTCTCGGCAGCCACACCTCTTCTGTAGAACTCGCTCATGGTGGGCGTCTGCCTCAGCCTAGATCCCCTCACCTTCCGGCAGCAGTGTGAAGCCTGGATATTCTGCCAGGCATTTGGCGGAGGGGATGGGTAGGGAGGTAAAGGGGAGAGGAATGGGTTAAGTTTTTTAGTGAGTACGGGGTTAGGTTGGTTTTGTTTATTGTCTTTCATGATTTTTATTGTATTTTAGTATTATTGAAACTTCTACTGTTTTGTTATGTGAGCTGCCCCGAGCTGCCTGAGGCAGGAGGGGCAGGATAGAAACAAATTTAATAATAATAATAATAATAATAATTAATAATGAATAACAACTGCAAATTGGGCAAAGACTAAGCATGTGTTGAAATGATTTGCTGACTAGAGGTCAGAATGCTCATCACCAAAGAATCCTTGGTATCTTAAAAGGACCCACAGAAAGACATCTACCCTGGGCCCTTAACAGGCCCTTCAAGCTCTGCATAGGAAGACATGCCACATTTCAATGTACTTCAGTACATTGTACAATGTACTCCTGCAAACCTTCCCTATTATAGGGCTTGATTCTAGGGGTGTCTCTTTCAGGTCTTCAGTGTCCCTTCAAATTGTCCTGCAGGGTGGGGTGGATACAGATTTTTCTCATTTATTGGACCAAAAACTATTCCTTACACAAGATTGTACTTTGAAGCAACAGTACCTTTCATTTGATACCATACAACTCATATTTGTTATGACTTTAGTGAAAGAAAACATGTCATTTAACTGACTCACCAGGCACCATTTTGTTTTTTAAGTAACTCCACTCTGCCAGGGATGCTAGACGCCCACCATCAAGATTCATGATCTGCATGATCTAACAGACAAATTGACACCACTCCCATGCTGAAAACATTTCCTTCGGACAGAGTTTCAGTTAACACATTTATAAATTAAAGTTCAGATGCAACACGAGCTACATTGGGTCACCTGTTATTGTACTCTCTCCTTTACTATATTCCTTTCTAAATACCTTACTGACATGCTTAGTCCAGCATTTTGTATGGTACATGACATCAATTGCATGTGTGTCAGATGGATTTGTAGCAGCATTAAGACGTACACAAAATTTCTTGTTGGCTATTAAAATCTACAGCATATTTTAGGTTCTCTCCAGCATTATCAGTGGCGACTTCCCTGAGAATATCTCTCGGTACTACCTTTCTCGCAGAAGAAGAACCTTTCCTTGTCATAGTCTTCTGTTTGTGTGCGTGTGTAGGTTTTTTTGTAGGCCTTTTGATAGGGGTGTGCAATTCGTTTTTGTTATCATGGTAATGAAAATGAATTTTTTGATTTTCTTTTTTGTTATTGAAATAAATGAAAATTTTAAAAATAATGAAAAGAAAAACAAAATGTATTTTTGTTTTTGAAATAATGGGGAAAACTGAAAAATGTATTTCTGGCTATAACTTCTTTGTTTCTTATTCAATTCTAATGAAACTTGGGGAAATTGTACCCTCAATGGAGGGCACTACAAGTACCAAACATAGGAGATATCGGATAACGGTAACTGATTTTAGAAGTAATTGAATGTTGTGATTTTAAGGAAAGCTCCATACACATTCCTGGCTATAACTTCTTTATCTTCCCTATTTGCATGAAACCTGGAAATATTATGTCTTTCAACTTTATTACCAATCCTGCCAAGTTTCATAAATATTAGCTAAAAGGTTCTGATGGTATAAGTCATTAACTTGAAAATACCTTTCTGGCTGTAACATGTTTATATTCCATTCTGTTTATAAGACATTTGACAGGAACGTAGCCCACACCTTCCCTGTCATCTCTGCCAAACTACAGGACAATTTAATAAAGGGTCCCAATTTTATAAGCAATTGAAGTTGTCCCCTTGAAGACCATTATTCACGTAAATAGTAGCACATGCAGTGCCAGTCAGAGGCCGGCACCTGGCATGGCAAGGGGAGGGAGGCTGTAGGAGGGAGGATGGGGTGCAACCCAACAGACTGACAGGCACGTTCACTGGTCAATTACTGCATGCTGCCAACTTTACAGGACCAATCGGTGGTGGCTTTGAGGTGGGCATAAGGGGTGGCCCTGAGGCAGGCATACAAGGAACATAACTGGGACTTTGGGGATAGCATCCCAGCAATCAGGAGACATGTTTTACACATCCAGGCTGGCCAATTATCATCACAATCACATCCTGCAGCACTGTGACAGAGGACATAAGAGAATCTCTATTGACCCTTTCCTAAACAGATGTTTCTGACTTTCCCGTAACAAGTGGAGGAGAGATATAGGGATGGTCACAGAACAGAATGAAGAAATTTGGTTAACATTTCTGCTGGCCAATTGGCATCACAAACATCTTATACCACAGTAACATGCAAGAGAATCCCTGGCATAGGCTCCTTCTCTGCATATGCTGTGCAGGCTTATAAAACTGGGACCCTTTATTACATCTTCACAATATTTGGCAGAGATGATCCTAAAGGTGTGAGATACAGCCCAGCCAAATTTCATGTACACTGGTTGGACTAAAAAGTTGTTAGTCAGGCATACATTTATAAATTAATTTCTTATACCACCAGGACCGTTTATCCAATCGTTCTGAAATTTGGCATAGATATGGGGAAGTAAACATGGGGAAGGGGTATAAATATGCCATGTTTCATTCACATTAGATGTGAGACAAAAATGTTGCAGCCACAAATGTACATGCAGATGTTTGCAAAATAACACAATTGAACTGCTTATAAAATCGGATTCCTTATCCAGTCTTCCTGAGGTTTGGTACACTTAATGCCTTCCATTGAAGGTACAATCCTTCCAAGATTCATCCAAATACAATGAAAAATAAAAAAGCTACAGCCAAAAATATGTTTTCCATTGAAACAAACGGTAATTGAAAACGAAAGCAAAAACGAAAACAAAATTTTGATATTTATAAAAATGAAAATGAAATATTTAAGTAAAGAAAATGAAAAGCAAAAATGGAAAAGGACATGGGTCCCTAGCGTACACCTCTACCTCTTGAAGGTTCCGTATCAGATAGTTGTTTCTGCGCTTCATGAAAGTTTCTCTCCACTCTCTCGCATTCATGCTTATGTGTAACTAATTTGTAACATGATGCATGCCAAAAAGCATTACTTTGCTTTAATGCTTCTACACTCACATCACCAAATCTTTCTCTTATTAAAGCACACTTTTCTTCACCCCATCTTGGACATTTCACAATGCAATCAACCAGTTTGTTGTAACTATTGTCTGATGGCTGTTAAAACACATGGTTCAGAAGACGGAGATTGGCAAATGAAACACAGCTCTTCATTTGGTCATGTCCTCTTCGCAGATTTGGGCAACTTCACATTTATCACAGGTGGCATCACTTTCTGGTCCTTACTTGCCTCTGTATTCATACTTGTGCTTCCTGTAATCGGAAATATTATTACGTTAAAATTAAGTTTTCAAACATTTTTTACATATTTATGTAAATAACAAATGGAGAAATGTAACCTAGTCTGTCAGCATTTGAAGAAGAAGAAAAAAACATGTCTAATGGCAATGCCATTTATGCATAATGGTCACAGCGGAAATATGTTTTGATCTCATAAATACCGATTTTTCACATTATTGGACCAAAAAAACCAGTTCCTTACACAAGATTTTACTTTGAAGCAACAGTACCTTTCATTTGATAACATACAGCCCATATTAGTGAAATACTCGACCCAGAACGGCCTGGAGTTAAACCCAAAGAAAACTAAGATTATGATAGCAGGGGGGAAGCCAAAAGGGAAGTCAGTTTGGCATGTTTCGAACATTTCAATAGAGGTAGTGAGTCAATTTACGTACTTAGGTACCCTAATCACCTCTAGAGGCACTTGGAACCAGCATTTAAGTAATCGAGTAAGGTTGGCCCTGATCACATCTAAGGCCATTTTGAAGGCCTATTCATTTTCCTATGGGCTCCCCGTGGCCATGATATTGGAGGTGTTTAGGGTGAAGGTAATTCCAATGTTGCTATTTGGAATAGAATGTGCAGTACACCCAGATTTTCTGATAGTCGAGAAAGTACAAAATTACTTTCTCAGGAGAGTCCTCAAAATGGGGAGCAGTGTGCCTGGTGCAGCAGTTAGAGTTGAGTTGGATGTTCCCTCAGTAGAACATCAGGCGAGAGTAGCATTGCTGAGGTACTGGGGAAAACTATGCGTGAGTGCACCGGAGGCCTTGCATACTCTATGTTTAAAGGAAGAGTTTTTTCATGAGGGAGCTCGGCCATATCCCTGGAAAAGATATGTAGTAACTGTGTTGAATAAGTTGGGCTTTTCGACACAATGTTTTTTGGGGCAAACATTGGCAAAGATTAAGTTTCTTATACTACAAAGATCCAGGGATATAACAACCCAGGAGGACTGGACAGCCCTTAGGGCATGGAAAGTTGCCCCGGGACTAGGAGATGGAAGGGTCCAGGGCAGAAGGGAACCATACTTAGAGGTGTTGAAGAATCCCTGGTTGAGACGACATTACACATTATTTCGGTTTAACCTGACCCAGACAGCAGTGACAGAGGGCCGATATACCAGGATCCCCTATGAGGAGCGTAAATGCTCTTGTTCACAACAGGAGGTGGAAACGGTGGAGCATGTTATATTTTCATGCCCCTACTATGTACACCTGAGGGAAGCCTGGGTGAAATCTATTATTGTGAATAAAGGGGAGAAAGTTGGGATGGATCAATCAAAAATAAGGATGGCCTTGGCAAACTTGACAAAAGAAAAAGAGATATTATCAATGGCAACATTTTTGCTTTTAGTAGAAAAACGGCGTAAAAAGATCAGGGAAAGGTTAAGCAAAATTATAAGGGGTTAAAGGCCAAGGTCGATGATAACATTGAACTCCCGGATCTATCAGACAGTTAAATTGAGTAATAAGACAGTAGGTAGGTGGAAGTATGGTATGAAAGAGGTAATTGGTAGGATTTGGAACAAAAAGAGTGATGAGCAGGTCCAATGGTGTAAGGTTATTGTTAGGATGTTATTACATTACTATGATGTTGGGTTTTTTTGGTTGTATATGTATTAATACATTATTTATACATTATATATGTATTAAAGGAGTGGAAAGTCGCCCCCTCCTTAGCTAGGAGTAAGGTCACGTTTAACAAAGAACCATACTTAGATCTCCTTGGCAATTAGTACCTGAGACGATGCTATACCCTCCTCCGCTTCGAACTTATTTAGTCCACAGTGGTTGAGGGTAGATTTACTAAAACTTTACTTCAGGACAGGAAATGTTGTTGCTCCCTGGCTGAAATTGAATCAACAGAACACATCCTGCTCAGATAGCCTTACTATGCCTCTCTGAGATCTGTCTGGTTGGCCCCTCTTTTGGAAAATAAACTAACAGATTCTTCTGATCACTTTAAATTTTTGACCACTCTATCTCATGTGGATCAATTAGTGTTAGCAACAACTTTTCTCCTTCTTGTCGCCAAAAGACGTGTATTAATTCATGTTCAATTAGCCTCTCACAGATTGAAAGGGAAGCTGTAATACCAGTCACTACTTGACCGCATAAATTATCATGCCCCATACTGATGGAGGGTTAGGGTTGGCATCTTCTGTTGCCAATTCTTTGCCTTGTTAAATTATTACTTGACTTTGCATTAGTTTGTTCAACTACTTTTCAAGTAACAGATAATGGTATCTGTCTTCAAATGCTCCCTGATTATGTTTTTTATCCTGCGACTGTGTTTTGCAACATATTTGATACATTTTAGTTGCAATTTTTATGTTGTTTTATCTTGTTTTGTCATTGATGTTTACTTGGTTCCTTTTGATACCGTGATTGTATGTTTAATCTATTTATACTCTTCTTATTGTATGTTTTGTTTTTGTCTTATGTTATATGTTGGCCATGGTGAGAGCCCGTGCCTAAATAAATAAATTACAAAATTACAGCCCATATTTGTTGTGACTTTAGTGAAAGAAAACATGTCATTTAACTTAATCAGCAGACGCCATTTTGTTTTTTAAGTAAGTCCACTCTGCCAAGGATCCGAATCGCACACCATCAAAATTTGTAATCTGTGTGATCTAACAAACACATTGACACCACTCCCATGTTTTTATAACTAACGATCCCACAGACCCTGTTTTTCCTACATTTGCTGACAGACTATTATACCTGCGGTTACACATTTCTAGAATGGCTTATGAACAGGGGTGTAGCTAGGTTGGAGTGGACACAGGTGCTGAAGACTGAATTGCCCCCTGTGACTGGTTCCTTATTGCAGAACAGGGCCAAACTTATCAGTAAAGAAGAAAAATGTATACTTACCTACTGCAGTGAATAGGAGGCCACAACAGCAGCTCTCAAATACTCAAGGGTCCATGCAGCAACACCCCCACACACACACACCCGCCAGCCCTTTCTGCTTCCTACCAGCAGAGGAGATGGACAGAAGCAACAGGCAAGGTGGCTGGGATTCAGAAGCCTGATACAGCAGCAGTGAGGTGGTGACCCAAGCCGGTGGGGAGCAGCAGCGCTAGCAGCCAAAGGGGCAGGTGGACAAGCAGGGAAGTGACCGGGTGCAGCCCAGACTCCCAGAGACTGCAGTGGCAGAAGGGTGGAGAAGTCAGCGGGAGGGAAGGCAACAGCATGGCTCAACAGGGACACTTTTACACATTTGGCTGACCTAGAATAGTAAAATGCATCCCCTCCCCCTCTTGCTTCAGCATCCCTCAACACAGAGACATGCACTGTAGGCAGGGGAAGGAGTCTTCCTGGTTCCCTACTATTCAGCTATCCAACAAGGAAGCAGCTGTGCTCCCCCAGTGCAAGCACCCAACAGTGAATTGAAGAGGGCAGTAAAATGATTTCAGGAGCACTCCTTCCCCTAAACTGGGGTTCTGCAGTGAGTGGAGGGGACAGCATGCCTTGCTTATTTTGCTGCTCTCTTAAAATTGCCAAACCTGCCAATGAGGAGAAAATTTTGGAAGTGGTGTGGGGAACCCGGGGGGGGGGGCAGGGGGGGAGGCAGAGAACAAAGGCAACTGTCTATAAAATGACATGTTTTTTGCCATTTTAAGCCCCCAGGTATTTTTGTCACAGCTTGTCACTCTACTACAGACATCCTCCAAAATATGTCTCACCAATAATGCCCCTTCCATCTGCGCATGTTTTCAATACTACTAATGTAGACCCCCATTTATTATAGGAAAGGGATATATTTTTGGTTTGGAGGGATGGAGAGGGTGTGGGGTGTGGGGCTAGGGGAAGGGGGACTTGAGGCCGTTTTTAGACATGTGTGGCGATGCCCGCGCTTGTTTTCCAAAAGAGCCGGCAGCCCAATTTACACATGACGCTGCTGCCAAATACGTGCATGCGCGGGCGATGTGCATCCATTTCCGGCTGCGAACTGACCAGGTCGAGAAGGATGGCTGGGGTACTGGGAGGAATGAATTATGGCGTGGGGACCTTGGGGGCTGGGAGCAGTGGGATTTGGGAGCTGAGGGAGGAGGGATGGGGGGCTGATAAAAATGGGACTGGAATCTGAGGATGAATCGATGCCTGGGGAGGATGCTAGGGACTGAAAGAAGTGGGCAGGGTGTGGTTCTGAGGGCAAGGAGAAGGGGGCTGAAGTGAGACAGGGGAACAAGGGAACTTAGGGGTGACAGCTTCCCCCCCCCCCAAAGCCAGGCACAGTGACAAACTCCTTCTCTTCTTCCCTCCTTGCTGTGTGAGTTTACTCCAGCGGCACAGAAGCAGAGTCCTCAGCTACGGGAGTTGGGGGCAGCTCTTGCCTCTTCCTGCTCCCTTGTCTCCCCACAGCCTCGTTGGTGTAGAGATGGCAAGTTGCTATAAGTTACATTTTTTAAAGATACTGTTACTGATTGTGGGTGCAATCCTAAGCCCTATGTGTTCTGGGTGCATGCGCAATGCATGTGTGCACAGTGCACGTGCACACAGGAGAGCTGCGCTTGGTAAGCGTCAGCCTGGCCCGACCCCGAACCCCCGTGCCAGATAGGTATGCTGTGTGGAGGAGACAGGGTGTAGGGCACAGGGATTTGGGGCCGGGCCAAGGTGCACGCTTGCTAAGCACAGCTCTGCTGTGTGCATGCACATCCAGCATAGGAATGTGCACTTTATATGTAGAGTTGGTATGTAACAAGTTATGTTTTGGATACATTGGTTCCAGTTGTATAATGTGTAGGCTGCTTCACATAGATAAGGCAGAAGATGGTCATTTGGAAGGATATACTCTTAACACTTTCAGTTCTGAAATGAAACCCTCCATTACCTCCTCACACACTGATCACTAAGTGGTGTAGACCAACAGAATGTTTGTTGGTCTGAGAGAAAGTTGTTCCTGTGAGAAAGACAAGACAATTTCAAACAGAAACTGTCTGAAAGTTACATTCCTCCAAGTTCTCCTTCCTGTTATGTTCTCCTGTTTGGTTATGAAATAAAACTTCTGTTCATTTTATATTATTGACTATCCTGGCCAGAGGTGTTACACCAGATTCTGCTTCGGGGCCTGGGAGTCCTGCAGTTACTGCCTGCCACACTGGATGTCTCAGTAGCTGCTGCAACACCAAGCCTGAGTGAGTCCTCCTCTCCCTGTAGCTTTTCCATGTGGCTGCGCTGCACTGTGTCTGCTCAGCTCGGCCCATTCTCCGAGAGGAAGGACTGGCTGCTTGGAGGATTCCACAGGGTTCTAAAGATCATTGTGTTTGGGCACAGCTGGGAAGGGGCCTGGCTTCCAGTGAGCTAAGGAATTGGGGCTTCGGAGACTTTGGGGTGTGTGGGGCCCCTACACTTGTGGGCCCAAGGACAAATGTCCCTTCCTATCTCTATTATATCTACTCTCCTGCTTATGAAGCCCAAATTTTTATTTAGCCTTCATGTTGTTGGTACCAGATGAACGATGAATTTTAATTCCCAGGCCTGACTTTTTAAGGTGTTGTGCAAGTTTACTTTCAGGACAAGCAAGGATAGATAGAACAGAAATGAAGTGGTCATTCTGGGAGAAGTGAACACTCAGAGCTGATTCAATGTCCCCAGCCACAATCTCCCTCCACCCCCTCCTGTGTGAGTTTGTTTTCATACAGATTGGTTTGTTTTTACCAATATAGTTTCCAAGGGGACATTTAGTGCACTGAATAAAGTATGCAACATGCTGTGTGTGGCATGTGTAGGTTTCTTTTGTTTTCAGTGGTTTTTCCTGTGGTGACACAGATAAGGCTAGAGATCTGGTGGCAGGATTTTCACTCACTGTGCTTAGTGCTTTGACAGAGTCTTGTTCCTATTTGGATAGAAATGTCCTGATACCCATGACATAAAAGATATCATCTAAACTGTTTTGTTGCCATCTCTTATATTTGGAACCAAGACAACTCCACACATTCCATAGATTAAGCATACTATGGCCCAGAAGAGGAGAACCTTTTTCCTCATGGGGGCCATTGTGAAAATTAGTATGATCTCTGAGTAGGGTTGCCACCTATGTATATTTTTCCAGGCCACTTATGAAGCATACATGTTTCAGAGCCTGCATTGGTGCTATAGGTGCCAGTGCAGGCCCTGCAACATGTATGTTTAATAAGTGGCCTGGAAAAATATACATAGGTGGCAACCCTAGCTCTGAGGGCCGTATAGAAGTTGGAGGTGTGAAGGGATATGCCGAAGAAAAGGAGGGTCCAGATCATGGATCTGTCCCCTACATCTGTTCTCTAGCCTTGTGTAGAGGCCCTCATTTCTGCTTCCTTTCCTTGAACTCAGATTTTCAGTGCTTGGAGGTAGGAACTGGATCCAGGGGACAGATCCAGGAACTAGAAAAGGGCCACATAAAACCTTGCTGTGGGCTACATTTGTCTTCTGGGCCTGAAGTTTCCCACCCCTGCTATAGACAAACATATTCCTGACTGAAGACAAGTTCCTCTTGGCATTGTAAAACAGTATCAAACACAGAATTAATGGAGTCAGAAAGAAGTGTTAAAGTTCTATTGCAAAGTACCTATGAATTTATACATTTATACTATATAAATTATATGTAGACCTCATATAATTAAGAATTCATCTATGAGGAAGTCACAAACCAACTGCCACATCTATCAGTGGAGAACTACTAATTGGAATAAACTCCGTGTGTGATCCTGCCAAGCACACTCAAGTGTGCTCAATGTTAGATTTCAGTCTGCTATCCCACATTTGAGCATTCATTTGACTCTCACATTGCATGTTGAAATCATAGTGTGCTTATTATAATGTGCAACATGAGTCTTCTTTTGGCTTTCCCCCATTTTTAAACAACAACAAACAAAATTCAAGCAAACAGAGAACTTCAGTGCCAAAACATGTTGTATAAAAGTCAGAATATTCAACTTTATCGTTCCCAAAGCCCCTGTAATTTAAACACGTGTATAATTTTCAGGCATGAACAACAGATACATCTAGAAAGATACAAAGATGCCAAGGGAACTATTTCATTTCATTTCATACTTTTCTGTACTTAAAACTTCAGCTGTAAAACTTCATGAATATACTTCTCAAGATACAGCGAGTAGACTTTGATTTGAAAGGTAGCATTCTTTGTGTTTAAGTGATGCTGACTAGAGGATTCACTGGGGATTAGAGCTCAGAAACTGCAAGTCTGGGAAGTGGCTCTGTAATTAGCTTGGAAGTTAACAGTAGGAGTTCAGGAAGAATGGAGACATTCCCATCCCCCAGAGTTTCGGAAGGAGGGGACAGTCCTCTCTCAATTTTGTCACTGCCTAATGGGGTGTGCCTGAGAGAGAGAGATTCTAGCCACTGATCTCTAGTAGCCTTGGGAAATGTATATGATTGACTTAATTTTCTTTTGTTGGCTTTTCAAATGTGTTCTATAAAAGCAGTGGCAGAACTTGAAGGAGTAGGCAAGTGGGAAGAGCTGCCCCTCCTTTCCAAAGTTTGGACCATTACTCTGCTGGTAATACTAATTACCTCTCAACTTGAAAGAGGGCTGATTTGAAACAGCCTTCTCATCTTGGCAGATTTTTTCCCACAGTTTCGCCACGGTGGTTGGAATTCCGATATGGATTTAAACAGTGGCAGAATTCTGATTCAGGTTTCAGTGGATTTATTCCATTCCGCTTTCTACTGAGCATGCACAAAATGGTAGCAGCCTACTGCACATGTGCAAATGGTGGCACCCTACACTGGGCCGTCATTTTGTGCAGGCTGCTGACATTTTGCACATATACAGTAGGAGGCAGAATCAATCCAATCATTCCAATGAAACACAAATCCGATCATATCCCTGTCCGCATTTTGACAGATTGATCTAGCCAGATACTTCGAAAATGGAATCCAAGTTGGAATTTTGTGTCAGTCCTAATTTGAACTTTCTCAATGTTAAAGACCTGACTTTTTGTCACTGACATCGGTATGAATCTTTACTGTCTCTGGCTTTCCATCCCGCCTTATTGTTGGTTTGTCCTCTAGCCAGCTGCTTATTTCACATGTTTGGTGACCACAATTTTGGCTTTTTAAATGTTATGTCAATCCCTATAATTTGGAGGATTCTAATTCCTGTGCAACAGACAACAGAACAGCTGTTCTGTGTTCACTGCAACCTGGATTCTAGGGAAATCATTCAGGTAATAGCAACAAGCTTTCTATAAAGCACAGTTAAATATGTTCCAAGTCTGCAACGGACTAATTTGTCATTAGAAGGATTTTTAGGTACAACAACTTAATACAGTGAAGCATACATAATTACATTTCTAGGCTGCACATCTGTTCTGCTTTCTGAGAGGTCTCTGTGTGTCCATTTTAATTATTCTCTTGCACATAGGCCTTCTTCCCCAGTTCCCATTCACATTACTCCCTTCTCCCTGGATCCATCTAGATTTCTTGCTCTTGTACTGTCTCCATCCTCTGTCTTTCTCCCACCCTCGCTAAATATGTTGTTGTATATTCCTCACAGGATGCTATTAATGAATGTCATTCATTTCACAGTACCAGGTGTTTGAGAATTGCCCCATTTTAATTTCTGTATATATTTGTCAGATTTAAAAAATAATAATTGTTTACACTATTTTTTTCAAAAATGGTGATTCAGATGTTTTTATGAGACTGATGAAAACTTCCTCCATATCTGTTTTCAACTGATAAGAATTTCAAATGCTGAGGTCTCTATTTTAATTCATGTGTACATTTATATTTGTATTTATTTTCCTGTGGATGCACTGTCTTCATGGCATTATACACTGGTGGCTTCTATCACTCAAGAGACTTGGTCACCTATTATATATTGCCTTCACCCACTGCCCATCTCAGTCTTACTAACTTATTAGATTTTTTAAAAAAAACCTTCAGTTTAAGAGAGGAGTTAAGGCTCTTACAAGTTCAAAAAGCATGGACATTCGGTGCTGCGTGTTTATTTATTTATTTATTTATTTATAATTATATTTGTATGGCTTCTTCTCCTGCTACAAGCATCTTGGGGTGGCTAACAACATTTTAAAACATAGAATAAAATCCATTACAATTGACATTTTTAACCCCACAATAAAATAACCCAACACTAAAACAATAAAACCCTACCCTAGCCCAACCCACCTATCCCATCTCCCTTGGCAAAGGCCTGGCGGAACACCAGATCGTACACTGTCTATGGAAAGAGGAGAGGTCAACGACCAGGTGGACCTCCGATGGGAGGTAGTTCCACAGCCGCGGTGCAGCCACCGAGAACGCCCTCCTCATGGTCAACACCTGGAAAACCTGGGGGACCTCAACGAGGGCACCCCCAGCTGACTGCAGAGGTTGAGCCAAGATCCGGAGGGTGAGGCGGTCCTGCAGGGTGAGGTGTTGTGCAGAAGGAGGATAGCCAGAGGCTGCAGAAGCCCCATGTGGTCTGGTTTCATGGGATGTTTTTCAGGAGGTGACACCAGCTGAGGCAGAGAATTTTCTGGGGTTTGTTAGGGCCACCTGTTGTGAACTGGATTCATGCCCATCCTGATTGGTGAAAGCCTGCCAGGAGACACTAGGGCTGCTTCTGGTGGGGGTGATCAATGCCTCCTTTCGGGAGGGCAGAGTGCCAGAATGTTTGAAGGAGGCGGTGGTGTGGCCTCTGCTCAGGAAACCATCACTTGGCATTGACTTGCTTGCCAGCAATCGGGCAGTCTCTAACGTTCCCTTTTTAGGGAAGGTTATTGAGTGGATGGTGGCCCAGCAGCTCCAGGTGCACCTCAACAGCCGCAGCTTTCTAGATCCCTCCCAGTCTGGCTTTCTCCCATGGTATGGTTGGAGACTGCGCCTGTGGCCTTGGTTGATGACCTGCACCGGGAGATGGACCAGGGACGTTCAACTTTACTGGTCCTATTAGATCTCTCAGTAGCTTTCGACACGGTTGATCACGAGTTGTTGGTGACTCACTTGTGGGACCGGGCAGGATTAGGTGGAACGGTCCTGCAATGGTTCCATTCCTACCTAACTGGTAGGACCCAATGGGTAGTGTTAGGTGATGATTCATCTCCTTGTGATCTCTTGTGTGGTGTCCTGCAAGGTTCCATTCTCTCCCGACTTCTGTTCAACATGTACATTCAGCCACTGGGTGAGGTTGTGAGACAGTGCAGAGTGAGTTGTCATCAATATGCTGATGACACTCAGCTGTACCTCTCATTTTCTTCAGACCCAGGCCTGACAGTCTCTGTGCTCTCCCAGTGTTTGGCAGCTGTGGGGGAGTGGATTAGGCAGAGCCAACTGAAGCTGAATCCTGACAAGATGGAGGTAATGCTGGTGGGGAGAGCAGCAGCTGTGACATCTCCCATCATTGATGGGGTTTGCCCTCCGCTGGTCTTCCAGGTGCTCCGCTTGGATGTCCTGGTGGAGGTGGTGGTGAGGGGGGCTTTCTGACAGTTATATCTGGTTCAGCAGCTTCGGCTTTACCTCTCAGACTGTTCCACCAGGCCTTTGGTTGAGGGGACGGGTGAGGGTGGTTATGTGTGTGGGGGGGAGTGGGGAGAGGGAGTTTATGGGAGGGTTTGTGTTTTGTTATATTTTTACGTTGGGTGGGAAAGTTGATTTATATTTATATGATTTTATTGTGGTGATGTTTTATTTTTATGATTTTATTGTAAGCCTACCCGAGCCACCTGTGATGGAGTTGGGTGGGGTATTAAATTGTTAAAATAAATAAATAAATTGTAAGTTCCAAGGCTCCTGCTTTAACTTGTGTGCCATGTAAGCTGTAAAGATGTTGTACAGTCTCGTATATTGTGTTCGCTTACAACTTAGGCCTTTTTTCCATGGACAGTGGTGGGTGGAGGGGTGGGTGTGTGGTCGCGGTTAGTGGAGGTGGGTGTGCGCCCTTTTCCATGGGCGGCATTTCCATGGGCAGACACTCATCCCCCCTTGCCGTGCCATTCGCATGGATGTCTCCCCCCCCCTGCCCACACACCCTGTGGAGGGGGTGAGGGGGGGAGAAGGGAGGCGTCCCTGCAAAAACAGCCTTAGGCTTCATGCACCCGCACTTTTCCTTTGTCTTTCAACCCCAATCCTCTTTGGGTAATTTCAGACGTTACGTTACCACGGTCAACCACGGTGAACCCCCCGTGGTGGCTGCGGTACTGTAACGTCTGTTGGGTCCAAAAGAGATTCCCGCCAGATGTTCACCCCCGGCGGGAATCTCTTTGACCACACTTCTGGAGCTCGTAATGCCTGAAATTATGGAAGCGTGGTCAAAGAGATTCCTGCCAGGGGTGAACACCTGTCGGGAATCTCTTTTGGGCCCAACAGACGTTACGGTACCGTGGCCACCACGGTGGGGCTCACCATGGTTGACCGTGGTAATGTAACATCTGTTACCGCCCCACAGCCTGGAATCGGCGGATGGTACTGGCTGTTACTGCCGCCGATTCCGGGCTGTGGCCAAGACCCGGGGGGCAGGTGGCTGGAGGAGGGCAGGGGGGGAGGGGCTGTGCGGTCTTACGTTGCGCTGCGCAGCCTCGCCCCCTCCCCTGATCCCCCTCCGGAATCAGCCGGCACGTCTGTTGATCGGCTGGCCGGATTCCGGAGGGGGATGAAAAGGTGATTCCGTGCCGTGGTCCAAGGGAGACCCAGCATGTCTGAAATCACCTTTTCTTGCAGGTTGGGAACAACACTGAAGCTGGGAACATCAGGCTTCTCCCTGATCCAATATTATGTGCTAGGGATGTGTGAACGCAGTTCGGAGTTCGGACTGAACTTGAATAGTTCGGTTGACCGAACCGAACTTTCGAACCGAACTCGAATTCGACCGAACTGTTCAGTCAAATCTGAACCAGTTTGGAAGGCCCAAAAAAACGGTTTTGAATGTATGAACTTGGTTCGGAAGTTCGGAACTCGAAATGTTCGGGCGACCGAACCGAACTTTCAAACTGAACTCGATTTTCGAACTGAACCGAATTTCCGAACTCCATTCTGTTTGCACATCCCTATTATGTGCTTGATCTCTGTCTCCACTGTGGCCCCAATTTCTTCTTCGTTTATAGCTTCGTTCTCAGGCAGCAGTTCAAGTGCATCTGTTCACTGCACAGGTGATTACGGGCAGAGGAATATTTGCCCTCTTATGTCATGCAGTGAGGTACTATACTGTATTGTGGGTGTGGGAGAAGTGATGGGAATACTGTTGCTTAGTCAGATTCCCCTGCTAATGCACTAACTATGCTTCATTACATACGCCCCGTTTGCTTAGTACTCACAAAAATCACCCCTTGGACTCAGTACAGCTGTTTGTTTTGGAATGTCCTTTCTTGCCACACATTTTTAGTGTACCACTGTTCAATTTAGCAAACGTTCACCTCAGAAGATCTGCTTTTCCAGTAAGATTAAAGATAACTGAGTGGTTACTCTTGAGAAATAATTGTGGGCAGAGTCTATTTCAGAAACTCCTACATCAGTTCTCCTTTGCTCCCTGAAGCCGCCTAACCTGATAACTCTGGTAAGGACACATCTCTAACTAACATCTCCCCGCCCCTCCACCAAACGTACTGTGTTTGAATTGCAACAAGGTAACAGACATTCTAGATTTGCATTTCAAACACCTGCACCTGCCCTCTTGCTCCAAGACTCTTAAACGTGCTAATAGCAGTACTGTTTGTACTACTGTAACAGAACAGTGTCCCTGCGGGCGCTTTGAGAACCAGAGAGTGGAGAGCTAGCCATGCCCACTCCTGATTATAAGATGAGGGCAGTCTGTTCCTGACTGTTGGAGGGAGAACAGTTTGTCAGAGGCTCCAGCAGGATTGCTGTCCTTGGTTCTGAACACTGTTGAAAGCGGAACGCTGACTATGAAAGATTGCTGACCAAGGTACTGAAGTCAGGCTGAGTTGTTGGAAGAAACCTGGTGCCAGGATGGAAGCCAGACAAAGGCAAGACCAAACTGGGAGAGACTTTGGGGGATTGTTGTCTAATATGAGAACTGTAACTGTGTATTATTGTATAAATAATTTGAATATCTGAGTAGAGTGAGTGACTAGAACTGATTCCCGTGAAGACTGTGATTTGGGGCCCTTATCCTGACAACACTTAACCTAGGCAAGCTTGACCCTCTCACAACTACCTCAACAAATCTTTGTGGAAGAGTACTGCTCAAATATTAACCAACTACAGCTCAGCTCCAATTTTACAGAATAGGGACATCACCAAAAAAGGACTATGACAGCAAGGGTAGCCCTGCCTCCCTAATGTTTCTAATTCCAGTGTTTAACCGGGGCTGACCCCGATCAATATAATCTGGATACAAATTACGAGTCGCCTCCTCTGTCCACATTCTTCCCATTTTCCCCATCCCAAATGAAGGCACACAGGGAAAACAGGGGGAAGCCTCTCTGCCCTCTCCAGCTTCAGTATTGCCCCCAATCAGCAGAGGAAGAGGATTGGGACTGAAAGGCCAAGGCAAAGTATGGGTACATGGAGCCTTGTAAGCGAGCACAATATGTGAGCACAACGTCTTTACTGCTTACATGGTGCATATGTTGGGATAGGAACCTTAACACAATTTCCATACTTTTTGGAACATGACTTACATTGTTAGAACCTTAACTCCTCTCTTAAACTGAAGGTTTTTAACTGGCAACCTCATCAATTTCACTAGCAGCTGGAGGAGGGACTGGAAGGGTATGTTGCTTTGCAGATCCTTCCTCACCAGAGTGATTCCCTTGCAGCTTTGAGCTTTCTCAGTTATACGCCTGAAGGAATTCTACGCAGCTTCCATACAGTTGCACACAATGCACATAACCATAAACAGTCTATGTTCTGACTCCATTTCTTCTAGTGAGAGGTTTTTTTCAGCCCTAGCTTTGACAGTCTTACCGGGGGCAGGGGAAGTGGTGGAAAGGGAGATTGCTTTGAAGACCCCTCCATTTGAAGTTTCCCTTGCAGCCCCAAGCTTTGTTGCTTTCACCAGAGAGTTTTGTTTGAAACTGGGAGCACTGACCTTATCGGTTTCACCTGCTGGGGAGTTTACTTGACAACTAGAGCAACCAGCCAACGAGTTTCCTTCTCAGTGCCAGCTGTTTCACTTTCATCAGCAGAGTTTCTTTTCCACCTGGGAGCAGCCACCTCATTTCATGGGAACGTGAGGGTTGCCTTGCAGACCCCTCCTCATGAGAGCATTTCCCATGTAACGCTGATTGTCAGTTACATGCCTAAAGGAATTCCGTCCAACTCACATACAATTTCTCAGTGCACCTATGCATTTCTCAGTGCACTCCATACAGTCTCTTTCTTGACTCTAGTCTTCACCAGGAAAGAGGAGAATGAGGAAGCCACAGAGAGGAAATGGCTGGATTATAGGGGGCAGTGGGTTGGTCCTCACATCCATCATTCAACCCAGCATTTGTCATATCAGCTCCTCCCAGTGTCCTCTCACCCATCATCCCACTCAACTGCCCATCATTCTAGCTGCTCCTGGTTGCCTCTTGTGTCTCATTCCACCCAGTTCCCCATCATTCCAGCCACTCCTGGAGACCTACCCATCATTTCACATAGCATCTCATCATTTTAGCTGCTCCTGGTGTGCTTGTATCCATCTCCCTGTCATTTCAGCCTTTCCTGGAGACCTCCTACCCATTATTTGACCCAGCCTCTCATCACTCCAGCTCTTCCCAGTGTTGTCCTACTCATCATTCCACCCACTCCCAGTGGTCTCATATCCATCATTTAACCCAGCCCCTATAGTTCAGGATTCTCCTAATGACCTCCTACCTTGTCATTCCACCCAGCTCACTTCCCCATCTTTCCATTTCCTCTACATGGCTTCCTCACTTTCCACCCCCTTCCTGGCCTTTTTTAGCACCCCCTCACCTTCTTTGGCATTTTGGATCCTCCCCCCACCCCCTTTGTTTCAGTTAAGCATCTTCCATTGTATTAGTTTACTGCCCATTAAGTGCTACCAGTATTCCCAAAGCCCCATTACCTTCAGCTGATATTCCTGTTGTCTCTATTGTTTCAGTCAGTAGTCAGTATTCCTTGTGCCTCCCTGCTGGTGAGTTTGCTTGGCATCCATGCAAAAATAGGGTGCAATAAACTCCCCAGGCATCTGTACAACAACAGGGTGCAATAAATGCCTGCAATAAAATGCTGTAGAATTGCCTGCAATAAATGCCACTCAGGTCCATACAACAGTAGCATTCAAGAAAGCTTAGGATTTCACGTTTAATAGAATGTTAGTGAAACAGACAGCAAAGCCTCTTTTCTCACTCTCTCCATTTGCCAAGATGGGCACTTCAAAACATCAGAACTTCAAACTATACAATGGACTTTCAAAACCTAAAAACACAAAATCCATTTAGAACACACTTGAATTTTCAAGCACTGCTAGATTTCTTAATACTGTTCTAAGAACTAGGTTTCCATCTGCCAAAAAAAAAAAAAGGTGAATAGGGGAGAAAATGTCCTTCTGCCTCCAAAGTTCAAATGTCTGTAACATTCCTGTTTTTCATCCAATTTGTCTCAAATGTGGAAAGAATCTACCCCCGACCCAAACTATCCTCTCTACCAAATTTCACACTGATAGGAGAAATCATCCCAATTTTATAATGAACAGAATGTTTATGATTTTAACACAGTGATGCAACTGTTTTAATTATAGAGCCGTTTGTTTTTACCCTAGATCAGGGGCCAGATGTGGTCCTCAGCAAGTTTTTATGTGGCCCCTTTCCAGTGCGTGGATCTGGCGGATCCAGTCTCTACCCCCAAGCACTGAAAAACTGAGCTCAGGATAATGGAACAGAGAGAAGGGCCTGCACACAAGAATAGGGGACAGATCCATGGCCCAGTTCCATTATCTGGGCCCTCCTTTTATTGAATACACGTATTAAGCACCCATGCCCACAATGTCTATGTGGCCCTTGGAGTTCGTACTAATTTTAAAAGTGGCCCCCGGGACAGAAAACGTTTCCCACCCCTGCCCTAGATTGTGACAACCTAATTTTTTCTTCCTAAAACATGTCATATTTCAGTGGTACTACCAAGTGGCCAAGTTGATAGTATGTGCAACTTGGAACTAGGAGG
The DNA here is from genome assembly GCA_003113815.1 of Sphenodon punctatus. Taxonomy (NCBI): domain Eukaryota; kingdom Metazoa; phylum Chordata; class Lepidosauria; order Sphenodontia; family Sphenodontidae; genus Sphenodon; species Sphenodon punctatus. The sequence goes on along the minus strand of QEPC01006548.1, from coordinate 1,564,175 downwards.
CCTGAGTTCAAAACCCTGATCATCTCTCTTAGCCAAGCCCTGGACTTATGGGTGGTTGTGTGGATGTGAATATCTCTCAATCTTTGTTTCGTATCTGCAGAATGAGAATAATTATATTGAACTGCCTAACTCATAGGAATGTACAGATTAATTAATGATTACAAATTGCTTTGCAAACTTAAAATTGTTTTATGAATTCAAAGTACTGCTAATGTGTTCTCTGTGCATTAGGGGGAAGAAGTAAATGTCAAGGAGTGATTTCTAGTGGTTGTAGCGGAATGGCTGGAGTCCTAACTTTTGGTTTAGGTTCTGTCATGGGCCGACGGGTTGGGCGGGGGTGGCCGCAGCGCCCGGGCCCGGCTCCAGTGCCGGCGGAGCCGAGGGGGCTGGAGGCGCCGCCCCCGGCTTCCCCCCAGCAGGGGGGCGGGGCGCCCCCTCCCATACAGTGCGCCCCGGTAGGGCCACAGGACGAAAGGTCAGCAAGAGGAGGGAGGGACCAAAAACAGAAGGAAGCCACGCCCCCCCCTGCGGCGCTCCGCACGCTTGCGGGGGCACGCAGGGGGGCGGGGCTAGGCGCATAAGAACCAGCGCCGAGAGACACTCGGCGCTGGTGATTAAGTGGAGACCGGCCCCTGACCGAGCTAAGTATTGAGAGCACGATTGAGCCTTGAAGACTTAGAGCATTGCGTAGAGTGTGTGTGTGTGTTGTCCTCCCTAAATTCCCCCCCCTTTTGTAACGTGCGAGCGTGTGAGTGTCTGGAGTGTGACGCCCGATCCCTTAACCCTCTTCCCTTCCTGGAGCTACCTTGGAACTTCCCCCTGCTGTATTTGACTGAGTCCCCGTCTGCCATCTTGTCTCCCTGGGCCCTATCCCTTCCTTACCGGGCACGCCTTCCTCACGTTCCCCCC
>QEPC01006548.1:1525843-1557292 GCA_003113815.1 Sphenodon punctatus | reverse complement strand
GGGAGGGGGAGGGATATTTCATTGGTTTCAATGGGGACACAGCGCCCCATTGAAACCAATGGATTAAATCCGGTACCGGTATACCGGATTTAATCCGGGAATCCAGTTTTCCCAGAACCGGTAACCGGTAAAATCCGGTAGCCGGTAATGGGTCCGGGGCCCGCCCCTAGAAGCTTGGCTGAAATGTGTGGGCTAAATTGCAATTATCAATATAAAAGATTATTGAGTAGAAACCCAATAACTTCTAGTGTTGATTTTTGAGTATTTTGGTGCACAGATTTAGTTAGAGTGAGGTGACTTTTGTTCATAAATTATACTGTAGTGAGCTGAATTGCACACAATCAAGAAGCTGTATTTTTGTAAGGACAAATACCATTATACTTTCCTAGGTATCCTGCCATTTATTCTGTGTAATGTAATAGATGGTTCGCCAAGATTTGCACAATGCAAAAACTTACCAGCTTTCCTGCTGTTTTCATCATTTTCAATTATTTTTCACAAGTTAAACAGGGTTGGTCGCAAGCCCTGTGTGTGCCCCTCATACACCCCCCTGCAGCTCTGGAGATGAAAATTTGCCAGCTAAGTGCTGGGGAAATGCTGCAAAACGGTTGTAAAATTCCCAGAAAGTGACAAAAAAGTCCCAGAAAGTCCTGGAAAGTGATGAAAAGTCCGGGAAAATGATGGAAAGTCCCAGAAAGTGACAAAAATGATGAAAAAATGGCAGAAGCGTGAAATCACCAAGACGCTCACAAGCACTCATGAAAGGTCACTATTTCTCTTTGGAATGGGAACACTTGCTATTGTCTCAGCCCTATTGAAAAATGAGAACAGATGTTTGGAAAGGCAATGGATAGCCAAAGGCAGGGGTGGCCAGACTTATGGTGCTTGTGATCCACTTGATCTGGACATCACCCTCAAGTGATCCACCAGAACATTTTCTACTGGCTCTGATGCTCTAGTCTGGAACCCCTCTTCTTGGGTCCCAGTTCTTGGATACCTCACTAATTGGTCTCGGGAATGGAGACCCCAGCACTCCCCTTTGGAGAGAGCCTTCTCTGCCCCACAGGAGGAGCTTTCCTAGCCCATCTTCTCCCTGGAGATACTTCCTGGGGCAATAGTCCCTCTCTCCTTCCCAGAGGCCACCTCTGAGAAGCTTGTTCCCCTCCCCACTTGTGATCTACCATTAGATAGCGATCTACCTCTTGGCCACCCCTGGCCAAAGGGTTTAACAAGCACCTGCCATGGATGTAAACTGGAGATTATTATTTTATTAAGAAAGGTGACGACGACTATAACTTATGCATTTGCAGCAGTTTTACACCCCACTGACTGACAGACATAGTTCAAGTTGTGTTGTGAAATAGTCTGAAAATGGGGCACAAAAATGGACTCTCAAAAAGTAGGTGGCCTGTTGACATGAAAAAGATTATATGTTTAGCTTTTAGGTTCCTTGAATTTTTCTTAATGGTTTTAGCTCAGTTTCTCTCTAACTTTTTAAAAAATATATATATATATATATATATATAAAAAGGACTTAAGATTTGATTGTCTGAATTTTTTCATTCGCAGTCAGATCATCCATTGATGACTATCTCTTTAAGTATGTCTCATAGTTACAAGAAATTAAGCATTTTGGGGAAAGTGTGTGCTTGCTGTACTTTGCCTTTAAAGGTAAAAGGTGTTTTGATCTGGCAGTGACAAGTTATTGATTATAGGTAAGAAAGTCTGTACAGTGTAGCAGAATTCTGATCCTACCATCTTGTCCAGACTTTCCAGTTTACCAGCTGTTACGTTAATGAGGAAAGGTCTGCACAAGCTCTATAGCCCATTGGTAATAGTGAGAAATGCCTTTGCTGCTCGCTGAGCACAATATGAAAGGACAGAAAAAACTGAGCATGTTTCCTAGCCTATTGAGTGTTATGCTCATGAGCTGAAACATTTACACAGGATTCCCTGCTTGTTGATTGCTGCTATGTTTACGTGAAATATCCTGCCTAAGCTGCAAAGCCTATTGTAAATGTACATATGATGTGATGTTTGTCAACCCACACCTTAGTGGGGTGTGGCTTCTATTTGTATGATTTGTTTGTATAGTCTGATTACTGTGTGTTCTGCTTGGATGGCTAGTGTGTGGTGCATTTCCATACATACCTAACATTTGTTTTGCTTGCATGTGTTATCATTTGTGTGTTCTGTTTCTCCAAAAAGTCTTCTGTCCCGCACCCCAATGTGAAACAACTCACATATCCTTAGCATTTGTGCCTCTAGGTATTTAAAAAAAAAAGATAGGAATTTAATATAAAAAAAAACCTGTTGTGAAGCAGCTAATGTTGCTGCCCTATATATCATACCTTACTGAAACAAAAAAAAAAGGTCAGGAAATAATCTAGCTACCTGACTAGACACTCTTGTCTTTTGCTCATGAGCACTCATTTTGATATTGCCTCAAATCTCATGTACCTTAGAACATGCACAGCAACCTTACCTTTGCCCTTCAGTACTACCAACCTCACACCATCCACCTTAGCAAGTTATTACCACCCTGCCTAACTTTCACTGCACAAAATGTCCTGAGCTAATTGTGTTAGGTGATGGACATTTGGTGAATAGGTTTGTGGAGAAGGGAGAACTGAAGGGGTAGAGTACAGGTTATGGTGCATGGTCTGTGGTGTCTGATAGTCGTAGGGATGTTGAGAGAGCCTGTGCGTAAGGAAGAAGAAAGTATGTACTGTCAAGTAGCTAAAATCTTCATTTCCAGACTCTGAATAAGTCTAGGCTTCAATCCTAGCTGGTTTTTTTCTATATTCATTTGTTTTGTCTAGCTTTTATGCTGCTCTTTTTGGTGATAGCCCTTATTAAATTAGTGGGGGAAGGGGGGAACTCAAGCACGTATGTTTGTTTCTTTGTTACATTTTTACCCTGTCCTTCTCCAGAGACTTAGGGCAGCTTGCAACATCAAAAAACCAACAACAGCAAATAACAATGAAATATATTAAAATCCCTTAAAACCCCAATATCATCCAATCTACTCCACCCATTATCCCCATCCACCAATCCTCTTTTCCAAATCCCTCTACGCGATCCCCCCAACCCTGTTCCTGCCCACCAAATGCCTGGCAAAACAAAAAGGTCTTACATCTCCTTGGGAAGATGAACAGGCTCATATTTAGGTGGACCTCCAAGGCGAGGGAGTTCCATAATTGCAGGGCAGCAACCAAGCAACCGAGAATGCTGCTGTTACAGCCATTCATATTGCTAAAGACAAGTACAGTAATTATACTTTTAATAGTCTGAAATATTGTTAAGACATTCTAAATGGTGTGCTGAGCTCTAGACTTGTCTTGTAATTAAATAAAGCTGTCTTTGCAAAAGTATTAAAGTTACAGGCTCTATTGTGCAGCTGGCTGAATCAGGAAATTCGCACTAGAATACACAGCCTCCCGTCCCTACTTGTTAATTGCTGACTTGACTACTTGCTGTAAAATCAAATCTGTTGCATCATAATAGCAGCAGATAATGGTTTTGTGATCTCATACAATATAGCAGCTCAGTTTGTAATTATTATGTGATCTCAGCTCTTAGAAGATAGGAGTATATGCAAAAATAGTAATGCATTCACAGTTGGAACTGTTGCCAGCATTACCAGAAAGACCTGGGATTCACTGGGCATGAAGAAAGATCTAGTAGCTGTGGATTACAGACTGAACGTGAATCAGCAGTGCAGTGCTGTTGCAAAGAAGCGAATGCCATCTAAGGCTGCATGAATGGAATCATTATGCAAGACATTGAAAGTTATAGCTTGTTTTCAGATGGACGGGGAGTCCACTGGAGCCTGTGGCTGCCTGTTACCAGCTCCATCTGAGTCTGCAATGTACAGATCGGCAGTGTCCCTGGGCCGCCGCGCGGTGCCCCTCCATACAGTCCCCCCTCGCATCTGAAAGTGCTTTATAAATTCTAAGTACTGCTAATGTGCCAATACTCTAGGGTCTTGCCTGCAACTCCATAGTGCTCAGTGGGGCAATGGATGGATGGGCATGGAGCTAAACCGAGGGTCCACCCAACAGACAAGCAGCAGTGCCACGTTCGGCCGTTGCCCTGGGTTTGGCTGGCCCATTCGGCATGCTACTGGATCTTTTGGAGCACCGCCAGTGGGCTGCCCTGAAGCAGCCACAGTCTGCTCCAGGTTGAACATCTGGTAGATGCTCTTTAGACCGACTGGTCAACCCGGGAGTGATGTGGGTGCACCCGGAACTGCCATCCATCTGTTTACACCCACGGTGCTTCTCTATTCAGCTCCGATTAGGTCCTTGCTGGAGTACTACATTCATTTTTGGGTACCCCATTTCAAGAAGGACATAGAAATGTTAGAGACGGTGTAGAGGAGACCAACAAAGTTGATAAAGGTTTTGGAACAAATCATCAAATCTTCTCAGGTCATATGAGAGAAGTTGAAAGATGTTTAACTTAGAGAAAATAAGACTCATGGATAATATGATAGCATACAAATATTTGAAAGGTTGCCATAAAGAAGATAGAGAACAATTGTTCTCCCTTTCTATGCAGGGCATGACAAGAGGCAATGGGTACAGCTATAGAAAGAGAGATTTAGATTGAACCTCGAGGGGAAAGAGCCTGACTGTAAGGAATTTATGTATTAATTTGTATAGGTAATTTGTATATTAATTTGTGTAGTAAACTTGTGGATTCTCCATTACTTGAGATTTTTAAGAAGAGGCTGGTTGAGCATGTGTCTGGGATGATCTAGGTATAACCGATCCTGTACCAAGCAGGGGGTTAGACTTGAAGACCTTGCAGTCCCTTAGCTCCATGAGTCTGTGAAGATTTACTATTCCTTCAGGCCTTATGATGGAATGGATACATTTGAGTTGAGACATACTGGTATGTGAAGCAAGGTGATCTTCAGTGTCATTGCTTGGGCTGTGTCTGTACACAGAGAAGGGCAATATGCTGAATAAAATACCTATCTTTCCTTTCATGGATATATTCGGCCCCCCCCCCCCCCATGTCAAAGCACAAAACATGAAACTTATTTTGACTGTGTTTGGATTCGGTTCTGCATACCTGCATCTATTTGTACATCTGTTCTCAGTTTCAATCGTTGTCACCTGCTGATGCAGGGGAGGAGCTTGGGGAATGAGGGCAACCAGTTGTGAACTAGATCCTTGCCCGTCCTGGGGGGGTGAAAGCCAGATGGGAGACACTGGGGTCATTGCTGTCTGGGGTTGTCAGTGCCTCCCTTTGGGAAGGTTGGGTATCAGATGCCCTTAAAACTACAATTGTCTGGCCTCTGCTAAAGAAGCCCTCTTTGGACACTGACTCCCTGGCCAGTTATTGGCCTGTCTTTAACTTTCCCTTTTTAGGGAAGGTTACTGAATGGGTGGTTGCCTGACAGCTCCAGGCTCATCTTGATACCGTCAGATTCATGGACCCATCCTGGATGTGGTACGGAGACTGCACTTGTGGCCTTGGTCATTGACCTGCACCTGAAGATTGACAAGGGGAATTCTACCCTGTTGATCCTGTTAGATCTTTCCATGGTCTTTGATACATTTGACCATGAGGTGTTGTTGACATGACTGTGAGACATGACGGAGGTGCACGGGACTGCTCTTGAGTGCTTTCGCTCCTTCCTGTTGAGGAGATCCCAGAGAGTTGTGATGGGTGATTGCTTGTCATCCCCTGGGGTCCTGGAGGGTTCTATTCTGTCTCCCCTCTTGTTCAACGTGTATATGAAGTCACTGGGTGAGGTTATTAGAAGGTTTGGAGTGAAGTGCCATCAGTATGCTGATGACACTCAGCTCTACCCCTCCTTTTCATCTGACGCAGGCTGCAGTCTTGGTGCTTACCCAGTGCTTGACTGCTGTCTGAGACTGGATGAGGATGAGCTGATTGAAGCTGAATCCAGACAAGACTGAGGTGATGATGGTTGACTGGCCTTGTGACCTGTAGGGAATTGGGACTCTTGTTGTTGACCGAGTCCAGCCCCCTCTGGTCAATCAGGTTTGCTGCCTTGGAGTCCTTCTGCACCCCTTGCTGCGCCTGGATTGTCAGGTTGCAGCAGGACCAGGAGTGCTTTTCACCAACTCCTGGTGAGGAGGCTGCCCTTTTCTTTCTGATTCGGATCTGGCGACTGTCATCCATGCTTTCATTATCTCAAGGCAAGATTACTGCAATGCACTGTACATATGGCTGCCCTTGATGACTTTTCGGAAGCTATAGCTGGTGCAGAATGTGGCAGCGCACCTCCTTTCATGGACAAGTCACTAGGATCACATTACACCACTGCTCTGAAGCTTGCACTGGCTGCCTATAGCTTTCCAGGCACAATTCAAGGTGCCATTTTTTTTTTAACCTTTAAAACTCTAAATGGTCTGGGTCCCACATATCTGAAAAATCGACTGTCCTTCCATGTCCCTTCACGACCCCTGCGATCAGCTGGGGGTGCCTCCCTGTGTGTACCAACCGTTAGCCTTGTTCATAATACAAGGGCTTGCAGGGGGAATTTTGGTTGCTGGCCTAATGCTTTGGAACTCCCTTCCCCTGGAGGTTCATTGGAGACCGAGCCTGAGGGTCTTCTAGAGGCGGTGCAAGACTTTTTTATTTGAAAAGATATTTGGCTGGTGGAGACAGGGAATTGGGATGGGGTTTGGTGGGTAGTTTTGGGGTCGAGGTGTTAGTGGGGTTGGGTGAGGATGTGGTTTTGGGTGGGTTTTGTGCGGGGTTTAGGGTTTCATATTTTAAACATTTTATTGGATTGTAAGCTGCCCTGAGCCTCAGAGAAGGGCGACATATACACTGAAATAAATAAAATAAATAAATATTTGAAGTAATTCCATAGGCAGCACTAACGAAAGGGTATTGCAACTCTGAAAGGCATAGGAAATGCATGAAGAGTCTTCCATACACTGAAAAATATGGGGTAAGTGCAGAGCAGCCTAGGCATCTGCCTTCCTCAAATGTGCTAAAGTCACCAAGAAGAATCCAGCTGCACCTTTCCTAGAATAGCATTATTCTATAACTGTTGTGGCCAGCTAAAACCTAGGGCACAAATGTAACTGATGATTGGCCATTTGCCCAGAGGTTACACGCTGTGTTACAGTCATGAAATCACCTTCTGAGGTTTTCCTTGCTTGTCACATTTGCCTTTCTTTAAAAAATAGTCTGAAGTTTTCCCTCAATCCGATATGGTTGCATACTTCATTTTTTCTTTGCTCCAGTCCCATTGGGATAATAGGATTTATTCCCACCAAAGAGAGATGTGATATTCAAATTTCACCAGTTTTTGTTTTTTTTTTACCTTAAGAAAAGGCATCATTTATACATTTGACAAGAGAATATGGGCTGCCTAAGCTGCAGAGATTTTATGTCCAATATAACCTTTTGAAAATCTTTTGAAAATCTTTTAAAATAATTTCATTTTAAAAAGCAATAGTCTCGATTGACAGCCCTATAGTCAGAATGCTTTTATTCACAGGATAGATGCAAGTTGCCTAGCTCCCCCAGAATATTCTCTGTTGCAGAGGGTAGAGAAAACAAGGATTTCAGACTTCTGTAAAGCTAATTCAGATTTGTTCCCATCGAAGAAAAAGTAAGAGGCCCCTTGCTTGTACAAAAGTCAATTTGATGTCTTTGCTTCAGGATTAGAGTGTTGCTGTCTTATTGGTCCCAAATAAGAGAGAGAAAGTAAAGATAACTTCTACTGTATCAGCAGCTATTGGTGAATGTGTGCAAACTTTTGAGCTTGCATAGAGTTTTTTCACATAGGCAGGAAGGTTGGAGCTGCTCTGTGGGACCCCATGCAGCAGTCACCTACAGGGAGGGGAACTCTTGAAACGGGCAGACCCACCCATGAGTCCCGCAGGTGGGGAGCAGTCATCACCCTTCCCCCTGCTCTGGTTCTGCCTGGGGAGTTCATCACACAGCAGAATGCCAGGAGCCTGCTCCTGTGGCAGCAGGATTGGGCCCCCAGAGGAAGCAGCCACGACCACCTGTCATTAGTTGGAGTGGTGGCAGAGAGGGCTGTGTGCCCCAGCCACCCACCCATCAGCTGTTGGAGCGGACCTCAGGAAGGAGGAGCAGCTGTGGCAGCAGAGGGGACCCTGGGGAGGTGGAGGATCAGCCCCAGTGTCCCCAGCTGCACTAGTAGCCACACCAACCAGGGATGCTGGGGCTACTCCTCCTCCCCCAGGGTCTCCTCTGCTACCGTAGCTGCTCCTCCTCCTTCCTAGGGTCCTGTGGCCAGGGCGTGGACCCCCCTCCTACCGCTACTCCAGAAGCTGATGGGTGGTTACAGCAGCTGGTTCCTCTCAGTGCCATCCTTGATGGCACCGTGGCCTTGTCCATGGTGCTTTGGGCATGTATGTGGGTGGGGCTACCAGGAGCCTTTCATATGGGAGGCGCCTGGTGGGAGCCTGTTGCCCTGGCTTGGTCCAGGTTAACCCATATGGCCTACTCCTCATTTCTGGGATGACACCATGCGGAGCTGCCCTGGCCCAGCCCTGAAAGAACATCTGGCAAGCACCCTTCACACAAGCAGGTGGATCTGGGGCAAACGGGAGGCCAATGTGTGGCCCTGTTTTGAGTGATTACACCCAAATGACACCATGTGGAGCTGCTCTGGCCCAACCAAGGGCAAAAATCATTTCTATAGTGCTACTAGGCATACCCAGAGCTTTACAGTCACAGATTTTCATAGACAGCTCCCTGTCCAATGGGCTTACAATCTAAGGTGGACAAAAATGAGGGGAACACACAGGGAAAGACAGACACAAGCATATTCCTATTTTACAGATGGGGAACTGAGGCTGAGCGGTTGTGACTTGCATAGTGCCAACCAGTGTGTAGCAGGGAGCAGTCTTGCGGGGCTGCTGCCCTTTTAAGAGGGGCCTGAGTGCACCAATCTTACGGTTGAGCATGCGCAGGAGCACGGCAGAGCCAGCCCTATAGCAAGAGACCAGCCTGAGACAGAAACTGGCTGAGAGCGAAGGAGACAGAGTGGGTAGGACACTGGCTCTTTAAGGGCAGACAGCCTGGGGAGTTGACTATGCCCACTCTGGCTACATAAGAGGCTGGAAGCCAGGGGGCTTCAGTCTCTGCCTGGGAGCTGAAGAGGCAACATCTACTGGAGGCACTCAGCAGGGGAGCTGTCTAGTACTCAAGCCCTGCTGGGGAGAAGGCTGAGCCCTGGACTTAGGCTGGGAGAAGCCTGGATGCCGGGCTGGGAGTGACTTGCCACTCTATGCTCTCCAAGGTCTTGAAGACTGGAAGGAAGAGAAGCTGTGAACCCCAGGTATGGGGGAAGGCTGTGCCCAGAAGGGAGCTTGCAGCCTGGGAAGCTTTGCAGCAAGCCAGGGACCTGCTGGCCTTGCTAGGGTGGACTTTGGGGGGTGAGGAGTGTTGTTGTATAGATGTCTATGTCTTGAAGAGACTATGCTGGGCCTCCAGGGTGAGGCGGATGAGGCGGCAGCCCAGAGAGACAGATGAACTGTGTATGAACAATAAACATTGAGCTAATTCCCACATGACATGTATGCGTTGCTAATTCCCCCAAATAAGGGACAGCCCAGAGGTCTGATCCTGCAGGGACTTAAGCCCTGGGAACCGCATCCTGCTATACCCTTGTAGAGTATGACCCTACCTCTCCCACTGCTCCGCCTCCTCGTCCCCATCTCCCCACCCCTTCCACGATCTGCAGGCCATTGTGCACCAGGACTTTGCCTTCTCCCTCTCTCCTCTTCTCCCCTCAGTCTTCTCCTCCTCCTCCCCCGACTCTGCCATCTCCGCCTTCAACTCCTCTCTTGCCTCCACCCTCGACTCCCTTGCCCCTCTCTCCTCATGCCCAGCTCACTCCCGTAACCCTCGCCCTTGGCTCACCCCTACCATTCACCATCTCTGCTCCTGCACCCAGGCTGCTGAATGCCTCTGGCGCAAATCCCACTACCGCGCTGACTTCCTCCACTTCAAATTCTGCCTCTCATCGCTCAAGTCTGCTATCTCCTTCGCTAGACAGAAGTACTATGCCTCACGCATTGAGTCCTGCTCCCGGGACTCTCTCCGCCTCTTTTCCACCATCGACTCCCTTCTCAACCACCCCAGTCCTCCTCCTCCTCCCTCTTCTCTCTCCGCTCAGGATCTTGTTCTCTTTTTCACCTCTTAAGATTGACAAGATCCACCTGGAAATCGCTTCCAAGTCCTCTCCCCCTACCACTCCCCACTCCTTCCTCCCTTCCCCTCTCTCATGTCCTCCTTCCCTCCTGCCTCCCTTGAGGAAATCTCCTTGCTGGTCTCCTCCTCCAACCCCTCCACGTGCCCCCTGGACTCCATTCCTTCCTGCCTCCTAACCTCCATTGCTTCCAACATCGCCCCTCCCCTCCTGCATATCACCAACCTCTCCCTCTCTACTGGCTCCTTCCCCTCTGCCTTTAAACATGCCACTGTCTCCCCCATCCTCTAAAAATCCACTCTGGATCCCTCCGAACCTTCTAATTACCGTCCTGTCTCCCTCCTCCCTTTTGCTTCTGAACTCCTTGAACAGGTTGTCTACTCCCGTTGCCTTGACCTCCTCTCCGCCAACTCCACCCTTGACTCCCTCCAATCTGGCTTCAGCCCCCTTCACTCCACTGAAACCACTCTGGCTAAGATCACCAACGATCTTGTAGCTAAATCCAACCGCCTCTACTCTATTATTGTCCTCCTTGATCTCTCTGCTGCCTTCCACACTGTTGACCACTCGCTCCTGCTTGAATTGCTTCACTCCTTGGGATTTCAGGACTCTGTGCTCAACTGGTTCTCCTACTACCTTTCTGACTGCTTCTTCAATGTTTCTCTTCCTAACTCCTCCCCCTCCTCCTCCCTACCCCTCTCGGTCGGAGTTCCCCAAGACTCTGTCCTTGGCCCTCTCCTCTTCTCTATCTACACCCATTCCCTAGGCAAACTCATTGCTTCCCACGGTTTCCAATACCACCTATATACTGACGACACTCAACTCTATCTCTCCCCTCCTTCCCTCTCCCCCTCTGTACAAGCTCGTCTCACCAACTGTCTTTCCGATATCTCCGCCTGGATGTCTCAACGCCAACGAAAACTGAACTCCTTATCCTCCTTCCCAATCCTTCCTCTCCCTCTTCCCTGTCAATTGCTATTGACGGGGTCTCTATCCTCCCTGTCCCCCAAGCCCATAGCTTGGGCTTCATCTTCGACTCGCACCTCACCTTCAAACCCTACATTAACTCCGTGGCCAAATCCTGCCACTTCTCCCTCCACAACATTACTAATATTCGCCCTTTTCTGTCTGTCTCCTCTGCCAAAACTCTCATCCATGCCCTAGTCATCTCACACCTTGACTATTGTAACCTCCTGCTCGCTTCCCCGCTCTCAACCTGCTTCCCTCATCTCTGTTCAAAACGCCACTGCCAGGATCATCCACCTAGCCTGTCGCTTTGGCCATGTGCAGCCTCTCCTCTCCTCCCTCCACTGGCTTCCCCTTCCTGAGCATATTCTGCACAAGCTCCTCGTCTTCACCTACAAAGCCCTTCATAACCTTGCTCCCCCCTACCTCTCTGCTCTGATCTCCCTCCGAACCTCTGTTCCTGCTCTCTGCTCCTCCTCCATCACCTGCTCTCTGCTCCTCCTCCATCAGCTCTCTCACCCTCCCACGCCTCCCCTGCTCCCCCAGCCGCCTTTGTCCCTTCTCCCTCACTGCCCCGCACACCTGGAACTCCCTCCCCACCCTCGTCTGCCTTGCCGCCACCCTCTACACCTTCAAGTCCCTCCTCAAAACCCACCTCTTCCGCTCCGCCCTTCCTAACTCCTATTAATCATCCCCACCCAGGATTATTCCCTCCTGTTATCTGTTAACTCCTATTTACTGTAACCAGGCCAAGAATGTGCACCTGAGTTCTCGCATCCTCGTGAATGTTGCATCCCTTGTCTCTCCCTCTGTTCCCCCTTCCCCATCTCCTCTCCCCTTGTCTTTAGATTGTAAGCTCTTGGGCAGGGACTGTGTCTATTTTATTCTCTGTAAAGCACCAGGTATACTTCTTGTGCTATATATAAATGCTTCTAATAAATAAAATAATAATAATAATAATAACAATAATAATAATAATAATAAATTAATTAATAACCTGTGATTTACCGCAAGAAGTCTAGCTTTCTTGATAGAAGTGATAGACAACCTCCACCCTCATATGGAGTATCTCAGAGAGAGCTAAATGCTTCCAAGGGAGAGTGGCTCTAGAGGGAGACACTAGGTGTTGCTGTTTGAGGGAGAAGGCAGAGCACAAAGTGGAGCATCCTATCTGGGAGAGGTTGCTAACCCTCTTCAGGGAACACTGGAAAGAGAGTAGTCACTGGGTTGTTTGAATTAAATGGAACTGTGTATGCCCTCATGGTAATGCAATCTGAGGGAAGAGTCAGTCTTGGCATTTGCTTGCTCAGGAGAGCTTATTTAAGACACTTTGGGATCATGAAAAGGAGGGTTGGGGCATGGCACTTGCCAAGAATTAGGCCACATGGTGTGCTTTTTTACAGGACCTAGTTGAAAATCAAACTCAGTAGCATACCTCTCAACATTCCAAAGAAGTAGTCCCTCCTCCACGGCCAATAAATCCCACTCTTCAGCAAACGATGTCTACCCCCAATCACACTTGCATACGTGCACACCACCTCCCAGCTTTCCCAATGCATAAAGAGGGACAAGCTCTCCTGCTTATTGTTCCATTTAGTTTCTTGTAATTCCATCATCTCCCCATTGTCATCTCAAGTGCTTTTCCTGGAAGGGGGGCAACCAAGAAATAAGTGCCCGAGACTTGAATATCGGTCTTTTTGTCTCTCTCTTCTGAAAGTAGAGAGACAGTGGGATTCAGCATCCAAAGATGGACTGTCCCCTCCTAACCAGGAGCTATGAGATGTATGCAATAGTGGTTTTGTTGTTGGATTCTATGGGTGCAGGATCAGTCTCCAAATCACCAGACTGTTCATTTGACTGATTCTGTTCATGCTGTTCTTGCCAATGCACTTTCAGCTGCTGAAGTAATTCACATTCACAAAAAAGCGAAGCAAAATCTCTCTGACAATTTCTTGAGCACAGTCTGCAACACCAGCTCGGTCTGAGTCATTTGCCCAGGCTGAGATGCCCTCCCACTCAGAATCCTCTCCACAAACAGTCGAGTCGCACACTTCCATTCTGTCTCATGAGCTTTCTCCTGCTCTGAGTCACTCTCTTGTTTTATTGTGCTCCTTGCTATTTTTTACGTCGGAAGAGCTGACTGGGGTTAGGATAGTGTCTCCTGAGATTACTTTTTTTTTTTAAAATGAAAATGGAAACAAAATTACATGGGAGGATCTTGATGAACTTCTTTTGCTGTTCATCTTCTGGATTGCCTAAAAATAGCAGTCACAAAGTACGCCCATATATTTACTGTTTTAGAGCAAGAGAGAGAGAGTAAAGTACTGAAATATATTTTCAGAATAGGGCTATTAATCTCTAAGCTTCCTTACATGGTATGCAACAGATGGCTCTCTGATGCCAATGGAAAGATAAAAATATACCAGTTTATTTCACAATTCACTGACTTTCTTTTTCAGCTTATATTTAACGAGAGAACTTCAGACACATATTGAGGTCCTGTGTGCCCACTGCATCTTACAGGCACACTTTGGCTCAGATATCATTATTTAGTGCTGTAGCTGTTCATGATCCTGTAAGAATTTCCTCTGCAAGGTGTTGGGTCATAGGCAGCCTTTACAGGGCCAGGACTGTCGCTAAGTAGCAGCAGGATCAAGACCAATCAGCATGGACAACAAGAGTGAGAAATCATGGTATGGACCAGAGGGCCAAATCAAATCTCGAGCTGAGTAACTAAGCCAAAGTGGATTCTAAGAGCAAACCAGAAGGCTGGTACCAGAAAGTCAGTCTTATAGGGCCAGAACATGGAGAAGCAAAGATGGCGGGCAAAGGCTGGAGCAGGTGGGCTGGAAGGCAGGCTGAAGAACAGGTAGGGAGGCAGGAGGGTTGGGAGCAGGACTGGCAAAGCAAGCAGGTTAAAAGGAAGGAAAGCAGAATCCTGAGACAACAACACTAGAGCAGACACAAACTCCAGACAGAAGGTTTTGAAAGTTGTTCCAGCCAGTTTCCTGCTCTCTCTGCTGGGCAGTCTTAAATACTGAGACAGCCAATCAGAAAAGAAGGGTGTGCAACAAAGACTGCTGCAGGAAGGCCGTAACCCCATACTCAGTATGGATGGCATGGAATTGCTATGGAGTATCCACTATGTGGATACCCTAGTAATTCTAGTTCAAGGCTTGTGGTTCCCAGCAACCTCCTCCCCAAAACATTCACAACGAAGGGGCCTATTACAAGGCTTCATTCTGAGAGATGCTAAATGTCTACTTGAGTACTTGCAGTTCATAGTGGAAGTATGGAGTACATATTGGGACCAAAAGCAATGTTCTCTGGTGGTCTTGATTTGCCACTTGTTCTCATAAGACGTTAGTGTCATCAGGGAAGGCATTTGTGATGACCTGCTGTGTACTGTGTTGCTATTTAAGAACAGCTACATGCTTAAGTCATTGGGTAAAAATAGACATGACGATGGCCCACTTGGGCCTGCAGGAAAACCTCCGGGGTCATAGCCCAGGCTAGGGCCCACCCGCTTGGGCCAAAGCAGGCTACAACAGGCTATCACGTTGGTTGTGGCCCGCCATGACCAAGTCCGGGTTGGGGCTGCCATGGCCGGCTGCTATTGGCCGTCATGGCTGTTCTTCATGGAAGGGATGGTGGGCACAGTGCAGGGGCAGTGAGAGCCAGTGTGGTGTAGTGGATAAGGTCCTGGACCTGAACCTGGGAAGCCAGGGTTTGAATCCTGTCCTAGCCATGAATTCATTGGGTGGCCTTGGGCAAGTCACAGCATCTCAGCCTCAGTTCCCCATCTCTAAAATGGCAATGTATGTGTATCTGTCTCTCCCTGTGTTCCCCTCATTCTTGTCCATCTGATAATGATCCCTGCCATAAGACATGCTAGGGTTGAGCTCTGGCAAGTCATGGCACTGGAATGACTGCCAAAAAGGGGGTTTAGAGTGGACATTTGGCCCTGTCACAGACTGTGAAGGAACATGCTACACCAGAAGGGGGAGGGGTGCATTGAAACAGTGTCATTGTGTGTGACATCACCCTGGCCCTCTTTTTTTCAATGTGCTCTTGCCCCTTGTGGAGTACTGTGAGTCATGATGGCCCATTAAGGACAGGGCTATGTTTGGTTTGGGGTGAGCTGGATTGAGCTTTAAAAGAGCTTGGGCTCTTGGGCATGGCTCGGCTATCGGTTGCGGTGGAAGGTCTAGCATGAGCAGACCTCTAAATCTGGTTCCCCAAACTGGGAGAGCCCCTTCCTCCCTGCTTTTTCCACCCTTGGCACTGGCACGCTGAGTCTTAAGCACCCAGGGAATTTTTTTAAAATGCCAACTATGAAGAGTAGTGTAATAGTTACTCCTGGGCCCACTTGCACTCAAGACCATGTGCATCTTGCTGTTTCTGGGAGACCTTGTGTGCTCCCCATTCCCTAAAATGTACATCTGTCTGAATGAGGTTCTTCTAAGAGGTGTAGCTGTCTCAAAGTATCCAGAAGAGTGAGTACCAGGCAGAAACATGTCTCATAATTAACTCCCTGTGGATTTCAAGTCTCTCTGTAGTTTATTTTATTTTATTTTTTACTATTTTATACCCCACCCCTCCTGCCAAAGCAACTTGGGGTGGCTAACAATTCATAAAAACAAAAATATAAAAATAAAATGATATAAATACAAATATAAACATACATATAAATAAATATATCTTAAAATATTACTATAATCCACAGGGGGACGTCAAAAAAATATACAGAAATAATCAAAACCGCTCCACCCTAACCCTCAAATCCCCCATCCTTCACCCGTCTCCCTAGGCAAAAGCCTGATGGAACTAGGGTTTCTACTTATGTATATCTTTCCAGGCCACTTATGAAACATACATGTTGCAGGGCCTGCATTGGTTCCATAGATGCCAATGTAGGCCCTGCAACATTCATGATTCATAAGTGCATGTGTGGCCTGGAAGTGGCCTGGAAAAATATACATAGGTGGCAACCATAGATGGAACAGCCAGGTCTTGCATTGACGTCTAAAGGAGGAGAGGTCAGGGGCCACCTGGGGCTCTTCCAAGAGGCAGTTTCACAGACTTGGTGCGGCCACCGAGAATGCCCTCTCCATAGTCGCCCCCCAGGATACCCAGGGGACCTCAAGAAAGGCACTCCTGGATGACCGCAGGGGACATTCCAGTGCCCGGGGGGTGAGGCTATCCTGCAGGTAGGTAGGGCCTAGGCTGTATAGGGCTTTATAGGCAAGCACCAACACCTTGAATTGAGCCTGGAAGACTATAGGCAGCCAATGCAGAGAACGGAGCACTGGTGTAATGTGTTCTCGGCGGCCTGTCTCCATAAGGAGATGGGATGCCGCATTCTGCACCAGCTGCATCAATACTCTAGTTGAGGTGATGAAAGCATGGATGATAGTGGCCAGGTCAGAGTCAGAGATGTACGGCCAAAGCCATCGCACTAGATGTAGCTGGTGAAACACACTCCTTGCCACAGTCCCCACCTGGGCATCCAGGCAGAGCTCGGAATCGAGGAGCAAACCCAGACTACTAACATGGGGAACCAGTGGGGGGCGAACCCCATCGATGATTGACACCAACCCCACCGCCTCCCCCACTACATCAACTCCGTCTTATCAGGATTCAACTTCAGTCGGCTCACCCTCATCCAGTCCCCGACAGCCGCCAACACCGAGTAAGCACCGAGACTGCTGGATCTGGGTCGAATGAAAAAGAGAGGTAGAGTTGGGTGTCATCAGCATATTGATGACACCCAACATTAAACAGTCTCATGACCTCGCCCAGTGGCTGCATATACACATTGAACAGGAGAAGGGACAGAATGGAACCTTGTGGGACTCTACACGAGAGGTTCCGGGGTGATGAAAAACAGTCCCCGAGCATCACTCCTTGAGTTCTCCTGGCCAGGAAAGAGTGGAACCAGAACAATCCTGCCCACCATTGCTCAGTCCCACAAGCGAGTCACCAACATCTTGTGGTCAACGGTATCAAAGGCAGCTGACAAATCTAACGACCAGCAGGGTCAAACAACCCTGATCCAATTCACGGTAGAGGTCATTGACCAAAGCCACAAGTGCAGTCTCAGTGTCAATACCCAAATGAAAGCTGGACAGTGAGGGATCTGGAAAACTGTTGCTGTCAAGATGCTCCTGTAGCTGCTGAGCCACTATCTGTTCAATAACTTTCTCTAAAAAGGGAAGGTTAGTGACTGGTCGATAGCTGGCAAGGGAAAAAATGTCAAGGGATGATTTTTTGAGCAGAGGCCACACCAGTGCCTCTTTGAGGCAGTGCGGCACTCTGCCCTCCCAAAGGGAGACATTGACCACTCCACCAGCAATGGCCACAGCATCTACCGGCTGACCTTGACCAGCCAGGATGGGGACAGGTCCAGTTCGCAAGAGGTAGCTCTGACCGCCCCAAGAACATCCTCTGCATCAGTGAGCAATACCCACTGAAACCAATTCCATGAAACCAGACAAGTGGGGGTGAGGTGGGGAGCTTCCATAATCTCTGGTTCTCCTATCGTAATAAGTGTGGCATCAAAGTCATGGTGTATATGAGAAATTTTAACTGTGGAGTGATCAACAAATATATCACAACGAGCACTGGAAGATTCCAGTTCCAGGCGAAGGGAGGTTGGACCGACCAGTCCCCTCACCACCTGGAAAAGCTCCGCTAAACCAGACTTTGCAGACTTTGCAGATACACAGCCATGGCATAGGCTTGTAAACTAGGTCTATGCCACAATCTGTAGGCTTCAGCATGCGAATGGTGCTACCGCCACTCCAACCAACGCCCTTCCCGCTTCAGCTGCTGCAGATCCTCAGTAAACTAAGAACGCCTGCAGTGCTGATGCTTAGGAAGCAGTCAGCAGGATGTTCCAAAGAGCAATGAGGTAATCGAATGATCAGTCGTCAGGATCAGAGGGTAACTTCCCTAGAGCATTCCGGAACCTCTCCGGTTCCATCAGTCTGTGGGTGCAGACCAACCGAACTGGTTCCACATTCCTCCAGGGGCAGATCTGCACCGGGAGACAGGCCCGTAGGAGGTAAATATCTATCCATGACAAGGACACTCCTGACACCTCCCCCACCAGTGGATCCCCTGCCTCAAGGCCGGTGCAGAAAATCAGGTCTAGGATATAATCATGCGTTGGGCCGGATACAGAATGTTTCTTCAGGTCAGTATATTTTTACTGGTGTACAAATTCCTAGAGTCAGTGCACATTTTTAACATTTCACCAAACATCTGTGTATCACTGACTCCTATGTGGTTTTTTCCTCTCATATTTAGGTTCTGCAAATCTAACACATAAATTAGCACAATCTATTCATGAGTGTGTCAGGTCTGAAACAGCTGGGGATACTGCAGGTCAGGATTGAAATGCATTAGCAGAACTCAGTGGGCAATTTGTGTGTAGGGGGGTGAGCAGTTTACACAGTCCCTACCTGTGCCTAATCCTTGGATCTCTTTAATGCTATTAGTCATTCACTGATGGCTCAGGGAACTTACAAAATAATTGCCAGTATTTTATTAGCAATAGGACTTGATTCAATATCTGTCTGGTGTTTGTTTGTTTTTGTACAAAACAGCCACTAATGAATGGAAATTATGCTAGCGATGGTCCCTTGCAGCTTAATGCACATTCACATCGCAGCCAAGCAACTTAGTTCTTTCAGTGAGCTTCAAAGTGAATGAGAATGAGGATACTGATTATTTCCAAAAATGCCCTGACAGTCTTGTACTGTATTTACCTCCTGAAATTTCCCTAGAGACGGGCAACCATAGTTAGAAGTTATTACCGTACTGTGGGTGGTATAGAATCATAGGGTGAAATCAAATCAGACGATAGCTTGCTGGAGTTCATATTTCGTCTGTGCAGCCTTCACTCACCCACCACTCACATGTTAAGTGTGACCAGTGTAATAAACAGGCAGCCTCCTGCCTGCATTTCATGTACTTGCATCAGCCTCCACTTAATGAAGCTAGCGATGCCCCTCCCTGGGGCCACCTGTCAGCTGAGAGCTGACAGCCCTCTCGGTCTTGCCGCTGCCTCTCAGTTGAGGGCCAGTGAGAGGAAGAGCATAGCCAGGGGGCACTCCCAGGGAGGGTTGGGATGCACAGCCACTGTGGGGGCCAGGATGGCTGTGGGAAAGGGCGGGATTGAGAACTGAGGGCGTCTCCTGCTGCCTCACAGAGCAGCTCTAGTCCCAGCAAAAACCCCGAGTTCCGGGGGAAGGATTGGTAGCTCGGCTCTGTGCTCAAACTCCTACCGGTGCTAGTGATCTCCCTCCTTGGTCCGCCCAGGTGGACCTGTGGAGGAAGATTATGAGAACGCCCGCCTCTCATCTGAGAGGTGGGTTAGGGAGGAAGATCACTGGAGCACCCACCTGTCAGCTGGCTGGGCTCGCTAGGCCCAAATCCCTGTTGCTGGTGGGTCTGGATGTGAGAGAGGCTACAGGCTACCCTAATCAATGAGACAAAGCCATGTGGGTGCCCATTAGTCCTGATTGTCCCACAAGATGGGCCTGCAATGTCCCTGGACTCCTCCGTGAGTGGTGGCTCTGTGGTGACCATGTGGAGGTCATGTGGCAGACACCTAATAGATAGGCACATGGGAATGCGCCTGGTAAATGATAATATGGGTCATCGTCTTGTTTGATTTCACCCATAGAATTTTCAGAATGGAAGGGACTCTTTCCATATGCCCCTCTAAATGCAGATTATTGAATAATATAGGTCAGGGCTGAGGAACCTCCATTCTGTGGCCCAAAGCCAGGCTGTGGCCCCTTTTTTTATTTGGCCACTTTCCAGTTCCTTTATCTGGCCCATGAAGTGAGCTCAAGGGAAGGCAGTGGAACTGGGGGTATACCCTCAAAGACAGGGATTGGATCCATGGCCTAGATCCATGACCTGGAACTTCCTCTTCTTCTACCCATCCTGAGCACACCCTTAAAACATCCCAACCTCACCTTCCATCTGGCCAATGGATCTTGTACAAATTTTCAAAATAGTCTGTAGGAGCAAAACAGTTCCCCACTCCTGGATAAATGATTGTCAACACCAAACCCTACCCTTGCAAAAAGGCTTGACAATTAAGTATTAATGGGATTTCTTCTGAGAATTCACTGTTCGGGGTGTGTGTGTGTGTTTCATTTTAAGCAAGATAGGGAGAAGTTGGAGACGGTGAAGAGGAAAGCAAGAAAGATGAGAAAGGGCTTAGAGTACAAATCATATAAGGAGAGGCTGAAATATATGGGTATGTTTAACTTGAAGAAAAGGAGATTAGAGGAAGATAACAGTCTACTAATATTTGAAAGGTTGCCATAAACAAGATGGAGAATGATTGCTCTCCCTTGCTATGGAGGGCAGGACAAGAGGCAATGGGTACAAGCTGCAGAAGGGAAGATTTATATTGAACCTCCAAGAACTATTCCTGACCGTGGCTAGCCTGGCAGTGGAGCTGGCTACCTAGTGAAGTTGTGGATTCTCCATCATGGGAGATTTTTAAGGAGAGGCTGGCTGAGTATATGCCTGGGATCTAGGTATGGCAGATCCTGCACCAAGAAGGAACTTGGACTAAATGTGTGCCTTTGGACAGATGGCTGCCCTCCGCTTCACCCCTGGTCTGGTCTGTCTATTTGAAAGTGCCCCACCAGATGTGGAATCAGCCCACTTGCTGCGCTCCAAAACATCCCAGAGCACCACCTGCAGAGCGCGATGGCCAAAACTGGGGCACCGGCCTGAAGCAGAGCTGCTGTCCGTCTGCTCAGTGGATCCTTGCAGCAGCTTCATTTTCAGCCAGCAGTTTCCGCTAGTAACATCATAGAGCTGTGGGCGCCAGCTTGCAACTCTATGGTGCCGGGGGGGGGGAGGGGAACCAAGCCGGCAGACTGCGGGTGGGGAAACCGCCAGATCCATCTAAAATGGGCCCAGGAAGGGCTGGAAGTGGGTGGATGTGGGGGGTGCACAGGGGCAGGTCTTGGGGCAGGCAGCTTCTGCATCCATCTGTTTACACCCAATGTCTCTTGTGGTCCCTTCCAGCTCTGTGATTCTTAATCTGGTCTTAAAGCAAAAACGCTACCACTTTCTTTCACATCAGTTTCCACTCCAGAACAACTATTCATTGAAAATTTTACCCATTAAAGACTTGGAACTGAAACAAATATCCAAACTGAATACCGATTTTGATTAACTCAGTTGCTTTGAGTCTACTTTATTGAAGCACATGTGAAGCACTACTTTCTTCCTGCTTCATTTCTGTATTTGGATATGTGTTTAGCTTATTTCATCTTTGGTATTTCAATAATTTTTGTTCCTTTACTTAGTCCAGTTTGTCAGTACTATTTATCACCATTGTGTATTATCGTGTTGCTCAATGGTGCTATTGCAAATGTGTGGTGCAATAGCACCATTGTGCAACAGGATGGTACACAGTCGTCCACCAAATTGGACTAAGTAAACAAAGAACTAAATAAACCAAGTTCCCTAAATGAAATATCTGAATTAATAATGATGCAAATATCACATCACTAATAAAGATTACAGAATTGGAAGGGACTCCCTAGGTCATATAGGCCAACCCCTTGCTTTGATGCGGGATGGCTACAACAAAGTTTTATCCAAGATTTGTTTAGATAGTCATTGTTTGACCAAATATGCAAATATTCCGTGCAAATATAAGATAGTGTATTTGTCTTGGGTTCTACTTATTATTCAAGAAGAGACAAAATCATACTATAGTTTGAGATAAACATACAGCTTCTAATGTATGTTCACCATCAATAAAAGTGCTTTTTATTTCCTTCAGGTCCCATTTCTGTTAGATTCGGGTTAACATAATGGTGTCTTATGGTGGCATGCAGATCTAAGTTAAATTACTGGCAAATATGGAGGGAGAGGCTTTACGTTTTATCCTAGTTTTAAAACATTCTTATGAAGCAAATAGTCCTAAAGCTGAGGGAACCAACTTTTTGCAACCTAATAAATTTGGTCCTTATGCTTCCTAACAGTCAGCTGTGAAGTTACCAATGGGGCTAATCCTAAACCCTGTGAATGAGCACATGTGTACAACCAGTGTGCACCCCCATTACGGAAACTGTGATGCACGTAGAAATCACGTACAAGCTGTGCATGCATGAGTTCTGGATTGCACCCTGTGCTCCAATTGTGAAAGTTAAGGAATTATGAAGAGCACACTTCCTCCCCTACATGGACTGCTCTTATTGGCTTCAACCCTGAAATCACAAGTAGTCCCACTAATTGAAATAGGACTGCTCACAAGTAAGTAGTTTCAGGTCTATGGCCACTGCAGATAGCAATACAGGAGGGAGAACTTGGTTTGCCAGCTCTTTTGGTCCTCTGCAGATGGAGACGTTTTGGGCCAAGCCTTGGCTTCACTTCCCCTAAGGTGCCTGCCAGCACAGTTGAGCCAGCACGGCAAGGGGAAGCAATCTGTGCCAGGTGCAGCGCTCACACAGATTGCTCTCTTTGCTTTACCAACATAACCAGGGACCAAGATTGCTCAGGGCTAGTGGCAGAACCACAGTTTAGCCCTAAGTCACAAGTAGGGTGGTCCTTTGTCTGGTTTGTCCTGGACAGTCCTCTTTTTATGACAATTTGGACTGTCTGGACAGGAACGGGACTGTGTGTTGTCCGGAATTTGCTCTCTGTCCCTGTGGGGCCATGCTGCCACCTGGTTCACCTCTGTGAAATAAACTTGAGGGCATCTGTGCGCAGCCACAAGTGAGCACTGAAGTGAATAGTGCAGAGTACGCAGCAGCGGGGGAAGGGGGACACTTTTGGCGCACCGCGGAGGTGCACAGTGTGACCACATCATGCCACTTAATGAGGCCGCCGCGGCAGTACCAGCAAGGCTTGTGTGAGGGAGGCCCCGAATCCAGGAAGTGAATGAGCAGGGTGGATGTGTTGTTTCTGGGCGGGCAGGACTCTGTTGGTGGTGGCAACATCTGCAGCTGCAACTTTGCAGTCTCTCACAGTCAGACTGTCAGTCAGGGTCGGGGAAGCAGCTGAGAGAGTGACGAGTCATCATACTCTTGCATCCTTGGTCTGGGTCAAGAGGAAGACACTCCCTTCTGTTTTCTGTGTGTGCGTGTGTGTGTGAATGCATGTGTCGTATTTGCAAATGTATGAGCAGAGAATGTGTGTGAGTGTGTGAGAGAGTGTGTGTCTGTGTGTGTGTGTGTCTATGTGTGTGTCTATGTAAGAGGATTGTGTGTCTGCCTATGTGTGTTTGTGTGTGTGAGACAGAGAGAGATCAGAGCGAGTGTGCGAGAGTGTGTATTTGAGTGTGTGTCGATGTATGTGTTTGTGTGAGAGAGTGTCTGTGTGTGAGAGATCGGAGAGTTTGTGTGTGTGTAAGAGAGTGTGTGTGAGTGTGTGTCTATGTATGTGTCTGTGTAAGGGGATTGTGTGTCTACTTATGTGTGTGTGAGAGAGAGAGATCGGAGTGAGAGTGTGTGTGTCTGTGTTTATGTGTCTGTGTGTCTGTGAGAGATTGTGTGAGTGTGTGTGTGTGTGTGTGTGTGTGTGAGAGAGAGAGAGAGAGAGAAAACAGAGTGTGCGTGTGTGAGTGTGTGTATGAGAGCATGTGCCTGTGTGTGAGAGTGTATCTGTGTGTCTATGTGAGAGAGACAGTATGTCTGTGTGTGTGAGAGAGAGTGTGTGTGTGTGTGTGTGTGTGTGTGTCAGATTGTGTCTATGTATGTGTGTCAGAGAGAAAGTATGTGCGTGAGTCAAGTGTGTGTGTGTCAGTGAGTCTTTGTATGTGTCTGATAAAGTGTGTGTATGAGTCTGAGTGTGTGTGTCTGAGTCAAGTGTGTGCGTGTGTCAGTGTGTCTATGTATATGTGTCTGAGAGAAACTGTGTGTATGAGTATGAGTGTGTGTCTGTGTGTGTGTGTGAGACAAGTTTGTGTGTGTGTGTGTGTTTGTGTGTGTGTCAAGTGTGTGTGTGTGTGTGTGTGTGTGTGTATATATATATATATATATATATATATATATATATATATATGAGAGAGAGGGAGGGAGTTAGAGTTACTCCCTCTCCTACCCCATGTCCCCCTCCTCCCTCACATGGCTGTCCCCTCTCCCCCTGCACCCCTACCTCTCCCCATGGCTGTCCTGTTGGCTCCCTTCAACAGCACCTTATAATGGACAGTGGACTGAGCAGGCGCCGCTGACCTGGTCACAATCTTCCCTCACTATGGTGAGTTGTACAGTCATTTCTATTTTAATGATAGTAAATTTGCATAAATGAATATAAATCCGCATATACAAATGTTATGCAAATTGTCCTCTACTCTGGTAATGAGTCAGGCCGTTTTTAGACGAGCGCGGCGGCGCCCGCGCTTGTTTTCAAAAAAGCCGGCAGCCCGTTCCACACGAGACGCTGCCGCCGAATATCCGCATGTGCGGCCGACGCGCATCCATTTCCGGCCGCGTATGACCAGCCTCGATCGGGCTGTAGAACGGGCTGCCAGCTTTTTTAAGAAACAAGCGCGGGCGCCGCCGCGCTCGTCTGAAAACGGCCTTAGTGGCCAGCCTAGTCACAAGACTCTTCTGAGCAAGCTTAACTTACCTCTGATGGACTTGTGGTGTGAGTGAGCCCAGGGTGATACCTCAGTGCAATCATTAGATTTCATAGCTTTATTTCTTTTGTTAGAGGGATTTTTGTTAGAGGGACTAGCAATAAAAAACAAAACAGGAGTAAGACTACGTCCATTAAGTCAACCCTACCTAATAAGAGTAATGTAAAGAGCTTTTTTAATGTATCAGTTGAATTAAATATAAACGTGGTATTCAAAATGTGATAATAAAATTAGAGCCCTGTCATTTGACTGAATGCACAGAGCACGGTGCTGCTGCACAGCAAGTCACTGATGTTTCTGTCGTGCATTCAGATTATTTCAGAATTTACAGTAATTGGGTCTCTTTCTGCTTCATTTGCTTGAAAGAAATATACGTTTTTGGAAGAGAAGACTAATTAGGGCTCTGAAGTTTCATGGAGCAGACATCCCTTTGTTAAACTGGGCAATGCACTGCTTCCCCAGATTTCTCTCTTCTCATTTCTCATAGACAGAGCTTCTAGGAGACTCTGCGGCATTTGTAGTGTTACTGTGGAAAAGCAGCATCATGCAGGGAGAGCAGAGTCAGCTTCATTTGTAGGTTCTTTTGTTAACTGCCTGACAACTTTAGCCAGCAAAACCATTTTTTCCCTCACTTAAACCAGACCAACCTCATTTTTGTAGACTATACATCATTTCTCTTTGCTTAATTAAGCACTCCCTGATTGGAAAAAGCAGCTGCTTCAAGTACACAAGCACTGTGATGATGTCTTCTCTGGCAAGGTATTGGCCTCATTCTCAGAGCTTCAGTCACACAGATGATCCCAGAATTAGAAAATATTAGTCTTAGAATGTGAGGGCTGGAAGGTACCTTAAAAGCCATCTAGTATATCTGTTGCCTGTAGGCCAGACCACTAAGATCTACGCCTTCCCTAACGGACTTGATAACCTGTCTCTAAAGAATTCCAGTCACAGGGTGTCTCCAGACGAGACAGGGAGGGGAGGCTACTATACCATGCGTTGGGTAGCCTTACCCCTCCCTGGGCACACGAACCATGCCATATAGTGGCAGCCAGATGTTCCCCAAACAATTGGGCGGGGTGAACAGCTGCCTGCTATGCAGCGTCTCTTTGGAAACATTCTGAGGACGTGGCATGGAGCAGCCTTGACCCAAATGATCATACAGGGCGGGCAACCCGTTTGACAGGGTGTGCTTGCTCTGCCACATGCGGTGCAACTCTGTGGGGTCTTGAGTGCACACAGCCATGTCACAGCTAGGGGCTGGGTCTCAGTCCAGCCAGGAGAGGGAGGATCCACCTGACTGACAGCTGATGGGGGGAGGGGAAGCCCAGAGGAGTGTGTGTGCGCCCTTCTCCCTACTCTGACAAACAGCTGATCAGGGGAGATCATGGGAG
Source organism: Sphenodon punctatus (assembly GCA_003113815.1). Taxonomy (NCBI): domain Eukaryota; kingdom Metazoa; phylum Chordata; class Lepidosauria; order Sphenodontia; family Sphenodontidae; genus Sphenodon; species Sphenodon punctatus. The sequence goes on along the minus strand of QEPC01006548.1, from coordinate 1,531,125 downwards.
GGCCCCCCGAGAGGAGCATGTGTGCACACTCCTCTGAACTCCCCCCCCCCAATCAGCTGTCAGTCGGGTGGATCAAGTGGAGGAGCCTTCACACTTCCCAGGCTCCCCTTTCCCCCAATCCACCCAACTGACAGTGAATTGCAGGAGAGGGGAGCCTGGGAAGGGTGTGCACTCTTCGCAGGCTCCCCTTCCTCATATTTGAAACCTGATATTGAAACATATTTGAAACCTGCTCAGCCTAGAGAACAGAAGGCTAATTATGCCCATCCATCCATCCAATCAATTTACTGGGAATCCGCTCATGCCATATACCAATACAGACATCCAAGAATATAAACAGATTAATAAATAACATAAGTACAACACAATGAAATTGTCAGTTCCCCCTGCCCTCCTGCTATATAAGACCACCTCTACCCTTCAACTTTTAAAGCAAAAGCTGCTAATCTCAAGATAAAAGACTCTTCTTCCTGCTGTAGGATCCAAACTGTTTTTACAATTTCGAAGAAGACCCTGAAGGCAAGGTAGGCAAATAGTGTAACCTAATTTCATTGTAAATCGGACATTCTAGCAAATTGTGTACCTTGTCTTCAACAACTGTAGTACAACAGGGACAAAATCTGATTTCCTTGGGTTTCCTTGCTCTATGTCCATCAAAAATAACAGCTGGCATCAGTTCAAAATGTAATCTAGTCAAAGCCTTGCGTAAGTTCCTTTTCATCTGGCCCAGATCCGGCAGTCTTGGTGCTTACCCAATGTCTGGTGGCTGTGGGGGATTGGATGAGGGTGAACTATCTGAAACTAAATCCTGACAAGGCAGAGGTGATGTTGGTGGGGAGGGCGGTGGGTATGATGTCCCCCATAATTGATGGGGTTCATCCCCCACTGGTGTCTCAGGTCCAGAGTCTGGGGGTACTCCTCAATCCGCAGCTTTGCCTGGATCTCCAGGTTGAGGCTGTGGCAAGGAGTGCTTTCTGCCAATTACATCTGGTGCAATAGCTTCAGCCATATGTCTCTGACTCCAACCTGGCCACAGGCATCCATGTCTTCATCACCTCAAGGTTAGACTATTATAACACTCTCTACGTGGGGCTACCTTTGGTGACTGTCCAGAGACTGCAGCTGGTGCAGAATGCGGAGGCCCGTCTCCTTATGGGGGACGGGTAGCCATGAGCAAATTACACCAGTGCTCCGAGCTTTGCACTCGGAATAGTCTTCCGAGCCCAATTCAAAGTGTTGGTGCTTACCTATAAAGCCCTATATGGTCTGGGTCCCTCCTATCTGCACGACTGCCTCACTCTCCGTATTCTGGATTGACCCCTGTGGTACCCTTCTTGGTGTCCCCCAGGTGGCACAGAGGGCTACAATGGAGAGGGCGTTCTTGATGGCGGCACCAAGGCTGTGGAACTCCTTTCCAGTGGAGGCCTGGGTGGCCCCGGACCTTGCCTCATTTTGGTGACTGTGCAAGACTTGACTGTTCCGCCTATCTGCACGACTGCCTCACTCTCCGTATTCTGGATTGACCCCTGTGGTACCCTTCTTGGTGTCCCCCAGGTGGCACAGAGGGCTACAATGGAGAGGGCGTTCTTGATGGCGGCACCAAGGCTGTGGAACTCCTTTCCAGTGGAGGCCTGGGTGGCCCCGGACCTTGCCTCATTTTGGTGACTGTGCAAGACTTGACTGTTCCGCCAAGCCTTTGGTGAGGGNTTTGTAGTGTTACTGTGGAAAAGCAGCATCATGCAGGGAGAGCAGAGTCAGCTTCATTTGTAGGTTCTTTTGTTAACTGCCTGACAACTTTAGCCAGCAAAACCATTTTTTCCCTCACTTAAACCAGACCAACCTCATTTTTGTAGACTATACATCATTTCTCTTTGCTTAATTAAGCACTCCCTGATTGGAAAAAGCAGCTGCTTCAAGTACACAAGCACTGTGATGATGTCTTCTCTGGCAAGGTATTGGCCTCATTCTCAGAGCTTCAGTCACACAGATGATCCCAGAATTAGAAAATATTAGTCTTAGAATGTGAGGGCTGGAAGGTACCTTAAAAGCCATCTAGTATATCTGTTGCCTGTAGGCCAGACCACTAAGATCTACGCCTTCCCTAACGGACTTGATAACCTGTCTCTAAAGAATTCCAGTCACAGGGTGTCTCCAGACGAGACAGGGAGGGGAGGCTACTATACCATGCGTTGGGTAGCCTTACCCCTCCCTGGGCACACGAACCATGCCATATAGTGGCAGCCAGATGTTCCCCAAACAATTGGGCGGGGTGAACAGCTGCCTGCTATGCAGCGTCTCTTTGGAAACATTCTGAGGACGTGGCATGGAGCAGCCTTGACCCAAATGATCATACAGGGCGGGCAACCCGTTTGACAGGGTGTGCTTGCTCTGCCACATGCGGTGCAACTCTGTGGGGTCTTGAGTGCACACAGCCATGTCACAGCTAGGGGCTGGGTCTCAGTCCAGCCAGGAGAGGGAGGATCCACCTGACTGACAGCTGATGGGGGGAGGGGAAGCCCAGAGGAGTGTGTGTGCGCCCTTCTCCCTACTCTGACAAACAGCTGATCAGGGGAGATCATGGGAGGGCCCCCCGAGAGGAGCATGTGTGCACACTCCTCTGAACTCCCCCCCCCCAATCAGCTGTCAGTCGGGTGGATCAAGTGGAGGAGCCTTCACACTTCCCAGGCTCCCCTTTCCCCCAATCCACCCAACTGACAGTGAATTGCAGGAGAGGGGAGCCTGGGAAGGGTGTGCACTCTTCGCAGGCTCCCCTTCCTCATATTTGAAACCTGATATTGAAACATATTTGAAACCTGCTCAGCCTAGAGAACAGAAGGCTAATTATGCCCATCCATCCATCCAATCAATTTACTGGGAATCCGCTCATGCCATATACCAATACAGACATCCAAGAATATAAACAGATTAATAAATAACATAAGTACAACACAATGAAATTGTCAGTTCCCCCTGCCCTCCTGCTATATAAGACCACCTCTACCCTTCAACTTTTAAAGCAAAAGCTGCTAATCTCAAGATAAAAGACTCTTCTTCCTGCTGTAGGATCCAAACTGTTTTTACAATTTCGAAGAAGACCCTGAAGGCAAGGGAGGCAAATAGTGTAACCTAATTTCATTGTAAATCGGACATTCTAGCAAATTGTGTACCTTGTCTTCAACAACTGTAGTACAACAGGGACAAAATCTGATTTCCTTGGGTTTCCTTGCTCTATGTCCATCAAAAATAACAGCTGGCATCTGTTCAAAATGTAATCTAGTCAAAGCCTTGCGTAAGTTCCTTTTCATCTGGCCCAGATCCGGCAGTCTTGGTGCTTACCCAATGTCTGGTGGCTGTGGGGGATTGGATGAGGGTGAACTATCTGAAACTAAATCCTGACAAGGCAGAGGTGATGTTGGTGGGGAGGGCGGTGGGTATGATGTCCCCCATAATTGATGGGGTTCATCCCCCACTGGTGTCTCAGGTCCAGAGTCTGGGGGTACTCCTCAATCCGCAGCTTTGCCTGGATCTCCAGGTTGAGGCTGTGGCAAGGAGTGCTTTCTGCCAATTACATCTGGTGCAATAGCTTCAGCCATATGTCTCTGACTCCAACCTGGCCACAGGCATCCATGTCTTCATCACCTCAAGGTTAGACTATTATAACACTCTCTACGTGGGGCTACCTTTGGTGACTGTCCAGAGACTGCAGCTGGTGCAGAATGCGGAGGCCCGTCTCCTTATGGGGGACGGGTAGCCATGAGCAAATTACACCAGTGCTCCGAGCTTTGCACTCGGAATAGTCTTCCGAGCCCAATTCAAAGTGTTGGTGCTTACCTATAAAGCCCTATATGGTCTGGGTCCCTCCTATCTGCACGACTGCCTCACTCTCCGTATTCTGGATTGACCCCTGTGGTACCCTTCTTGGTGTCCCCCAGGTGGCACAGAGGGCTACAATGGAGAGGGCGTTCTTGATGGCGGCACCAAGGCTGTGGAACTCCTTTCCAGTGGAGGCCTGGGTGGCCCCGGACCTTGCCTCATTTTGGTGACTGTGCAAGACTTGACTGTTCCGCCAAGCCTTTGGTGAGGGAGGTGGGTGAAGGAGGGGGGGGGGAGGATGGGTTTTTTATTTTCTTTTATGCCTCCCTTTTATGTATTTTATGTATATTTTAAAATATTTTAATTTTTGTAAGTCACCTCAAGCTGCCTAGGCAGGAGAGGTGGGATATAAATGGCGAAAATAAATAAATAAATAACAAATAAATAAATTTAAATGGAGATATTTCTTCATGCCCCTTTGCCATTTTAGATGAATATATAGAGGTGCTAAGTGAGAGAAACGTACAAGGGCTAGATCTGTTTGATTTTCTATATCTCTCATTCTTTCAAACAACTGTCGTTATCTGAAACCGAGAACAAATGATTAGGCTCACTAAAATAATAATTAAATCCTGTATACCTAAGGATTTTCATAATAAACAGCAGCCATGGTGATTTATTGGAAGAAGAAAAATTCATATCTTCCAACAAGGCCATCTTCGGAAGTCTACGAGGCGAAAGGGTCAAAGGTTTAAGCTAAAAATTCATGGTCCTAATATGAATTTTAGAGATAATAGACTCAGTACCTGTATCCAGACACAAAAAGGGAGCTGGAAATGAAGGAGGCAAACATAGCCCAGGTCTTAAGAATTTATTCTGTATAATCTCGATTTCATCCTTAACTGAAAAACCCCAAACTTCACTTCCATATAATAACTGGGAGTTCACCTTACCTTCAAACGCTCTCAATAGAGCATCAATCTGTTTTCCTGCCACTAAGGCATGGGACTTTCTAATAGCTGCTGCTGTCTGAGAAGATCTGTTTTTGGAGTGCTGCATTTGTAACCTCCATGAAAAAGGAGATGAAAAAACTAGTCCCAAATATTTATAAGTCTTTACCTGCTCCAATTTAGCTTGCCCCAGTTGCCACGTAAAATTCAATTTCCTATGACCCCAGACCATGATTTTTGTTTTCTTATGATTAATCCTTAAATTGTTCTTGGCACATAGCTGTTCAAATGCTGAGCTAACCCTCTGCAAACCTATCGGGGATCTAGAAAGTAAGACCGTATCATCTGCATATAACAGTGGGTAATTTCAGACGTAACGATACCACGGTCAACCACAGTGAATCCCCTGTGGTGGCCATTTGTACCGTTATGTCTAAAGGATTCCCACCAGATGTTCACCCCAGTGAATCACTGGCAGGAATCGAAATGACCACGATTCTGGACCTCCAGCCGCCCAGA
>QEPC01006548.1:1457901-1503379 GCA_003113815.1 Sphenodon punctatus | reverse complement strand
CCCCCCCCCTTTGTCAATTATACAGTGTGTGTTGGCTATCCCACTGTGTTCCCCCCTCCCTTCCTTTCCCGTTCGGGTGTGTGCGCGCCCGGGCGTGTGTTTGTGTTGTGTGTTCTGCTGTGACCTCGGTTTTCCTGTGCCTGTGGTGTGCGCCACCTCGGTCACTCACTTCCCCGTCCCTTCCTGTTTCCCTTGTGTGGGCGTTGCCTTTTGGCGCTTTTGGCTTCGTTTGCCCTCAGTCGACTATGTCTGCCTCCCGCCCCTCCCCGGTGTCTTCTGGGTGTTCTGACCATGGCCTGGAATCAGCGTCATGTCTGTTGTGCTGCCCCAGGCCGTGGTATGGCCGTCTGTTTCCCTGCTGTGGTCCCACTCCCATCACGTCTGTTCGGGGCTTTGCTGGACCACGGGAGTGGGTTGGCCGGCTCGCCACTGCTGGGAATCCACTGTGGTGATCTGGGAGCGCATAACGTCTGAAATCACCCATGGTCATGTTTGGGGCTCTGTTGTGAGGGAGTGGCGGCCCTTCAGCTTGCCTTACTGAAAACAGGGGCCACCATGGGACCCCTGGAAGTAGAAGAAAGTGTGAGTTGCCCTGGTGATAATTTTGGTCCTGTCAGTCTTTCCTCAGATGGTTTCCATTTGAAACTGTCTACCCGTCTTTTCCTGTTTTCCTGCGAACCTAGTTTTTCAGCCAGGATGCTAATACTCCAGTGCTGAGTGGACTCTAAACAGTTACTTCCTGTCTTTTTGATATAATGCTTCTGCAACCCAAAATGGTGTGTGGTGTTTGTCTTGTTTGTTTTTTGCAACAGCATAATATTTTTGGCTAGTATTAGTTTTTAACCAACTTAAATTATTTGGATCTTTCTCAGCAGTGTTACTGTTGAGCCATTTGCCCCAGTTTTTTATTTGAAAAAAAAGGGGTGGGGGGGCTTTTTCTTGTCTGGCTGCCTCTCTGAGTCTGGTGGGACTGCTCCAGCCACTGAGTCTCGCCATTGGATCTCTCCCTGCTCAGCTTCTCTGTGGGGCCAGGGAGGAAGTTTCTGAGGAGGAGACAAAATAGTAGTAATAATAACAAAATAATAAATAATTAATTAAAAAAAACTGTGCATGCTCAAAAATCACTGTTCCTGCTCAAAATGGATGCTGGAGTCATTCTGAGCATGTGCAGCACTTTCCCAAGCTGGCCTGAGCATGTGCAGACTGGCTGCCTTTTTACAAAATGGCCATGGTGGCCATTTTGAACATGCATAGTAATTTAAAAATTATTAATTATTATTATTATTTTATTATTATTATTGTTTTGCCTCCTTCTTGGAGGTTCCCCCCCTTTTTTTTTTTTTTTTTTTGCAAGTGCAGGAAGTGCTGTTCTCAAGATTCTCACCAAGAATCCAGGCAATTCTTGGCTCATTCGTTCTCATTTTCAAGAATGAGCCGAGAACCATGAGAGATCCAGCGGTGAGACCCAGTGGTTGGAGCAGTCCCCCCTCGATTTGGAGAGGCAGCCAGGTGAGGAAAAGGGAGCTTTTATTTATTTTTTTCAAGTGTGTGGGTGGGGAGGGTTTTTTGAGATAACTTGCGAGATCTTAAACCATTAGCAAGATCTTCTCGGTTCCCATGAGATTCTCACGAGAATCATTTTGATTCTCAGTTCAGGCCTAGTTTTGATTTCGACTGTCCCTAATGGGAACAACCCTGAATCCACCTACCATCATTATTGACTTCATTGGTGAAGTCAATGGAACTAATCATGAGTAAGTGGTTTCAAGAATGCAACCACAGGGTAAGGAAGACCCAGCCTAGCCAGGTACATACCAAATCTTGTGGTTGGGAACTATGGCTATCACAAAGCACAATTCCATGTCTTTTGAAGTAAAATGAAATAATGCCATTACAGGCCTTGGGAAGTCAGTGGAAAGACCCTAAGGTTCCTAAGCTTGCACCTACTAAACAATGGATTGGCAAAGATATGACACAATGTGTCAAGGGAAGGGATGAACAGTGAAAAGATATACAGTTAGGCAGATGCTTACTTAGGCAGTTAGGCAGATACTTGCTTAGGCAGATGCTTGCATACAAAAATAATGTTTCAACTTGTACAAAGCCTTGGGTATTTAGACTGATTTTATTTACAAGGGAAATTACTCAGGATCTTTTCACTTTCACCTGTGTGGCCAACAGGATGGGCAAAAGGGAATTTAGCTCACTTAATGAAATACCACGTGGAAGTGTCAATATTGGATACGAGTCCAAATCCTGTTTTGAAACATGAAGAGTTTACTCTATTAGAAAGTTTTCTTTCTCGAGAAAAGATCAAGAAATAGATTAACACTTTCAAAAAATGTCTTCCTTATATACACCTTGCATTTGATGTATCAAGTCACCCAGACTAAACATAAGGTACTTTCCTGTTAACAAAATGTTTTTAGATCGATTATGATACTCCAAGGTAAAGTCCATGAAGGACTATATCCCGTCTGTGAATAGATTACCCAGTTCACTTATTTTATCTAACAATGACATTTGTACTGTAAAAGTCAGAACAACAACAACAACAACAAATCAATGGGTTTAAAAGGACAAAACCCAGTGGTAGATACAGCCCACTGAATTGAAGAACATGCTTAAAGATGCAGTTATTTTTTGCTACTAGTGCATTTGCCAAGAAGATTCTATTAGCTTTTAGATTAGCCTTCATCTTTCCATTTAAAATGAAAAATGTCTCTAGTGCAAGTTTATTGAGAGAAAATCTGGTTACCTTGCTTTTGAAGACAGACTTAATAATGGTGTTGAATTTTAAACTCCAATTGGAAATGGCATGTTTCAGAGGAAATTGTTTTTGTGACTTTCAGTATCTTAAAATTTTTATCAAAACACACAAAATGAGGAGAATTTGGAAGATCAAAAGATGCACTAAAGAGGTCTTACAGGTGGTGAATAAACTGCTAAATCCTGGCTGTCTCCACCTGGAGTTAGTCATTAACTGCCTGCTGTGATGAGATTGCCACCTACTTTGCAGATAAAGATGCTCATATTTGGCTCAACTTGGGAATTGCTGGTTTGGATACAGAGTCAGAATTTGAGGTTAGAGGTCTTGTCCCGTTTGCTTGAATCGGCTTCAGTCGATTTCATCCACCAATACAGATGATGTACTTGGAGTGATGCGAGCAACCAATTGTGAATTAAATCCATACCTGTCCTGGCTGGTGAAAGCTAGCCAGGAGACTTTGGGTGTGTTGCTGGCTGGGGTTGGCAATGCCTCCCTATGGGAGGGCAGGGTGCCTGATAGGTCTGTGGAACAGGGCAGACTCAGCCCAGGGTGAGTCCATGCAGGACCAGACCCCTCAAAAGCCACCCCCCTTGGGAATTAGCTCAGTTTGAGTTCAGTACCCACACATGTCCACAGGCTTCAGCCTTCCACAGCTCCATACATGCCCCACCAAGTAGCATAAGCCTCTTCATAGTAGCCACACTAATGCTAGGAATGCAACCGCTCAGGCAATCCCGGCCCTAACTAGCCTCAGTTCCGCCAGGCTACTTACAGTACAGGGAATCCCAGGTTCCTTCCAGTCAGTTACTGACTCTCCAGAATTCTGAAAAAGGGGGTTAGTCCACAGTTCCAGTCCAGCCACCAGCCCCCTGTAACTTCTCAACCCAGGCTTCAGGGCCCTGGATAGAGGTCTTGCTGGAGCCCAACTCCCAGCAGAGCTCCTCTCATCTTCACAGACCAGCATAGACTGAAGCCTTCTCAGGTTTCCCTCTTCTTATACAGCTCCAGGAGCTATGGCTAGCCCTTCAGACTTGCAGCCCTTGAAGGGCCAGTGCCCAGCCATGCTCCCACTGTCTCTGCAGGGGTTTTTCTCCTGCTTCAGGGCTGACCTTGCCAGAAGCACTCCACCCTCTCATGTCCCGAGGCTGGCACCCTTGGCACTTTTAAAGGGGCAGCAGCTCCAGCAGGTTGCTCCCCGTCACAGTCTGAGACGAGAGCAAGTGTTTCCATTGCGAAGGGAAATACCAACCTTTTGGGAGTACTTGCAAGTTTCTGTCGATACTATATCAGTTTCTGTCATTTTTTATGTCAGTTTCATCACTTTCCTGGACTTTTTGTCACTTTCTGTGAATTTTACAAGAGTTTTACAGCACTTTTATAGTAATTTCCAGTATTTTCTCGGCAACTTTTTGACTTCACAGTCCATGGGTGTGGGTTTTCTGTATTTTTGGTTCCCCGCCATGTCGATTTTTCTGTTGATTTACCATGTGTTTTATGGTATATTTCTATATAATAGAAATATACCATAAAACACATGGTAAATCAACAGAAAAATCAACATGGCGGGGAACCAAAAATACAGAAAACCCACACCCATGGACTGTGAAGTCAAAAAGTTGCAGAGAAAATACTGGAAATTACTATAAAAGTGCTGTAAAACTCTTGTAAAATTGCTGTAAAACTCTTGTAAAATTGCTGTAAAAGTGCTGTAAAACTCTTGTGTGTGTGTATATATATATATTATTTTTCATATTTTTAAAATTTGTGTATTGTTAGTCACCCCAAGCTCCTGTTAGCAGGAGGGTGTGAGGTAAAAATTGGTTAAATAAATAAATAAATTTTAAATTAAATAAAATAGCCTGGCAGGGATTTGTGGGACTGCTCTTGAGTGATTCTGCTCATTCTTGGCTGGGAGAACCCAGAGGGTGTTGATGGGAAGTGGCTCATTGTCCGCTTGGGACCTCCCTAGCTGACTCTGTGCCTTGTCCCCCCATATAGGGTGTTGGTGGGATGGAGGGGGAGGGGTTATCCTTGAGACTGTTGGATTATTTTAATTCTGATGGTTTGTATTATGAAGTTCTGTGGTTTTGTTCTTTTTAATCCTGTAAGCTGCCCCAAGCTGCCAATGGCAGGTTGGGGTGAGGTATTAAATACTGAAAACAAATAAATAAATATACACCTCCCAGCATCTGCCTGCCAGTTTCCCATACACACGCTGCTTCCCACACCTGGCTGCCCCCAGTATATATCCCATAGCCATCAACCTTATTCTCCCCCATATACACCCCCAGTAATTTGATGTCCCGTTCTCCACAACACAACTGAAAGCACATATGGAAAACATACATACACTTAACCCCCAGCCCTGTCTTCCCCCAAGCCTTTGTCCCTGAATACACATGGCTGCCCCCTCCCCATACAGATTCTTCCCCCATTGCTTGGCTTCCCTTGGTCTTGCTTCCCTATACACATCCCGCACCCATGAACTTCGTTTCCTTCATATATAGACCCCCCAGTACTCAGCTAATCTATTTTTCCAACCCGAATTAAAGCATAGGGAAAGTAGGGGGGTAGAGGGCAGCAAGCAAAGCAGGCACTTGACTTCCTGCTGTCTCCAGCTGTAGTTTTGCCACAAACCTGCAGATAAAGATGATTGGGCAGAGAAATCAAGGCAAAGTGTGGGTGCATGGAGCTTAAGTTGTAAGTGAGCGCAATATATGAGACTGTATGAAGTATTGACTACTTACATGGTGTGCAAGTTAAAGTGGGAGTCTTAACTTACAATATCTATGCTTCTTTTTGAGCACACATTTAATTTGTAAGAGCCTTAACACTTCTCTTAAACTGAAGGTTTTTTGACCCTAGAATGTCCCTGTTTTGAAAGAGGAATTCACTACATCCTCCCCCCACGCCCCCAACACTACCAATTTAGTCTCATTGCAAGGCATCCAGTGAATTTTCCTTTCATACAAAACTTTGTCACTTCCAGATTTGTTTTTTTTGTTTGTTTGTTTGATTTTACACGTGTGTGTGTGTGTGGGGGGGGGACACTCTTCAATTTCTACAGCAAGTGTCAGAGATAGTGGAAGAGGATATTACTTAGGAGATCCCTCCTACTTGGTTATTTCCCTTGCAGCTAAGTTACATAGCAGAAGGAGTTCCATCCTACTCATGTACAATTTCTCAATACACATAATAATCTACAATCTTTCCTCTAACTTCATCCCTTCTCACAAGTTTCCTATTTAGCTGCCAGTATTGCTCCCTTCCCGGGGTGGGGAGGATAAGTCCTCCCCACCCCGGGAGCCTGTTCATCCCTCTTTGGAGCGAGTCCCTCCACTTGCAGCAGGGAGGACCTAGGGGTCCTCCGCAGATGTCCCTGGGCTCCAGGAACATGACCTGGCCATCCCCAGGGAGAGGGCCTAGGGGAGGGATAATTCATCCTGCTTTGGATTGGGCTCCTATGCCAAGAGCACTGGTCTGATGCGGGGCTCCAGGACCTTGGACACAGCTGCCTGCTTCCCTCCCTTCCCAGAAAAGGACAAGTCAACCTCCTGTGAAAACAACAAAGTGCCACTCAAGACCCCAGGTCATCCTGCTTTAGATCGGGTCCCTCCAGCTGCAGTATTGGACCCTGCCTGGGGGACAAAGTGGCCCTCCGTGCCTGGTGCTCCAGGAGCGCTGCATAGCAGTCCCTGATCACCAGGGTCATAGGTAAAAAAAAAACAGTTCTGCCTTCAAAATTCGAAGTCCTGTTACTCAGTAGTTTATCAACTGATGTCTGAAATTGGGACAGCTTCTACTCCCCACGCAAGTGATCCTCTGTACAAATTTCAAAGTGATGCAATAAATCATCTTGATTTTATGAGTAGAGTGTTTGTAATTTTAACAGAGTGATACCGCCATCTTAACTATAGAGTCACTCCTGTGGTCCTGTAATAAATTGATAGTCACAGTCCATTTCCTATTGGACTAGTGCCGTCCCTAAAACCCACTACTATTGATAGCAGAAGGGTAACAGACTAAATTTGTCTGCAGTGTTAAACTACTCTAGACGACCTTTCCTGTAGAGGCTTGAGGTACATTTTGAGGTTCAGGCTACGATTATGCTCTCAGTGCACACTGCGTGTTGTTTCCTCAGATAAGCAGGGTACATATGTTTTTCACTGCTGATAAACTGGGACCTTTCACCAGCAGTAAACTCACTTAAAATTCATCATAAATGGCAGTCTCTGCCTAGAGAAGCCAGAAGACTTGGAATAGCTGGGGCTTTTCACGTCAGGATTGCTGTTTGTTTATTTTTAATGCTCAGAAGTCGAGGTGGCCTGTGCATTTATCTGAGTACATAGAACTTTGGCTTAGCAAGGCCTGGTTGCTGTTCTTCCTGCAGTACTGCTTTTACTTCCCACATCAATGTCTTGTTTAAAAGAAATAAATAAATAAAATAAAAAGGTGAATGGGGATGGGAGGTGAAAGCTAAGGAAGAAATAACCAAAGCAAAGGACACTGCTTTCCAATAGCACCTCGGAGACATTTCAACGGTGAACCCTTAAAAATGGGCTTGATGGCAGAAACCTGTGAACATCACCTCTTCCAACAAAGCTAAGAGGATACCACCATGCACAAGAGATGAAAGAAAAGTAGCCTGATTTTTTTAAAATGTCCTATCTATTAAGGAAATTGCTGGATTTATTTATTTATTTATTTCTATTTGTTAGCCGCCCTCTCATGCCCACGGCATCTCAGGGCGGCGTACAATATTATAAAACCCAATATAACAATAAAAAACAACAATAAATCAACCCCCAGCAATTAAAAAACATCACTAAAAACCGACCCCCGCACCCCTACCCCACCACCCCACCCTCCCCTCCAAAGACCTGGGCGAACAGCCAAGTCTTACAGACACGTCGAAAGGCTAACAGGCCCGGGGCCAGGCACGCCTCCTCCGGGAGGGAATTCCATAACCGTGGCCCAGCCACCGAGAATGCCCTCTCCATTGTGGCCCCCCGTCTTACACGGGGGACCTCCAGAAAGGCACCCTCGGTGGACCGAAGGGATACATATGCATATAGGATCTGAGGCAACACAGAAGGAGGTGGTACAAATACTTGATTTCATTGCACCCCTGTCCTCTGCCTCTCCCTGTACAGCTCACCCAGGGAACTCCCACTGTATGTGGAGAGCGAGCTTGGGCACCAGGGGGAATGCAGTCATATAGCTAGTTAGCTTGTGGCACCCCATTGCCACCACATCTCCCCCCCCCCCTTACACAGAGCCCTGATAGCACCCTGTTTTTTCTCCTGCTGAAGTTGTTAGGCCAGACTTTGTTCCTGAAGTTTATAAAACAACAGTGACTTCAGGTGAGCTCAGCTGAGTCACTACTGGAAACAGCTCTTGGCCTTGGCTCTCCCCTAGAGCTGAAACAAATAGCAAAAAATTGTCCATGGTTCATATTTGGAATTCTGGAAGGTTTGGCAGTTATCTGGTAACTATCTGGTAACCATGAAGGTTAACCACCAAACCAGAAACTGTTTGCTGTCTAACCATTTATTGCACTACCTCATAACCAAACCAGTATGGATGGAAGGAGGGAGGATGTGTTTTTTTTGGGGGTGGGTGGGTGGTAAAGTTAAATGGTAATGCAGTAAACCGGTTAACTGGATAGCTGCTGGGTATTAAACTGAATACCATCCGAGATCTGACTAGATGCTACAGATACCATGATATTCAGCCAGACAATGGATAGTAGTAGCTAATTATTTCAGCACCAGTCTTCTCTGTAGCCTGTTCTTTTTCCTTAAGGTGTTCTAGTTCCACCTCTTAAAAATTTGCACTTAACCTTTGATCTTTGCTCTTTCCCATTTAATTCATTAACACAATAATTTCATTCATTTCCTTTTGGATTTTTATTGAATTTATCCTATTGTTCAGTTAGATTCTGAAGCATAAAAATGATTTAAGCTACCTTTGACATAATCATACATTTTTGAATCCTTCACTAAAATATTTGGCACAATTATAAAACACATAAATGCATATAAATTATAACACTCCTCTATAAACTGCAGATATGAATTTTGTTTGGTAATCTGTGTATGGTTTAATTTCTGATTGGAATAACTTTAGAACTGACCCAACTCTCATTGAAGTTAGTTTGAGTTTTAACTTCAGTGAAATTAGGACAGGGTCCTTAAAAAGATGAGCTTTGAAACTAAGGCAAATTATGAAATGTGAAAAAAACAAGAAAAAGAAAAGAGCTTTAACCAAAAGATGTGCACTTGCACACATGTACACACAAACATTTTGTCTTTAATTTCTTTTTTCCTTTTGTTATTGTTGGGAAGTTCAGACCAGGAGCGGCACTCTGAATGATCGTTCCTCCTCTCTTCACAAGTATAGCTGAGCAACTAATAATAGGAAATACATTTATTTTAATTGTTCTTTTTCTTTGTGGGAATTGTTCACAAAGAGACCACAAAATGGTCACATTTATTTCTTCAAAACTATTTATTATTTATTTATTACAAGCATTTAGTATCCCACCCCTCCTGCCACAGACAGCTTGGGGTGGCTCACAACAGTGTATCTCAATCATTTAAAATCATACAACTATCATCCCTCTCCTCCCCCACCCATCTCCCCCACCAAATGTCTGGCAGAACAGCCAGGTCTTGCAGCTTTTACGAAAGGAGGAGAGGTCTGGGGCCAGATGCACCCCCACTAGAAGGGAGTTCCACAGCCTCGGAGCAGTCACAGAGAACGCCCTCCCCTGTGTGACCCCCCGGAATACTTGGGGGACTACAAGGACGGCATACCCCGATGACCGCAGGGACCAGTCCAGTACTTGAGGGGTGAGGTGGTCTCGCAGATAGGCAGGGCCCAGACCGTTTAGGGCTTTATAGGTTAAAACCAACACCTTGAATTGGGCTCGGAAGACTATCGGCAGCCAGTGCAGAGAACAGAGCACTGGTGTAATGTGCTTCCGGTGGCCCAGTCCCAGCAGGAGATGGGCTGCTGCATTCTGCAACAGCTGCAGCCTACGGGCTGTCACCATGGGTAGCCCCACATAGAGTGCGTTCTCATAGTCTAGTCTAGAGGTGATGAAAGCATGAACGATGGTCACATATGGCCTAAGCTGACGTACCAGATGTAATTGGTGAAAGGCACCCTTCGCCACAGTCTCCACCTCAACATCCAGACAGAGCTACGCATCGAGGAGTACCCCCAGAATCCGTACCTGGGGAACCAATGGAGGACAGGCCCCACCAATGATGGGGGCCGTTAACTCCATTGCCTTCCCCACAAGCATCACCTCCGTCTTGTCGGAATTCAGCTTCAGTCGATTAGCCCTCATCCAATCCCCCACAGCCGTCAGACATTGAGTAAGCACAGAGACTGGGGGGTCTGGGTCGGTTGAAAAAGAGAGATATACCTGAGTGTCATCAGCATACTGGTGACACCGTACGCCAAACCTCCTGATCACCTCGCCGAGAGGCTGCATGTATGCGTTGAACAAGAGGGGGGACAACACCGAACCCTGCGGGACACCACAGTATGATGAAAAACACTCCCCGAGTACCACTCGTTGGGTTCTCCCAGTCAGGAACGAGCAGAACCATTCGAGAACAGTCCCGCCCACCCCTGCACATTCCCGCAGGCGTGGCACCAACATCTCGTGATCCACCATATCAAAAGCAGCTGACAGATCTAATAGGACCAACAGGCTCGAGCGGCCCCAGTCCATCTCTCGGAACAGATCATCCACCAAGGCCACAAGCGCAGTCTCTGTGCCATCACCCGGACGAAATCCCGACTGCGAGGGATCCAGAAAACTGATGCGGTTGAGATGCCTCTGCAACTGCTGAGTCACCACCCGCTCAATAACCTTCCCTGGAAAGGGAAGGTTAGAGATAGGTCGATAGCTGGCAAGGGAGTCAATGTCAAGCGATGGTTTCTTGAGCAGAGGCCGCACACTGCCTTTTTGAGACAGCCCAAGACTCTGCCCTCCCGAAGGGAGGCATTGACCACCCCCTCCAACAATGGTCCCATTGTCTCTCGGCAAGATTTAATTAGCCAAGTCGGGTACGGATATAATTCACAAGAGGTGGCCCTAACAGCCCCAAGGGTCTCGGCTGCATGTCACCAACTGAAATTGATCCCATAAAACCAGACAAGGCGTGATTTCCATAACCTCTGGTTCTCCTAGTGTAATAAGCGCAGTGTCGAAATCATAGTGAAACTGAGCTATTTTATCCACAAAATAATTCACAAACCTATCACAGCATGCTGTAGATGACTCCACTCCAGGGTGGAGGGAGGCCGGACTGACCAGACACCGCACCACCTGGAATAGCTCTGCTGGGCGCGATTTTGAGGATGCGATAAGAGCAGTGAAAAAAGCTTTTTTCGCTGCCCTCATAGCCTTAGCATATGCTCGTAAACTGGAGATATTTGCATATCTCCATGATAGTTTTCTAATGGCTTACAATTTGAGACCTGTGTAGTCTAGTTACGTAGCTTACATGATATTTGGGTTGATCCAGAGCCCTGTGGATTCAGTGTGCATGCATGCTGTTTCCACCCAACACAATGTGATGGCAATGGAGGTCTGCGCAGTTCGCATGCAGCCATGCGCGTGTGACTGCACACAGAATCCGCGGGGTTTGGGATTAGCCCCACCATTTCTGACCTAAGATTGGGATAACTGCTCTATCAGTTCCACACTTTGTGAATTGACAGTTGTATATTTTTCAGCTGCTTTCATGCAATATCCAAGAGTTTAAAATTTAAAATGTTCATGTGAATGAAATATCTTCATATTCTTGGAAATTGAGTCATGGATATATTGTAGTACAAATTTCCTTTCACATTTGAATGGGTAATGACAGAGTGTTGGTTTTGTTTGCTACCTATTTTTCACAAACCCAGCTACTATTGTATCCTGCATTGAAGACGTAATCCTGGATCAGTGCTGGATCCAGGAAAGTTGGGGCCCCATGTGAAACGGTGGTGTGGAACCTCTCCTAGCATAGAAATATTTGACAGACACATATATACTTGCCCATTAGAAAAAGGAAAATGTTACTGTGATTTTCATGTCCTGCTAAACATCATCCCCTTCAGGTTCTGGGGCTCCTTATACTGTAGGCTCCTTATGCTGATATATTAGGCCCTTGTTAGTTCTAGTTTGTTCATAGACCATATGTATTGAGTGCCCTTTCCTGAGTCACTGTGTGGGACTGAGGATAGCCCTGCAGGACTGTATTTCATGTCAGTGCTTCTCTTGCTCATGTTGTCATTTTCAAGTTTATTCATGGACCCCATGTACTGTGGGCCCTGGCTGCCATTGCAACATGTGGGGCCCTATGCAGTCGCACATTGTGCACTTGCCTGAATCTGGCCCTGTTATTGATAATCCTGACCTAGCATGCTGGGATATGAGGATAACATTATCCTCTTCCATGCTCTGTAAACAGTAGGAATTATTTCATTTCAGTTTTTACTGAAGGCTTAGGGTGGCTTACAAAAGTATAAGAGATATATAAACATCCCAGAGCACTGTGGATGGAGTGGACTTCTTGAACCTGGAGTACTGGCTGAGGGCGGAGCAGTGGTCCATCTAAAGGATGGTTGGCTGCTGCAGCTCCATTCCCGGCCGCATGTTGCCCTGACAACCACCATGGAGCTGCAGGTGGCAGCCTAGAGCAGCTGCTGATCCACCTGCAGCTCTGTGGTGCGGGGAGGAAAACACGCAGGCAGACTGTGGTGTGCAGCAGGTACAGGCTCCATTTAAACCCACCACCACAAGTGCAGACCCAGGGATTCCCCCCCTCTCCCCTCAGAGCAGATCGGGGGTGACCACTCCTGGGTCTTTCCGAAATCACCCATTGTGTCACTGAGAAATCAACCTTCAGCATTTAAGTGGGATTTCAGATAGTTGTAAAGCATCTCTTCCATCTCCCCTCGTCTCCATTTGTGTTCTGTCACTGGCGCGACTCAAGCCTCTTACCAGGCAAGCCTCCCAGATCTCCACTGCTTGCTTCCACCTTTGGCTCAGCTGCTCCACACTCCTTCTTCACAGTGGGGTACAGGGCTAGTGTCCCAGCTGAGCTCAGACCTCTTACTGGGCGAGTCTCTTGCTGTTGCTCCCTGCTTGGTCCAGCTTCCGCTGTTTCGGGCCACTTCGCTTCATGTCTCTCACTCTGCTGCTTTCTCCATGGGCTCCTGGATATCACCAGCATTTATGGTAGCCCCATGTCGGCCTACCATCCAACAAGTACTTCTCTCTCTTCCAGCACTTGTATCCTGATATTAGCTGGCCACTTCTGATTACCTCTGGCAGCCTTTCTTAAAGGGGCCATGCCAATCAGGCCTGCTCTGTTCTTAAAGGGTAAAGGGTGGCCCCCTAGTCACCTTGATACAGAGTTCTATAAGTATGGAGCTCTTGGGCAACCTCCAAGGCCGTGATGGAACATAAGGGAAGAGGTGGTCTTTCAGATACCTGTGGCCCAAGCCATTTTAGTGCTTTATAGGTCAAAACCAGCACCTTGAATTTTGCCTGGGAAGCTTTTGGCAACCAGTGCAGACTCTGGAACGTGGGTGTAATGTACTCCCGGTGACCCTCCCCCAACAGAAGGTGTTCTGCACCAACTGCAACTTCCAAACAGTCATCAAGGGCAGCCCCACGTAGAGTGCATTGCAGTAGTCTAGCCTTGAGGTTACGAAGGCATGGATGACGGTGGCCACTGGCCAGGTCTGAGTCTGATAAAAAAATTTTATAACATCACTGTTTAACGCAGTGAGCATGATTATGATATCCCAAGTTCAAGCATATTGGCTCAGTTCTCCTGTCACTACACCGGCATAAATCTGACTAGTGTTAGTGAATTGTGGGTCGGGACAATAATGGGACTCTGCTGAAAGGAGGGATGATGCATTCCCTGTAGAAACAGAATGTCTTTGATAAGCAAAAGTGTCAAGGAAAATAATGTAAAAGAGATGAAAGACAAATAGTTGTATGTTTAAGTAGGATGCATTTGATGGATTGCCTTATTGTGAATGCCATCTTTAAGAGAGAGAAAAACATATAGTGATAGAAGTGGGAGGACTAATTAGTGTGAGTGTAGTGTTTAGTAAAACAACTTAAAATGTATTTTTCATATACTTTGGGGGATTACATACTGTACCATGTAATATTATTTGAGGTCTAGTGTAATTAAGAATTGTGGCATGGAAATCAGTTAGAATTTGAATAGGAATCTTAGAGGAGGCCATATACACATATGAGCCAGGTACTGGCTAGGAATATTTACTTTTACTGGACAGCATGCTGGAGTAAAAACTGGACAGGTGGAAGTTCATTCACAGACTGGCTGATTATAGACTCACAGCTGCTTAGTTTCTACACAGGCTTTGAGCTATGTTAAAGTCACAGGTTTTGTAGGATGAGTTTTAGCACTACAATTGTTTTCTTGCAGTTTTGTAGGTTTTTCTTTTCTACCCACATCAGCCAATTTTTTTCCATTATTTGTAGTTTTCACTAAACACTTGCTTATGCCTTGAAAATGTACAAAAGCATGTGTGTTCATATGTGTTCACGGTCAGTCTCCTCTGCTGAAAATTTGGCCATTGCAAGATGGGATTCTTTTTGCTGAAAAGGTTTTGTATCTCAGTACAGTATTCCATGACAATGACATGCTCTTTCTTAAAGCCTTGCCTCCTAGAGTTACATAACTCCATGAGAATGTCATTTTCATCTCAAATATGTAAGAGTGTTTTTAGATAAGCACCTCCCCACCTATTACCCACCAAACACCCACCCATCATGCATCTTGTAGGGCCACATTGGTGCCCTGCAACATGTATGGTGGTTGGGTAATAGGTAGGGAGGCACTTGTTTTAAAATACCCTAAACTGCTAACTGTCATTATTGTAGAGAAAAACTGGAAAAGTTGCCCCAAATGTACCATAGTGCCTAAAAACCAAGTTGTAAGGACGCTAGACTTACAAAAAATTTCTTTTAAAAAAATCTCATAATTTTGAAGGTGATCTCATGACTCTTGGGATGATTGGGATTGGCACTACTGAAATCAGCTCTCCTAGAAATCTTCTCCAGTATGCTACACAAAGATTTACATTGCTTTTCAACCAAGCTGTCATTTTTTTAAAAGCAGTAAATTTGAGATGAATTTCAGCAAACTTATCAGTTTAGGTTCCTTTCTTTGTTAAATGCTGCAGCAGTGTAAATGGTTTTGAAAAACTTTAAATGCTGTAAATGCTCAGAGCATAAGCTAGACCTGCCTTAAGGCAACCTTGTCTTACACAGTGTATCTGCCTCCTTTGAACACTTTCTGAATGTCCCTATTTGGCTGAGTGATTCCATCTTCTTTGACTTTGTTCCTGAGAGGAAACTGGAAATTTTGTTCTTCAGAGGAGGTGGTAAACCAGCGTTCTTTTGTGCCTTCATTAGTGACTATTGGAGTTGTGGAAGTTATTTAAAGATCTCATGACACTCTTTTAAAAGAGTAAAGATAACCCCAGTGTCCTTACTAGTATTCTTTCTCATTAAATCAAATTCTAATAGTCAAGACTGTGTGTGAGCTTTTATAAGCACATAACTGCAGCTGCATTTGCTTTCACTCCCTGTGCATTGCCAGTCTCTATTAATTTTCAATGCAAAGCACTTTGGAATACTTCAGGTATGAAAAAGAATGTAATATTAAACCCAGTCCAGGCCCTTTTTACACGGATGCACACACACACACACACCCACCCATGTGTGCGGCCACGTGGGGAAGGGGAGGGGATCTGTGTGACCACCAGTGGGGCTGGGAGGGGGTGCGTGCACGCTCCTGCGTGCCACCCATCTCCACCGATTCCCCACGCACAGAGGCACTGGGGGAAATGGAGGTGCCTCCGTGCGTGGAGATTGGTGGAGATGGGTGTGAGTCCATATGCCAGCCTGGACATGAGCCGCACACCGACCTCTGCTTATCCCCCCCAGACCGTGGCGCCTCTGCGGTCCATTTGAAAAAGGCCTACGTCTGAATGAAAATGCTTGAGGAGGGGAAGATTTAACTTATGACCGAGATTGCTTGCTTTTGCTTTACTATTACTATCTGAAATCCCACTTAAATGCTGAAGGTTGATTTCTCAGTGAGACAGTGCAACACTGTTTAAATAGGTTAACGGAGCAGTAGGGCTAAAATGGATTAGTTATTTGGTTTTGTGTTTAACATATTTATTTTTGTATCCCACCCTTTTCCTATGGCCCTTTTCACACGGGCACCCCTCTCCTTGCACACGTGTGTGGGTAGGGGGGGAGCCCGTGCATACGCCGCAGCGGGCAGTTGTGCTGTGGGAGGCATCGGTAGGAACGCCGCTGGTGGTGAGTGGGGGTGCATGTGCACTCCTGCCCTCCACTCCTCTACACCCACCTCCACCCATCACCCATGCATGGAACAACGGGCGTCAATGTCAGCCCGGTTGCTCCATGTGTGGAGATGGGTGGAGGTGGTTTGAGATGGGTGTGTGCCCATGGGAACGGCTGCACACCCACTTCCACCCGCCACACACCCATCCCCGCCACCCACCACGGCCCATGTGAAAAGAGCCTCAGGCTCAGGGCGGCTCATGTTTCAACTCATTACCTTTTTTTAAACAATTAACATTTAACCATTAACATTAGAATAATTAACTCTACTAGTAATCCTCACAACAACCCTATGAGGTAGATTCAGCTGAGAGATCTGTGATGGGCCCACGGTCACCCAGTGAGTTCATAGTTAAGATGAGTCTTGAACCAGGACCTCCCCCTATTTATTATTATTTTTATTATTATTATTGCAATAATGGTATAGAAGAGTGCAAAAGCAACAGCAGCGTTAGTGTGGGTTAGATGAGATGGTATTGGCCTTAGCCCCATATTTCAGGGCTTTGTGAGATTTAAGTTTAATTGCTCTAGGCATTCTGAAAAACTGCCCCAGTCAACCTTAATTCCACTTTTTGGTGAATTAATATATTCAGGCAGAGATGATTCCTGTAATAGGCTCGTACTTTAAAATAGTTAAGGCAATACCTATGTTCTCAACATAAACCTTCCTACACCATGGATTCCCTACTTTAACCTCATCCTCTCAGTCTAGTTCTTCATATTCCTATCTCTGCTAGTTCCAAACATCCCACCCACTTACCCTGGGCCAATCCCTTTCAACCTCAACCCCCCCACTTAACATTGCCCTTCCACCATCTCCTTTCCCAATGTCACCATGGCGACTTTTGAGACCAGTCCACCCTAGTGGCCAATCCACTCACCCCTACCATCAGCTGCTAGAGGCACCCTGGCTTAAAAAAAAATCTATCTTCTCTCTTCAAAAGATTGCCTAGTTCAACCACCACTCCTCAATCCAGGGGGAAAGCCTTCTGAAGGAGCAACTGCTCTTCTTAATGAAAAACAAACAAATAAAAAATGCACCAATTTCAGGGACTAGGAACAGCACTCTTTTCCTCTTGGCAGAGGCCTGGACGGAGTGGCTCCAACCATCAAGCAGACTCAGTCATGGCCTACTACAGGAGGATCTGGGACTTGTCCCCACAGACCAGGGTTGCCTGAGGGGAAGTAATGTGCCATACCAGCAAAATCACCCTGACCTCTTACAGACAGAGATTCTATAGGTAGGAGGGGCCGTAACCATATATGGCAGGATCCTTGTCAGTGGGAACCCTAGATTCTGTTGGTTGGGCTGCTCTGAGGGTGGGGTTAGGGCTGTAATTGACAGATTCTGTCCTCACAGGCAACCTGACTCTGGAGAGGCAGGGCTAGCAGAAGCCCAGTCCATAATACCTGCCTGAGGCAGGATGAGTGTGGGGTATCAAATTTTAGAAATAAATAATAAATTAAATAAAATGCCATGGCTGAACACACATGCTTCATTTGACTCACAGGGGCCTTATTCATTTATTTATTTAAATTTATATGCTGCCCTTTCCCGGAGGCTCATGGAGGCTCGTAAGTCATAAAAACATTTTAAACCAATAGAAACTCACCCTGAAAACTCCACAAGCTCCCCAATACCACATCCCCATTCGCTATCCCCAACCCTCCACGTTACAGCCCATGTTACAGGACTGTATTGGTTCCAGTGCAGCCCTGAACTATGTATTTTTTTATGTGCCCTCTTTTAAAGGGGAGGTATGGCCACCCTACCTGCACCTTCCCTTGGCCAATTTCCTTGACCTCCCCAGACCTTGAGTTGTTGGCCTTCTTAATAGGTTTTCTGTACCCTGCCCAGTTGTTGTTCGGAGAAGCCCTGCTCAATGGGGCTTCCCTAGTTCTTTTTGTCAGGCCTCTCCACTGGCCAGAATACTGCCCCAGCTTTCTGCTCTTGTCTGCAGGCTGGAGCCTTTCTGCCTCCAAGCCCCTTGCTGCTGACTACAACTCTTCTCCTCATTCCCTGCGGTGTAGTGTCCTTGGGTTACTTCTGCCCAGCCATTTCACTATCAGGGCCCCCTCTTCCCATCCCTGTCATAATACAGCAGTCCAGACTGGCTGCTGGCCAGAACATTTGAATGATTATACTAATTTAAATTATTCAGTGATTTAAATTCAAATTATTATACTAATTGTAAAAAGGTGAATAGCTTATGGGCTGGGAGATCTCTAATGCCTTCATGTGGAATCCTTCTAAGTTCTAATGTTTTCCAAGAACATCAGCAGCTTGTATTATGTGAATGGGCTTGGCCCATGGTCAGACATGCAGGGGAACAAGTATTCTAAACTTACTGAGGCTCTGGGCTTTTGTGCCATTTGGAGATGCTGTGTAATGGAGTTAATGGGTTTAATCTTTAGAAGGAGAAGTTTGGCAGCTTTATGCCCAAACCCTTCAGACTAGACATTCAAATGCCATTACTTATTACACACATAATCAATCACTTTCCTGTCCTCTCAGCTGGATGTCTAAAGTCTTATGTAGAATCCTGTAACAGGGAGGCACATTTTGTACTATGCAAAAAAGTCTGTTTTTTTTTTGTTGAGATCTGTTGGATATTAGTTTTAGCTGAGAGTAGTGGACTATTCAGTTTTATAGTTTACATTGTTGCTCCTTACATAACCTTGTATGAGAAACACTTTTGGTCGACGCATCGAAGGAGACAGGACACCATCACTGGGATTTCAGCGGCCGCACTCTTTATTTAACCAATTACAATCATAAATCAGGTGGGGGTAATACCTAATGCGATATGGGTCCAGTGCTCGAACCTTAACCATAACAATAGTAACCCCATGGGTGGTTCCGATGTACCCTCGATTACCACTCACAACTATCCATAATGTCTCCCCCTCTCAGTGACCCCGGCCACAGGTGAGGGGGACCAGATCCTCCCAAACATTAGTAAGGATGTGGGTGCCTGCCGACGGGGGACCATACTTGTCCCTACCACCCTCGCTTGACGCCCCTCCCAGGGAGGCTGCCCCGCCGCTTGCCATACCCTGCATTTCGGTGAGTGGGCCTCCCCATCTCTTAAGGAGATTACTCTTACTTATGACCTATCTATTCTATTCTAACCTTATAGTACTGGACCCCTGCAGAGTGCGACAGTGATTGAAAAAACAGCACAACACTACCCCAAATTCTAGGGGACAACCAAATAGCCAAATACCCAACACTGCGAGGAAGGCGAAAAACGAGAACCCGATTATTGGGCCAGATTAGGGTTCCAGCAAAAATTCCTTCCTGGTCCCAATGGCGGCCGATAATAATCCACAGTGTAAGGGGAAAGGGTTGGGTGGGTGCCGTTTCTCCAGCTTGGGCCGCAAGTGGGGCTGGAGCTGCGTGATCTTCTTTCTTGATCGGCGGTCCTGAACCTTGGGGGCGACCCACGTGCCTGGCTCATCCAATACTAGCCGGCGGGGTTGCTTAGCAACCCCGGCCGGGTGCTTGCAGTCTGCGCGGCCGCTTCTTTTTCCCGCCTCGGGGCTCTTTGCAGCCCTGGGGCGGGAAAATCCACAGCTGCCCTGCCCTGCCCCCCTGTCATCTAGGCCTTCCGCCATCCACCACCCCCCGTGAGGGGAAGGGGAAGGCAGAGACAAAAAGTGCTGTTTCCAATTTTTTTTATTATGCTTGTCAAAACGTGTGGATTTCTTCCTCTGATCACTGAGAAGATATTCTTTAGAGGCTACCTGTTAACTTTGCACAGACCATTTTTTGTACAGGAAGCTTCTAAAAACGTACATGTAGCATTTGTTGTTAATGAAACTATGTGGTTTTACCTTCTCATTCTCTTACACAAATCTTTTCTCATGTGGCATTGTTGAAATAGTATTCCCACTTAAAGTACAAAACATTGTGAATAGATTTATTAAAGAGATGTAGACTTGAACCAAAAGGACATTCCCAAGCTTTGTGAAAGTAGAAATCTGAATCTCTATCCATATTTAGTGTGTGTGGCCCCAGCTGGCATAGTGGGTCTGGGGGGCGGCTTGTGTGGTAACATGATAATTTTCTCCACTGTTAAATTAATTCTCCGTAGCCAAACAAAAACTACCACTTGCAAGGGAGTGAATTTCAAAATTATAAAAGTCTAATTCAATTTCCAAATTTGTCTCTGTTGCTCTCTCTGTTTCATATGAGTCAGAGCTCGACCTGAAACAAAATTGTGGTGAGTGCAGCTTCTGTTGGAAGCAGGGCATTCGCTGAGATTAATGTGACACAGAAACATACTGACTTTCCTACTGTTTTTGCCATTTTCTCATATTTTTTGCATGTTGAACAGGGCTGCCACGGGCTGTTCCCAAGCAGGTGTGTGCCTTGCACGCACCCTTGGGGGATGTGGAGATGAAAACATGCTGGTTAAGCACCGGGGAAGTGCTGAAAATTGCCAAAAGTGCTGTAAAACAGCCGCAAAACTGTCATAAAATTCACAAGAGATGAAGTTGTTCAAATGATATATTTTATTGGACCAACTGTTGTTGGTGGAAAGAAGCAAGCTTTCAGGCCACACAGGGCCCTTCCTCAGGCATGTAGCATAGCCAGTAGAAATATATAAACAGAGCAAATGTAGAGCAGGTATATATGAGGGGGCATGGAATGGGTGGGAGTGGATAGAACGAGGTGGGGGGGGGAGAGAGAGAGATAGATGTGCCAGAGATTTAAAAATAGCTGTAAGATTATATATTGGTGTAAGAGACAAACTAAGAAACAACAGGTAGTGTTAAACACACAGAGAGGGCAAACATGTGTTGGGGATATAGTGGGAAACATCTTATCGGGAGATGGGAATACGCATATCAGAGGAATTGTTTTCATAGTAACACAGAGGTTGAGAATTCACACTCTCTCGATAAAATTCCCAGAAAGTGAAAAAAAAAGTCACAGAAAGTGCCAAAAGTGATGGGAAAGAGTCACAAAAAAATTGGTGAAAACGTGGAATCACTGGAAACTGATGACGTACTGACTGACACTTGCAAGCACTCCTGAAAGGTTGGTAATTCCCTTCAGAATTGGAACACTTGCTCTCAGCTCAGCCCCAGTCAAATCCAAATATCACCCAGAAAACCTAACGAAGATGTCTTTGGTGGTCCTTCAGAGGCAAAAGGGCCTATCTCTTCCGAACCTATCCCAACTTATCTCTTCTGAGAGCTCCACGCTAAGACAACCATTTAGAATCAAGTCTGATTTGGTAGTCTCCTTATTTTTCTTCTACAAATGGTACTTCCTTTGCTCTGCTGCCATCTGTTTGTTTTCGCCACTGGGACTTGTGTATGACCTGCTTTACTTGTGGATGTGGTGACGCAGCGTAAAATCATGTGTCATGTCAAAAATCCCACGGGCGGGGTTAGACGTGACATCAGATGCATGATTAGCCATTCATGCATGCTTTAGCACCGCAGACTGAATACCTTGATATCGCTGCACTTGTGTAAAAGTAGTCTATGTCTGACGCTAAGTAAAACTCTCTTCTGACTTTTTAAGGTGCCTACTTAACTGATACTTTAGATCTCTTCCCAGGTGTTTCTCCCAGATTTCTTTCAGAGTAGTTTCCAGGCTCTATGTCTAAAGAAAGCCACACAGTATTGCTCCTTCCTTGATCTAGTCTTCAATGAGAAACAGTAAATAACAGGCCCCTATTCCCTTCAAATCTCCCTGCACAACCTATTTATATCATGGCTCTCTTTCCTGTGTCTCCCTTTGCTTTGTCAGCATACAACTCCTGCGCATGGTGCTGAGGTAGGTCATTGCAGGGTACATCCCTCAGAACCAGTGGAGACTCAGCAAGCCCCATGCTCTTTAACGAACCAAGTGGGAGACACTGATTATGGGCAGCTGAGTGGCTCCAGATGTGGGGAGCTGTGTAAACCTGGGGAGCCTCAGCATAAAAGGCTGAACTGAGGAGCTTAAGGGGGCTAGAAGGGCAAGGCAGACGGTACACTGGAGGGCTCTGCCTCAAGATCAGGGCTAGGAGCCAGACTCTGGAAGCCAGCTAGCTAGCAGGGAGCCAAGCTGGAAGGTCTCAGCCTAGAGACGAGAACCTGGCTGGAGGAGGTCTAGGCCAATTCAGGGGGGGCTGTGTAACAGGTGCCCAAGGGATCTGGTAACCAGGCTGCAGGAGAACGGGCCAGGCTGGGGAGGCTGCAAAACAGGTGCCCAGGAGAACCAGTAAGGAGAAAAGGACAGGTGTTACATATGGTGCATATGGACATAATATGTATAGATTGAGTGGGGCACTGTGAATAAAAGAGCACTATGATGACTGTGTGAAGAGTTATTGGTAGCGGTTCTGCAGGGAATCACCCTAATAGAGACCTCCCTGTTACAGGGCCACATCCAGATGTTTAGATGTAAGCGTGCTTGGATCTGGAAAAAAAATTGCATTTAGGACCAAACACCCCTTTCTGGTAAAAACCAAGTATGCTTCCTTCAAACTCTTCTAAACTATTACTAGACTCATTAATCCCAAATTGTCTTATAACAATACTCGGATACTATGGCAGTTGCAGCCTTATGTCTTTGTTAGGTCAGAACCTTCTTCCCACAGTGGGGGCCACTTGGAAATTTTTGACAAACTTTGTGGGCTAGAGCAGACTATAAGTGGACGGGGCTCACTGGAATAGTTGCACTGGGAGGGGCATGGGGTGAACAGGCAGAGTCTGATGGAGTAGGGACTGCTGGAGTATTCTTTTGTTCACCACTGTCATAGAAGACTGAACAAGAGGAAGTGGTCTTAAATTTAAGCAATATAGAGTCCAGTTAAATATTAGGAAAAACTTCCTCACTGTGACAACTGCTGCGCAATGGAATAAGCTGCCCCAGGAAGTTGTGGAAGCTCCTTCCTTGGAGGTTTTAAAAACCCGGCAGGACAAGCATCTGTCTGTGATGCTGTAGACAGAGTGATCCTGCCATGGAGTAGGGAGTTGAACTAGATGACTCTTTAAGTCCCTTCCAACCCTAAAATACTATGATTCTATGATAAGTTGGGTAGAAGTGGGGGCAAAGCTCCTGGCCTTCACCTTCAAGGCTCTTCATGGCCTTGCTCCCCCATATCTCTCCGCTAGGAGTTTCATCCCACACCAATTTTTGGGTATGGGTTGAGAGAGGTACAGGTTTTTTCCCCCTGGATTTAATTACGGGAACGGTTACGGTACGGAACCATAATTAAATCTCCAAAACAAACCTGTTACCCCCCCAGCTTCTCTTTCTCACCCCCGACGGTATATTGCTTACTGGCCTCGGGGTGGGCTTGAATGAAGGTCCAGGGGGACTCCACCTCACTGCGCCACACTGCACATGTGCAAAATAGCCGTTGAGTCCATTCTGCGCATACACAGCTCTTTTGCAAAATGGTGCCGTCAGTGTTGGTGCCATTTTGCAAAAGGGCTGCTCATGCGCAGAATGCCCCCAGCAGCCATTTTTCACATGTGCACTGTGGAGCAGGGACCTCCACAGCACGCTGTGATGAGGGAGTCTGCCGGGGGGGGGGGGACTTATGTGGAGATATAGGAGGAGCTCCCCCCTGGATCTTCAATCAAATGGCAGCACACCAGACCTACAATCAAGCTCGCTTTGAGGCCAGTAAGTAAGTACTATACCAGGGCCCCGGGAAGGTGGGGGTGGGGTAGGTGGAAAACCTGGGTCTGTAACAGTGGATCTGTCATTTTGCAGACTGCTGTTACAGACGGGTACGGATTACTCCGTAATAGCCCATTACAGGCAGTTACAGATTAATCCGTACCCGTAGTTATCATAACTACTCTTTGCTCTTGTATCCCACCACACTCTTGCCCAGGAGCTTTGCTCCTCCTCTGCATCCTCGCCTGCTTGTGACCCCCTTGCTCCTCTAAATGTCTTCCCCTTTCTCTCTTGCTGCCCCTCATGCCTGGAACTCCCTCCCTCCATTTACGTTTGCTCTGTTCCCTTCCTCCCAACTTTCAAATCGGTCCTGAAAACCTACCTCTTCTGTCAGGCTTTCCGTCGATTGTCATGAGTGAAATTGCATCCTCTTCTCCCTCACCCAAAATCTAGTTTCCTGTTACTAAGTGAAGTACATGCACCTGCAACTTCTCAGCCTTATGAACGTACTCTTGTCTCTCCCGATGTTCACCTCTTCCTTTTCTTCCCCTCCCATTGCTCTTAAATTGCAAGCGCCTGGGGGTAGGGACCTGTCTATAACAATTGATTGTACAGCACCAGGAACACTGCTCATGCTATATAAATAAATAATAATAATATGGAGGTAATGCAGGCTGGAGCTTCTCCACCCCTGTGTTAGGTTATCACCTCGTGTGCTGCCAATTATTTTTTGTCTTAAGAGTTTTTGACCTACGATTAGAAGTATAGGTAAAACTGACCCTGACTGTGTCCGAGAGTCATCCTCGCTCTGTTGTACTACAGATGCGCTAACTGAATGGATCTCAGTGTGAATGCTAAGAAGTGAATCACACTTCTTAGTATTTTTCTCCCCACACTCACCGTAAAAAGAAATTAGTCTTGAAAAGGTTACCCATATGGCATTCCCTTCTCCTGGTGTGTTCCCAGAATGAACATTGTATTTTTTTCCTGATCGCTATGACAGAGCGTAAGAATAATAAAGATGCGGTAAGCATATCTGTAAAGGCTGAACTGCATTAAGCACATCGGAAGCAGCACAGTGTCCAGCACTAAGGAATATGAAATTGAGTAAATTGCCTGCTGAACCTTGTTGACTGCAAGTGTCGCTTGCAATGAAATATATTGCCTGGCCTCTATGCTGATGTAAGTTGAGCAGTCCAGTAAATCAAGTTGTGTGTGTGGGTGCATGTATGCATGTGAATAACATTTCAAGAAACCATATGTAGACATTGTTCCCCATTGTTGCTGAAATTTTGTCCTTGATAAAAGGTCAAAATGTTAAAGCCATGCAGTACTTCAGCAAGCGTGAAACCGTCAACAGCTCAGGCTGATATTTTCATGTTGCACATCTGATCAGATTATGGGGAAAGAGAGAGAGAGAAAGTGAGAAAAGAGGATTGGACACATCTTTTTGTGGCTGCCATCTGCAGCAGAAATATTCCCTTGAGCTGAGGAGATGGAAGGGTGGCAAGGCATGGAGAATGAATGTGAGAAGGCAGAGCCAGAAAGGTGTGTAGACTGAATGTTTTTCAAAGGCCCACATTAATAATAGATAAGATCACAAGTAAATTTATCCTTTATTCTGGGAATGTGTCTGCTTCTGTAACAGTAAGAATCTCCTACCACACTTTAACTTTCCCGTTGTTCTCATATGTGGAAGAGTGCTGTCAAAGTAAGATTAAAAAGGAGGTGCTTACCTCTTTAAAGAAGCAGGGTTAAGGGACGTGAGTCTTATTCCACTGAAGGTGATTTTTGTATGGGACAGAAGTAATTATCTCCTCCTCCTTTTCCCAGAAGCTGTCAGTTCTTTCTGCGTTTTTGTTCCTCTCACAGCAGTGGGTGAGACAGAAATGCTTTTTATTTGAGTTCCCTCTGCCGGACTGGTAGTTCCTTGGAAGTTCCCAAGCAGGGTGATCATGGGAAAAGAAAAGCTATTTAATATCCTGCTTTCCCTACTTTTATGGGTGTGGAAGTGGAGGGAGGTGGTTACCTCCGAGTAACTTCTCCAGAGTAACTACCCTTGCACATGGTAATAAGCCCCTATATCTTTTTCTGTGGAGCATGCTGTAATTACTATAGCTTTATTTTTATCATTAATAATAACACTACTTTTATTATTATTTATTATAGTGTCCTCCAATGGTCCTTGTGGTGCTTCACAAAATCAATGTAATAAAACAACCTAAAATCCATTTAAAACAGCTTAAAAGGGGGAGGAAAAATACATTACGTGGAACCAGCAGTGGATCCCCAAAGACATCTGGAGAATAAAATCAATCAATCAATCAATCAATCAATAAACCTACAGGTGCTTTTTAAGAGTGAGGAGCAAGGAACTGAGATCAATATTTGGAGCGAGTGAGTTCCACACTAAGGGGACCGCCATAGCAAAGGTTTGTTTGCCCACTAAGTTAAGGTGCAATGGTGGGATCCCCAAACAGCGGGTGATATCTGAGCACAGATAACCATCAGGGTGAGGTTCCAGGAGCAGGTCTGGCAAGGCCCTATACTCATCTCATCTTTAATTTATACCCCGCACTCTCCCAACCAAAGTCGGCTCGAGGTGGCTGAAACCAGCAGGTTAGTTTTAAATTCATTTTGCTGCTCTACAGGCAGCCAATGCAGGGTGGGCATAATATGATTACAGCTGGCCAAACCAGTAAGCAGCTCTGCGCTGCCGCATTCTGAACAAGCTGCAGGCAATGGAGAAGCACTACTGGAAGCCAATAGAAGAGGGAAGCCTTGTGGTCACTAGGTCATGCATTACTGCTGCTGTTAGTCTTTATTATTGTTTGCTGGGGGGTTGCTTGTTTTTTTTTTTTTTGGATGGTCACACTGTTGTTATGGTCCTACACTTAAGAGCTTTCAAATTAGCCAGAAGTAATAGTCAATGTACTATTAGGTCCTGGGAGAGCGGAGGCTGCGGGGTTGGAACTGGTGTTACCTGCTAGCCAGCGCTGTCATCTGGGCCAATTCCATCTACAGCTTGTCCGCCCCAGCAAAGCTCCACCTGCCCCAACAGCCCCTATTTCCTGGAGGGCACTCAAGCATCATGGGCTCCAGCTGACAGCCGGCCACTGATTGACAGCATGGGAGACCACGCCTGTGCAATCCATGCCCGCCTGGACTGGTGCGCCGCGCCTAAGGGCGTCGCGCCTAAGGGCGCACCCTTGTGCGCGGCCTTAGGCGCTGGCTGGGCCTGGGCTGTGTCCCTCCTGGTTTGACAAGGTGGGAATCTAGCTTGTGTCATTCTTTCTATGGGCCGCAGGAGGAAGTAGGAAGTAATGGAGACTTGCTTTTGGGCGCGAACCAGGCAGGCAACACTGAAAGAATTCCTGCGGAGCCCTAGGGGTGACCGGGCTCAGAGTGGGGGTTCCCCACTACATTGCCCGGTGAATTTGTGTCTCCAGTTTGGGGGAGGGGAGTGTTGCCGGCCTCAAAAGATCTGGCCTCTCCATCTACACCCTGCCCTGGGACTTTATCGCCCCCCTCACAATCAGCGGGGCCCCTTCCATCTCTTCCGTCCCCGACATCCTCTGTAACCAACAGTATGGATTTTTCTATGGAGCAGGTTGGTCACCAACGTTACGCCGTAGGCGATTTAATTTCTAAATTGTATGCTCAATTAGAAAATATCAATATGCAACTTGAGCTACAAAGATTACAGTTGAGTATCATTACGGACACCCTTAAATTGCAGAAGGCAGATAGGTTGCAGTTGGGCAGAAGCTCACCCTGGCAGTCTGTCTCAGTAGGGTCTCAGGTTTCCAATAGTGACTTTTGTATACCAGAATCGGGGGTCAAGGATACCAGGATAATGGTAAATGAAAT
Organism: Sphenodon punctatus; assembly: GCA_003113815.1. NCBI lineage: Eukaryota > Metazoa > Chordata > Lepidosauria > Sphenodontia > Sphenodontidae > Sphenodon > Sphenodon punctatus. Next base: position 1,475,671 of record QEPC01006548.1, on the reverse strand, counting down.
TCCTAGTGATAAGCGGTTGGAACCACAAGCGTTGTGTTTTACTATCGTTCCTCTGTCTTCTGGGTATTTACCGCCTTGGACTTCCAGGTACTATATTCAACAACACCTGGTATCCATTCTAGGGCTGTCACCCAAACTGAGCCCCATTGTTAGATATCTACTGTTGCCATCATCCATATCTTCCCATCGGGTGCTGGTTTACTTTTCTGCAATATCAACAATAGACTATTTATGGTCTCAGGCTCGGCTTTTTGCCACTAGGGGGATTTATTTGGCAAGGGTGTATAAAATCCAGGAAATTACCCCTTTATTACCAACTATAGTTACGGGGCCATTTCCCCCCCCTGCAGATAGCTATAAGTCACCCAAGCTTGATCTTGTTGTAGCACCCAGGGATGAACCCAGGCTGTCCATTCACCTGTTAACCACTAACCCCTCTGTGCCCCAGGCCCCCCAGGAGTTGCCTTTTGATCAGGAGGCCCGCCCAGGGAATCTCCCTTTGGGTGAGACATCAGAGGGACGTGATTGCTGTCAAGCCCCTGCTCAAACCTTGCAATTGAGGGCTCAAGCCTCGAATCAACCAGAAGCTCCCCTCCCCCGGGAAGTTCTGATTGCTCCTTCTCAGGGGGAGGAGCATTCACAAGATCATGGGAATAGCTATGCCGGAGGGGAAAATGGTGGGCTGTCCTTCCCTGCTGATGGTTGGATGCAGCCTTCGCTAGGCGATAGCCAGCAAGCTACCCTAGGTGACTTTTTAAAGGTAGGAAGTGATCCTAGCCTTACAAGCAGTGAGGCCGACGGCCAGCAGGATAAAATGCCACCTCAGTGACTATTCCATTCAGCTTCCTCTAAGTCCCTCACAATTTGCTCGTGGAATGTTGCGGGGTGGGCTAGACCTTGTAATGACCCTGATTTTTTATGTTACATAAAAAGGTTCTCGATTATCTTAGTCCAGGAATCCTGGTCTAAAGATCCCCTGGAATTGGAGGGCTATGCTAGTGCCCACTCTCTTCCAGCAGTTCACCGGATGTCCAAGGGGAGGCCATGTGGAGGCCTGGGGTTTTTTTTGTCCCTTAAAATCCCTTTTCTAATCATGGAGGAAATAGTGATTCACCAGCTGATCCTGGGCTTTGTAGTCAGGCTTATGTCTGGAAAATATATACTTTTAACACTTTATATGCCGCCCTCTAATGCCGGCTCTTTCCGGATCTCCATGTGGGACACATTGGATCAACTACTAGAGGAGCTGACTGTTAAGCATCCTAAGGGTCTAGTCATTATAGCTGGTGACTTTAATGCTCGAATGTGGGCAGACGATCAGGTCATGGCCCCCTACCTGGAGGGGCAGACCCATGTTCTAACCAATTTTTTGAGGTCTAGGAAATCCAAAGATCATGGGATTAACTCCTCAGGGATTAGATTAGCTCAGCTAATGGCGACTCAGGAACTCTCTGCCTTAAATGGCTCGGGCTTCAATGACCCAGAGGGCGAGTTTACCTTCATCGGGCCCCAGGGCCCCAGTGTGGTAGATTTTGTCCTGGCCTCAGCTGAAGCCCTCCCTCATATTGCGGACTTTGCCCTGGGCCCTCCCTTGGTGGGGTACCATCTTCCCCTGGAATTATCTTTGTCTATCTTAACTTCAGCCCCAATTAGCTCACAGATTCTAGAAATTATAACAGATCCTAATGTGGAGAATCTTGAGATTGCACGGACCCCACGCTGGGTTAAGGGGCTCTCGCATTCATTAAGAAATTTTGCATCCAGGCCATCTGTCTCTCACCTCCGTGGAAGGCTGCTAACATCTAGCAGCCCCAACGAGGTGATAGAATTGTATGAACATCTAACCTCGGAACTCAGGACCCAAATCCAAGGGCTGAGGAGGGTCCCGAATAATACAGGGTTAAAAATAAATCAGCCCTGGTTTGATAAAGAATGCAGGCTGGCTAGGAAGGAGCTTAAAACCAGGTACCATGATTATAGGAAGAGTAGGGCGCCCACACTACCTCCTCAATTTATAGCCCTTAGGGCAAAGTATAGGATCCTCTTGAACAGTAAAAAGAGAGAGTTTTGGGATCACCAATGGAAAGCTCTCTCGCAGGCAACCACAGCAGGGAATACTAAAAGATTTTGGCAGCTGGTGAATGTTTCCACCAGGGGGGGAGCCGAAATCAACTGTTCCATCTCTCCCCCCATCAGTTTGGATGGCTCACTTTGATAATCTTTATAATCCCCAGGGAGGAGTTAAGGACCAGCAGTGGGACATACTGTCCCAGGGGTTGAAGGAGGCCCCGGCGTGGCCCCCGGTGCAGGAGACGGAACTTGAGGCAGTGGTTGAATCTCTTAGGAACAACCGAGCCCCAGGCCTGGACCTTATACGTGCTGAGTATCTAAAGGAGCATAAGGACTGGTGGCTTCCTGTCCTGGCTACCCTGTTTACCATCATTAATAGAACTGGCCTAGTTCCTGAGGCCTGGGACAAGGCCATAGTAGCCATATAAAAAGGGACCCAAATCTGATCCGGCTAACTACAGGCCTATCAGCCTGCTGTCAGTCATGTCAAAGGTCTATGCTAAATATCTCTTAGGGAAATTAAATTAGTAGACTGGATGGACCAGGCCATGGTAATATCTCCTGAACAGGTGGGTTTTCAGCAGGGACGCTCTACCATAGAGCACTGTTTCGTTCTTCAACATCTAGTAGCCAAGTATAAAGCTTGTAACGGGACTTTCTATGTGGCTTTTCTCGACCTCAGGGCAGCCTTTGATTCGGTGGATCAGGCTGTCCTGTGGAGAAAGCTCCAGACTTCTTCCATTGACAAGTGACTACTGACTTTAATTTATTAATTGCACGCCCATTCATCATTGTTGATTAAAATGGACTGAGAGGGACACATCACTCTCCCAGTTTCCACCTCACTGGGGGTTAGGCAGGGATGTGTATTGGCCCCTGCCCTCTTTAATTTTGTTATTGATGATGATGTCATCTCTGCCATGGCTGATATACATTTTTTTCCGCCAAAATTGGCCACACGCGCCGTCGGCTGCTTATGCTACGCCGACGACGTAGCTTTGCTATATCAGACGCGAGTGGGACTACAGCGTCAGCTGCAAGCCTACGCAAGCTTTTGTACAGTGAATCATTTGAGCATCAATTATAATAAATCTAAAATACTAGTTTTCTCTGCTAAATTGAAGACCCAGGCTTGGTCAATACAGGTTCAATCATTTAGATATTTGGGCATCTTGTTCCACAGGTCGGGTGCCTGGCGGGAGTATCTTAATAGAGCCCTTAGTAAGGTGCGTGCACCTGTCAGGGCTATAAGTAGACTTTTTGCTAAACAGGGTCGGACGCTGGTTCTTACAGCCCTCCAGGCTTACAGTAGTAAGGCCAGGGCCCAACTCCTTTACGGGGCAGAGCTGTGGGCCCCGTATCTCTCTGAACTAGTGGATAAGGCACAATCACAGTTTTTGCAAAGGCTTCTGGGGATCCCCCGAGGTACCCCATCAGCTGCAATACGAGCAGAGCTGGGCCAAGTAGCGTGATCTCAGATTGCTAAGGAGGCAGCCCTGAAATTCTGGGTAAAGATACACTCTGAGCAGGGCTTACCCCTTATAAAAGGAGATTTGGAGGACCCCTTCGCTGACCATTGGTCCGCGAAAGTTGAGGCCCAGTTAAAGGCCATGGACATTCCTCCTGTATATTTGCAACATAAACCCCTCGCCTCCCTCAAAAAGGAGGTGTTGCTTTGAACTGGGGATATAGGGCGACAGCTTGAGGTTAGTAGGATTAGAGCGTCTCCCCATATGCAGGATTATCTGAAACTCCTGCCTGAGCTGGGGCAGGTTGCCCCCTATTTGACAACCTCTATCTCTGGGAGGGCAAAACAGCTGGTTTGCAGTGCCGGTTTAATGCCTTCCATTCTAGTGTGCTGGAAGGACGGATATTGGGGATCCCCTATGCTGAGCGTATATGCCCTTTCGATAACATGGAGGTTGAATCGATTGGGCATATAATGTTCAGATGCCATCTATATGCCGGTCCCAGTCAGAAGTTCCTGGGTCCTCTTTTAGACAGATATCCAGGTAGAACTGACTCTGCACTTTTGATTCTAAGTCTTAATAGTCCGGATCCTACTGTAATAAGGAGTGTTGCCGCTTTTTTGCTTCAGGCAACTCGTTTTAGGAATCTTTTAAAAGTTTTTTTTACCATTGACAGAGTAAAGGGCATTCTCTGATCATGTTTACAGTCCCAATTGGGGCTTTAACAATGACAAAAATGGTTAAACTTTCTGACCCTTTTTCTGTATCCTAATTTGTTGTACATGTATATGTATTTGTTTGTTAATGCAATGACTTATGTCACGCAATAAAGTATTATTATTATTATTATTATTATGTACTATTAAATATTATAGGTTTTATATATAGTATCAGTAAGTTTCAGAAATTGTACTCCTCTAGTGTGATAAAATAGAAGCTGTGCCATAAATTTTCAAACCTTTGAGTCGAGTCTGAGTTGCGCTATTACCATTAAAGGCATAGTGAAGTGCATGACTAAATACTTATTACTTACCAGCCCCTTTGAAAAGTCTGGGATGTATGTTATCATACTCTAGTAAAAGGAATGGCTCTGAACTTGTGGCAGAGCATGATATGAGCATAGTTAAAACCAAAAGCATTTGTTTCAGATGCAACAGCATAAATACTTAAGAATAAATCGTTAGTTGATCACAGTGAAGCTTGTGTGCTAGGCTTCTTCAAATCATGAGGGGAACATTTTCAACAAAGATTCTTTAGTCTTCTATCTGTGCATCTCTTGTTGCCTTTGACAGGAGTCACAGAATTGATACTCATGCATTCTGGAAATTAACTCATAAATTAGCCATAAAAAAATAAGCCACTATCCTAATGAAATTTACAGAGTGAACGTGAAGCAGAAAGTGTCAGCAGTGACCTCCCAGGAGTCTAGAAGAGTCTGGAGGGAAATGTTGCTTACGGGGATATGGTCCATAAGGAGAAGGAGGTCAGATAAAGTGCAAGTGCCTGTGGGATAGCTCAACGGGAGGAAAGTAGTTCATGTCTGCACATAGGAGTGGTCATGGGGTAGTGCTGGCTATTTATGATTCTGTCTGCAAAAGAATTTTTCTATGAATGCTCCCCTAAACATTCAGTCTAAGGGGGTTTCCCCATGTTGTAGCTAAGGAGTGGATAGCAGCATGTGTGAACTCCTGTAGCGAAAGTTCAGATGTGCCAACAAAAATATGAGTGAATTTACTGCCCCAGTGGCAGCAGCCCTGGGTCCCTCCCAGGGGCTGCTGTCAGGGAGTGCTCCCATCTGCCAGCAGCAGCTAGGAAGTGACTGTGAATGCTGTTGGTAGATTGGGACAACCCCTGCTGGCAGTGCTTCAGTGTAGAGCTGAACTCGGTACCTATTTGTGTTTGCGCAGGTAATACCCACAATTCTAGGCAGATTCTTGGTTACTTGATTGGTATTACATAGTGAGACAGGTAACTGATTTCCCAAAATGTTAGATAATAACCTAGGCTGGTACCCCTGCTAACTGAAAAGGCCCCCTTCTCTCACTTACCTGAGGTTTGGGGGGTAGCATGGCAGCAGTGGCAAGGCAGCAGCAGCGGTGGTAGTAGTGAGGCAGGTGGTGGTGATCCTGTTGGGGTGGCCTTGGGTCTCCCAGGGCTAAGCAAGCTGGCCGAGCTCATGCACAGAATGTCATGGTGCGTGTGTGCGTACACAAGCCATATGTGCACATGTGCACTGCTAGGGCATCCTGTGCATGTACCTGGCCAATTTGTCTATCTCCCAGGAAACCCAAGGCCACTCAGAAGGAGTCGAGTTGCCTCCAGCCCCTGGATAGCTGTCTACCTCTGTTCCCCCACCCCCTGGCTCCAGGTAAGCCTGTGCAGTACCCAGCTGGTAACATGCAGGTACCTTGCAGGTGATGTGAGGGCCCTAAAGCATGAGAGGTGATTCAGGCACTATAAATCTGACAGGGTTACCTGTTTGTATAGGTACCCATTTGAGCTCTACTTCTGATCCCACAGTGCTGATGTGCTCCAAAGGACTGAAATGCTGTCGGCAGGGTGTGGGGAGAGAGGTCCTGCTCTCTACTGATCAGCTGTTCAGCAGGAAGCAGACCATCATCACTTGCAGGGTTTCAGTGCAGGTGGGGCTAGGCTGCATTGAATTATTTTGGGGGATAGGGGGAAGAGGGATAGCCTGCTCCCAGCAGGAAGCAGAACAGCCGGAGCCTCCCAGACATATGGCTGAAGCTCCTCATTGGCTGCTTGTGCGCCTTAACCAGCTGATACAGCAGACTCAGCTTTGTTAAGGAGTGTCTAATGTCCTTGTTCATGTGTACAGGTGTGTATCCAGAGACAGGCTTAGGAATGGTTACTGTGACACGTACAAGCTCTATAAGGGTAGGGTTTTCAAAAGTGCCTGAAGTGACATTGGCTTTTACTGGGATCTTTGCTGCTAAATTGTGAAAGCACTTTTGAAAAATAGCCATTAAGCCAGTTAAGATTTAGTCATGCAGACAGTAAAATTCATTTAGATTGGAATAGTCCCACTTACTCTGTTGCTTTGCTCATTTGAGGTGAATTGGTATGGTAGAAAAGTTGACGAGCAGACTAAATTATGAGAAAAGATTAAATGCTTTGGGGAATTTCTCCCTGGAAGAAGAAAATAGACACCACCTAGTACAGTTTTAAAATGTGAACTTTGGAACGTCAAAGCTTTTAGAAACATTTTGGTATAGATTATTTTGCTTCGAGCATTTTTTCCCCCACGCAGCTGCGTGAGTTCAAGAATGAGTTATTCCAAAGTGGGGAGGGGAAGAGTGGATCACTGGGTCCAGGGGGTTATTAGTCGACCCTCATTAAGCCCTATCCTCCATCTCATCATCTTTCATAACTGGGAGAACTGTTGCCTGAGATGATGTCATCTGTGGGAGATGGGTTGCTGGGGTTAATGGTGTTTTGCAGAGATGGTTGGGAGAACCCAGCTTGGTCTGTCTCTGGAAGTTGGGAGAGCTCCTGTTTACATTGGGGAAGGTGAAGGGGCTGCTGAGGATTGCGGTGTGTCCTGGGTCTGGATTGTGGCTGGTGAGAGTGTGGATCAACTTTTCCCCTCCTGCACTCCTCCTGGGGAAGGATTTGGAGAAAAGTCCAGCCTAGTCTGTTTCTTCCCCACTTGCAGAGCTATCTCCCTGGCATTTCCCAGGGCAATGTGTGCTACTTCTGCCGCTTTGGGAGTGCCTGGATCTGATTTCACAAACTTAGGTGATTTTGCCAGGCTACTAACGTTCTTTGAGGAACATGAGAGGGAGAAAGGGAAATGACACTCTATCTCAGCCAAACTTGCAGTGGAATTTCATTTTCTTATTTATGTTAGGTTTTTTTTTTAAAAGAAAACTAAAAGTCCCTTAAATATGCATGGATGGGACTTTTGTTGTTTTAATGAGTTTTGGTTCCTTTGCCGAAGCACTGAAGGACACAGGACACAAGGCTTGGGTTTTAAATGGCCGCACTCTTTATTAGGTCAGATCATAATTAAAATTAGGTGGGGAAAATCACCTATTGCAATATGGGCCCAGTACTTGAACATTGTCAAACATACAGCAACTCAGGAGTGGTTTTGATGTAACTTCGATTACCACCCCACTCATGAACACATGAACACAACGTCTTCCCGTCTGTGGCCCCTGCCACGGGTGAGGGGGACCAAAGTCCTTTGGACTGAGTAAGGATGAGGGCGCCTGCCGACAGGGGACCATACCTGTCCTTGCTGCCCTCGCTGGCAACCCCTCCCAGGAAGGCTACACCGCTGCTTGCCGTACCCTGCTTTTCTAGCGGGTGGGCCTCCCCATCACTTAAGGAGATGACTCATACTTATGGTCATTCTACTTTACTCTAACCTGCAGTACTGGACCCCTGCCAGAGTGCGACAATATGTGTCACAAAGGAACATAGGGTCACACATGACCAGAGGGAACATACATGCACTGTTGATTTATAGAAACCAGTTTGTAACATGTACTGTTAAGTTGTAGAAACCAATCTGAGACATTGCGAAATAGGAGCAGCACAGCTCCCCAAGGGACATTGATATGTAAACAGAGGTCTTTACAAAAAGTGCGAGCGTGTCTAGCACCAGCTTTAAGAATGTAAATGAGAGGGAACTGCATACATGAGTGAGCCCAGATGCACAGGAGAGGAAAGGGAAAAAAACAAAAGAACTTTCTGGAAGACTCGAGAAGATACTAGGGTCCCCCCCCAAGGGCTTATAAGGGACATTCGAACCCATAGAGGACAGTTACTGTTGGAATCTCACTCAACCTCTGACTCGCTGAGTCTCGGATTACAGCTGGAGGGCAGGAGCCTGTCAGCCAGCCTGCTGAAACAATGAACTGAGAGAAGAGACTTTGCTTTCTAACCAACTTAAGGACTAAAAGCCCAGCCTCACTACACCTGGCTGAGAAACAGACTCAAGCTCATGGACTTTTTGTAGGGTAAGGTCTTAACTAGGGACTTACTCAGTACAGACTAGGATTGCGTTATTTACTTTGTTTTATATGCCACTCTACATTAAAACTATCTTTGTTTATGTAATCAATAAACTTTCTTCTTTACTAAGAAGTGCTTTCCGTTGTCTCACATTGGGGAACACAGTCTGAGTATTTTGTGCCCTCAAGCACTTGTGAACCCAGAGAGAAAGAATCTGAGAACGGGAAGCCTCTGGAGCGTGGGTGACAAAAGTGTTGTCCCCTTTGCAAGACTGAATCAGCTAGAGAGAGAACTGATTCAGACGGGTTGCAAGTGTGGGAAACTGAGTCACCCAACCCAGAAAAGTGGGGTAGTGGACCCCAACCCCATGACAGTGGCACTCAATGAGAAGAGTTATGCTCAGACTGGTGTACCAATGTGTAGAAAAGCAAAGGGGGATTACCAAAAGTAAGTGGTATCCTCTGAGGGGAGTAAATCCCAAATCTGAAGAGAGGGAGTTGCCAGCATCTTCTGGAACCCAACTCTGAGAGTTAAATAAGCAAAGGGGGATAACCAAAAGTAAATGGTATCCTCTGAGAGGAGCAAATCCCATATCTGGAGAGAGTGAGTTGCCAGCGCATTCTGGAACTCAACTCTAAGGCTGTTTTCAGACGTGCAGCGGGGATCAGGCGCGGGAGCGGCGAAACAGCCACGGCGCTGTTCTAGACGAACCGGAAGCAGAAATTGTGCGCGTGATCCGGGGCCGTGCATTCTTTGCCGACCGCAATCAAACTGGCCTGCTTTCTCTGGGGTGACATACGCGGCCAGAAAAGAATGTGCGGCCCCGGATCATGCGCACAGCTTCCGCTTTCGGTTCGTCTAAAACAGCACCGCGGCTGTTTCGCCGCTCCCGCGCCTGATCCAAGTGCACGTCTAAAAGCGGCTTAAGAGTGGAATAAGCAAATCTTTGAACAGAATGCAGTGTTTGTTGTTTTAGTTTTGATTTCACGGGTCAGAGACAGTGAGCAAAACAGGGCTTCCAAAGCATTTTCACGACCTAAGAAAGTCAGAACTGATCAGGGAAGCCCAAAAGAGAGATCTTGAAACAGCAGGGAAAACCAAAGAACAGCTAAAACAGCTTATCAAAAACTTAAAAATGAGGGAAGGGCAGAATGAGAGCGAGGGACAACCAGGTTAACAACACCCTAGTTCTAGGGGGCAAACCAATTGGCCAAATGCCCAGCACTGCGAGGAAGGCAAAAAGCAAGAACCCCCTTAGTATGGCCAGATTAGGGTTCACTTAAAAATTCCTTACTGGTCCCAGTGGCGACCGGTATAGCCCCACAGTGTGTTGGGGGGGGAGGAGGGGGTGCCGTTTCTGTTAGGCTCCAGCCTGCAATTGGGGTTGAGGCTGCTGAAGCTGAATGTGTGTCCCGCCCAGTTGGGCGGGACCCACATGACTCTGTTTGCCCTATCAGTGCCCGCTGGGGTTGCTTAGCAACCCTGGCGAGGTTCCAGCTTCCTGCCCCAGCCGTGCAGCCGCTTCTTTTCCTGCCTCAGGGTCCTGCAAACCCTGAGGCGGGGAACATCCCAGCCTTCCTGCCCCCATCCTAGACGGGCACGGCAAAGGGCCTGCTGCTGTCCATCCCTGCTAAGGGAGCGGCGGGGGGGCGGGCGGAGGCAATTATGCTGTTATTAGTAGTATAGGAGAGAGTAGGTTACACAATACCCCGACCAGGATCAGCAGCAATGGTTCCCAAATTAGGGATCAAGACCCCAGTTTGGGGGGTGGGTGGGTCATAGAGGGTGTTTTTTCATAGGACAGCCCCATGCATGAACAGGCACCATCCATGTGGGGGAAGTCTCGTCTGAAGCTGGTGCGTGGGGGTGCACATTCCTGTGACCCATGCACCACCCACCCAGTCCTCGCACAGGACACTCCGGGAAAAGCCCAGAGTGCCCCATGTGTGGACAGGGTGGGCGATGCACAGACAGGGCGGCTGTGCCTGGAGACACTCACGTGAAGCGCACCCCCAAGCGTGGCGCCCACGTACCCACCTCATGCAAAAACCATGGACCCCAGCCCCCTCTTGGATAAAAACACCCAGAGTTGCTAAGTAGCTTCCTGGTGACACTGAATCTGCATAATTAGATATGCAAATTTGAAATGCTTGAGGTCAAGAGGATTTTTCCCCTTGACCCTCCTAATTGGGTCATGGCCCCCAAAAGTTTGGGACTTGTTGAGCTACCATTTTTTAATTATTATTTTTTTTCTCTCTCTGAAAAATTCTGGTTTAGCCACATTTAGGCTTGCAAATAGAAAAAAATAGATGATATAAGACTACTAGACTGTGTTCAGTTATCACTGATCTATAGCCTGTGAAGGAAAACATCAGAGCTGGGATTAAAATTTTAGAATTCAGTTAAAGTATTTGACACCTTAGACTACCCAGTGAGCTACTGCCAAATAAATAGACAATTGGATCTTTTTTTTCTGTGCATGACAGGACCTGAAATAAAATAATCATATTTCACTCCTAACTGAATTTTATTGCTTCTTCGGAGGGGTTGGATTAATTTTGAATGCTTTCCTGGGTATTCATTTCCTTCTAAACTGGAAATCACTGTAATCAAAATGAAAACTCTGGCAGTGAATTTGAATCTGCATCTTCAATTTATTACTGTAGATTGGTTTAAAAGGTATCTGCAGTTTACTGTGGAAAAGAAGATTTGGTGTCCCCCAAATGTGTGCAGTTTATTAACTGAAATTGTGTAGCCCACGTTGTGGAGCTTTTCCAATATATGCCACTGTTAGTGTGAATTTAGAAGCAGACTCTACAGAATGAATTGTTGCTCAAAATTTATTGTATGAAATTTCAAGGCGTTTGATACACTGTATGAATACGTGACTGTGCACTCAAAGGAAGGGGAAGTTAGCAAGATAATATATAAGGGGTGGGCTTTACAAATTCAAATTAATTTGTAACTGTGCATAATGGGCCATTACAGATTAATCTGTACCAGACCACAACAGTGGCAATATGCCTGTTGTGGATTTGGTTTTAAATCCTATCTATCTATCTATCTATCTATCTATCTATCTATCTATCTATCTATCTATCTATCTAAAAGTCTGATGTCTGTCTGTTGGTTGGCCAGTTGGTCCAGCCTAAGGCTTTTTTATTTTAAGTCGTAGAGGGTCTGTTGAGGTCTTAAATGAAGGATCGTCAAACCCTTTAGCGTCTGAAGGTTACAGGGCCATGCCTGATGGCTGGGGCCAAAGTTATGTTTCCCAACGTCAGTCCGTAGGTAAAGCAAAGCAAAGCAAAGCTGTCGCAGCTGCTGTACAGCTGTTGCTTATGTCACGCTGATGTCACGTGTTCTGGCCACAGCCACGTTGGAGGAGTTAGCAGTCGTGTTGGCACAGTAGGGATCAATCAAAGGGGGTAGGTGTAGATGTACGTTTTAAAGGAACACCTCTACTCTTTTTAGTTTTAAAGGAATAGCTCTACCCTTTTTAGAATTCCCCCTTCTGATTGGTTTCAACATTCAATACTTAGCAGTATGGCACTACACATACACTGTAGCACAGGTGTAATGTACCTCAAAAGGGATTGATTGCTAATTATGCCAAGGCAAAGAGGGGGTAGGTGTAGATCCCCAATCAGGAGGCGAGGGAGAAAGGGATGCTTTATGCAGGAGAGACGAAAGAGAGTGTCAGACAGAAGACGAAAGGATGAGAGGGGTTACAGAAGCGGCACGGATGTCCAAGAGATGAAAGGAAGACCCTGCAGAGGAAACGATGGCATGCAGAAAAAGAGATGCTAGACCAGAGAAATTACTTGCACAAAGACTTAGAGAAGCGGAAAGGATAACCAAGCAATTAAAAGAGACTCGAGGAAAGAAGTGCTCAACAAGCTGCAGATGCTTGGAGACCCCAAGACCGACGAGACACCAGTGTCCACCAGGACACTGGGAAGACACACAGACATGCATCTGGGAAGACACATAGATGTGCATCCCCACGCCCCCACCTTACTGCCCGGTTGATGGCCAGTTATGATGGCCAATGGCAGACGCTCTGGGAAAATGGGTTAAAGTGATAACGCACTGCCCAAGTCGGCTGGGATAGCTCCCCAGCATGTTGGCGGTTAACAACATATTCAGTTTTAATTAATATAAAATTATTCCATGAATTATTGCATATTAAGAGCTAGCCTCTCTACAAAAATAATTAATAAAACATTGTGCATGCTCGACATGGCTGCCAGACTTATCCCTTTCTCAAAATGGAAAGGCAGCCAGTCTGCTGCATATGCGCAGCGTCTATTTTGCACATGCACAGACTGGCTGCCCTTTTCCAAAATGGCTGCGATGCTGTTGCCACCATTTTAAAAATAGGTGTGTGAGTGCAGACTGGCCCGGAGGCCATTTTGCATATGTGCAATGTTTTTTTAAAAACTTATTTTATTTTGTTATCGATTTAAATACAAATCCATAATCTAAATCTGTAATTAAATCCAGAAATTGCAGATCTGAATCCGTTAATGGATCCAAATCTGCAATTTCCTCCAGACACTCACCCCTAATTATATATTGATTATTTGTTTTCTCTGTAGGAAGACACAAGGGATAGAATTATCCATCCTTAACAGTCATGGAAGGAGATGCTTAGCTAAGGCTCCTTCTGCCCATGTTTGGTAGCTATCAAAGAAAAAGTAAAATGTCACCTCTGATTTGTTAGGGCAGCTGTGACTGTCCAAACCACTGTTGATAATAGGATCAAAGTACTGATACCCTAGACTGCAGTAACTTAGAAAACGAGCTTCATTTGCCCCATAAAATGACTTTTTAAAACAGCGAGGCAGGAAAATACCGTTTTTTGCAGGTAAGGCTATTTGAGGGTTGGAATACAACTGATTTGGCAACATGTGACTAAGGCCATTTTTACATGGTGCCACCAGTTGAGCAGTGCGTGGGCATGCCAGTGCCTGCGCGGTGTGTGGGCAGGGTGTGCACACGGCCAGCCTCCGTTTTCCCTGGTTGTTCTGTGGATGCATGTTAGGCGGGAGCATACACTCACTGCCTGCACCCGCGCCCCATCCTTTACATGAATAGCACCACTCATGAATTTGCAGATTTCTGCGTGTTCATGAGTGGGAAAGACCCATGTAAAAAGGGCCTAAATTCAAGCATGCAATTAGTCCCATTATTTTGGGTGGAACTACTGACATACTAAAATAAGGATCTATACTTCCCAAACTTTTTGCCTATGACCCCATTTTCAGCTGTAAATATTAGTCTGAGACACCCCCCCCCCCCCCCCCCCGACAGCAACAAAGACATTCAGAGAGAGTGCATTGAATATCACTTGGGTTTGTGACCCCCATCTGTAGATGCTGTGGCTCCACTTGTGGTCCCAATCCACAGTTTAGGATCATTTGCTATAATCGTTTATTTCACCCTTTCCCCTCCCCCAGCCTGCGTGTGTAGCTTTTCCTTCTCTCAAAACAATTTCTGCTTAAGGCTCTTGCATAACAACCCAAAAATAGGCTGTGCAAATTGGTATTCTTTCTACTGAATAGCTCTGCTGAGCTTGAAACTTCCTGCAAGGTTGTATGCTTCTTTATGAGAGGTTGGCATATAACATTTCGTTTGGGTAGGCTTTTAATTTTCTAAGTGTAAATAATCACTCTCTCATGCACCTTAGGCACTGCAGCTTTGCTTGGATTGAATCTCTTTGTTTGCTTTGATTAGATGCTATTTAAGAAACTATTAGCTCCGTAGGTTCTGTTACTGCTATATTTACCGTATCACTAAGGAACTGTGGCATACAAAATCTGAAATGCATGTACTGTATGTAGCAACACCATTCCTTCTGTCTGCTCTTACATGATTGATTATGGCCAGGGAATCAGAGTGCTGATTTATTGTGGGTCTGGGCAGTGATTGTGGGTGATGGATCATGGTGGTCATGATATTTCAGAAGTAAAGTTCAAATTATATTTCAAAAGAACTTTTTCCTCCCCCAGTGCATCTCATTTATAATCCTCCCATAGAGGTTGTGGCAAGATGTGATTAAGCTGTGATTGATTCTGCCGGGACACCATTAGATTAGCGTTATTTGGCCAGTATAGCCTTTTAATTAGTATTTAAAAAAAAAAAAAATATCTAGAAGAATGGATTTTTTCTTTTTAGTAAGAATTGTTTGGGATATTTTTAATACATCATTTAGCCACCTGATTTCCAGGCGCAAACTCCATCATTCTGGCAAATCAGCAACGCTGCATAGGTACCAGAGCAAATATACGGCCTGATCCATGATGGATTTCAATTCATCAAGGCTGTAAAAATGCATTTGCATCCTTGTCTCTGACAGGTGTACATTTGAAGCTGGCTAGTGGATTTTGATGCCCTCTGTTCCAGCACTGTTCCAGCAGTGTTCTTCCAGCAGCAGCAACAAAGGTGTCCCCCAAAGGCAGAACTGAGGTACCTCCTGGAAGGAACTCCCTGCTTCCCTCTCTTCAGCTGATGATAGTGATAGGTAGCAGGAAGCAGGAGTGGACTCTCACAGGAGCCTGCACAGTAATTCTCAGCTCCCCCCCCCCGCCCCCAAAACAACAACACATGTAACATTTTTCTTATATCTTAATTATGAATGCTTTTATGGTAGCAGTTTTTAAAAGCCATGTTGGTGCTTTCCTCCTTGCCTCCGTTAGTGCTGGTTGCAAAATTGCCTCAGTCTTTAATATTTATAAAATTTGGCAAATGGGGCAGTTGAGGGAAGCGTATGATTGGAATAGCTGGGGTTATTTCAAGGCAGAGATGCCCTGGGATAGCATTGTGGAGGTCGAAAATTTCTGTAGGTATAACAGATCAGAGTTGGAAGCACAGAACTGTGTGTTTGTACATAAGGAGGAAAACATATCAGTCTTACTCTGGAGTGTAAAATGCGGATCACAAAATGTTATACTGCTCCACAGCCATACTATAACCGAGTGTTGACGCGGAAACATTCCACACAAGCAAGGTGAAAAGTTACTCAGATATAAGCATGCTATGTGGAAAGATTCTTGATAGACAAGATGCAGACAAGTAAAAATGACATAGACAAACACATCAATGAAAAGGATATGTTGCCGAAGAGTGCAGGGGTCTTGTACAAACTGGCTTCCCACCCCCCAGAGTGAAGCTGAAAAATATCTGACTTGGGTCCGAGTATAAAACATCTTCTACAGAGGGCTCATCAATTTACTGGGTTCTGTCTTGGTTATGATGTAGATTCTATTCTGGATACACTAAAGGCTAGAAGTGTCTGTCTAACTGGCAGCTGTCTTGATAAGGAGCCATTTAGTGCATCTCACTAAAATTACCAATAAATAATAAAAATAATAAATAATAATTAATAAAAAAAATTGATTAAAATAATTTTATTTTTTATAACCACCCCCTGCCTATATGGCACTCGGAACGCTTTACGTTTTAACATAAAACCACAATATAAACAATTTAAAACAAGTAATTAAAATAATATTTTAAAATTGTAAAATAGCGGAAGGAAAAAGGGAGGACAAAATACATTAAGGGGACCAGCAGTGGATCCCAAAAGGACCTAGAAAATAAATACATTTTCAGGTGCTTTTTAAAGGAAGGAGGAACCGAGATGAACATCTGGGAGGTGGGAGTTGAGGGGAAGAGTTGCCCACCTAGGGGCCCACTCACCTGAACTGTGTCTTTGTAAGCCCGATCACCTGCTTACTTAAGGCGTCAATGGTGAGGCAGCCTCCAACTCATAAGAACAGGAGTGCCATACTAGGTTCATTGAGCCCAGCATACTGTCTCCATCCTGCAGTGGCTGCAGTTCTGGTTGCCCAACCTCAAAGAAAATATATTAGAACTGGGAAAAGTACAGAGAGAGGTCAGGGATACTCAACAGGTCGTAATGAAGTGATCCATTCCCTGCTACTTCCAGCTCCCAACAGTCAGAGGTGACGCCTCCCAGCCTATGTTGCTAATAGTCATGAATGGACCTATCCTCCAAGAATGTATCCAATCCTTTTTTAAACCCAGTTATGATCCTGGCCTTGACCATATCTTGTGGCAACAAGTGCCACAAGCTAATTATACACTGAGTGAAAAAAAATTTTTTATTTTGTTTTAAATCTGCTGCCAGTTAGTTTCATGAAGTGTTCCCTAGTTCTAGTACTACTTAAACAATTTAAATACTATATGTAGTACAATACTACTTATAGTACTAGAGCTGAGACGGTAAATAACAACTCCCTGTTATTTAGTCCATGCCACCCATGCTTTTATAAACTTCCATCCTATCCCCTCTCAGTCATCTCTTCTCCAAGCTGAAGAGCCCTACCCTATCGAGACTCTCCTCGTACGGAAGTCATTCCATACCCCTGAGCATTTATGTCGCCCTTCTCTGTACCCTTTCCAGTTCTACTATATCTTCTTTAAGACTGACTAACCAGACCTGCACAAAATATTCTACTGTGATCACACCATAGATTTATACAACAGCATTATGATATTTTCTGTTTTATTCTCTGTCTCTTTCATAATAACTCCCAACATTCTGTGTCTTTTTGGCTGCTACTGCATACTGAGCTAAGACTTTCAGTGAATGATCCACGGTGAGGCAAACATCCTTTTCTGGAGCAGTAACACCTAATTTAGACCCCACCACTGTGTGTGTATGTGTGTTTATAGGAACAGAACAATTTGTTTGTTCCGATGGAAATCCGGAACAATCAATATTTCACCTGATTCTAATCAAAATTGGATGAAATATTTAAACAACAAAAACAAACAAAAAAACATGCGTGCATGTGCAAATAGCCACCAGATCTGTTTTCACATGTGCAGTGGACACTAGTGATTTTATTTATTTATTTATTTAAAACTTATATCCCGCCCCTCCTGCCCAAAGGCAGCTCGGGGCAGCGAACAACACAAAAAAATTCACAATAAGACATTTAAGCCCCCAGCAGGCATTGCAGCGCCCAGAAAGCCCCCAGCAGGCATTGCAGTGCCCAGAAGCCCCCAGCAGGCATTGCAGCGCCCAGAAAGCCCCAGCAGGCATTGCAGCGCCCAGAAAGCCCTTCCAGGTGAGCAGGGCCCCACCCCATAGCCACAAGCCAAAGGTGCACGCCCGCGCCCAGAAAGCCCCAGCAGGCATTGCAGCACCCAGAAAGCCCCCAGCAGGCATTGCAGCGCCCAGAAGCCCCCAGCAGGCATTGCAGCGCCCAGAAAGCCCC
>QEPC01006548.1:1432233-1442705 GCA_003113815.1 Sphenodon punctatus | reverse complement strand
AAAAGCTTGCATATTGCAGAAGGGGCGCGGGGAGGTGGAGGGGGGTTGGTGGGAGAGGCTGAAGGAGGCGAGGAAGTGATCAGAATTAGGGCAGGGATCAAAGGAGAGATCAGCAAGAGAGCAGTTTCGTGAGAAGATGAGGTCGAGGGAGTGACCGTTGGTACGGGTGGGGAATCTGTCCAGAGACGAAGATCAAAGGAGGAGGTCAGGGAGAGAAAGCGGGAGATAGAGGGTGTGGAAGGTAAGTCAACGTGAATGTTGAAATGACCAAGAATGATAGTGGGGGTGTCATCAGAGAGGAAGAAGGTGAGCCAGGATTCAAAGTCTGGTAGGAAAGAGGAGAGGGAACCCGGGGGCGGGGGGGAACGGTAGATGACAGCAACACGAAGGTGTAGAGGGGAGTATAAACGCACAGAGTGAGCCTCAAAGGAAGGGAAGGAGAGGGAGGGAGGAGGGGAAAGGGTTTTGAAATGACAGGGCTTGGCAAGGAGGAAACACACGCCACCCCCCTGACCCTCAGGGCGGGGTCAGTGAGAGAATGACAGAGCCCCGGAGCATAGAGTGGCCGGGGTAACAGAGTTGGAGGGTGAGATCCAGGTTTCTGTGAGAGCAAGGAGTTGAAAGGGGTGAGTGAGGAAGAGATCGTGGATGAAGGGGGCTTTAGCCACGGAGGAGCAGCAGTTCCAGAGGAAGCAGGAGAAAGGTAATTGGTTTTGGGGAAGGCATGGGATGCGGATGAGATTGGGGGATACGGAGCGGCTGGGTATGCAGGGTTTGGGTCTCGCACAGGCTGTGGAGTACCTGGGTGTGAAAGGTCTGGGTAAGGGTTCACACACGCCCCAGTTCCGCACCTGGGATTGGGGCGTGTGTGAACCCTCAGAACCTGATGAGAGGGAAAATTTAATGATGTTTTTTGTGTGTGCCGTCATAAATATTCATGCAGCCATTTTCCTTCACCATTCCCAACATTCAGTGTTCTTAAGGGCTTGCCTGTTTTGCTCATCTCATCAGCTCCAGCTTTCAGGTTTCATGTGGTAGTTTTTTGTTTCCCCCCCCCAAAAAAACCTCTCCCCTTTTTAGTACTAGTAGGTAATAATTGGTAATTGGTATTACTAGTAGGTAATTATTACTAGTAGGTAATAACTAGTAGGCTTTAATATTCCCTACTTCATTTTTTTCTGAGATTGTTTAGCAAGAGGATAAGTAAGAGGATAGTTTTCTGGAGGTTTAGAATATTTTCTTTCTTTGTATTTTCTTATAGGAGAATAGATAACTTTTTCATAGTCTCTGAAGGTCAGAGGCACATCGGCCCTTTTTACACGGGCTGCAATGCGGGGTGGGGTGGTGGTGGTGGTGTTTGCACCGGTGTGTGTGCAGTGGGTGTGGGCAGGGTGTAGATGGGCACACTGACCTCTACCCACCTCCACCCATTGCACACGCACGGAGCAATCGCTGTTTTCACCAGTTGCTCCGTGCATGTGCAATGAGTGGAGGTCAATGTGTATGTGTGTTCACGGGAGCACTCGTGCCCCCCACCCACCACAGTGTTTACACGAGGCTCACCCATGTATGAACACCTAGATTTCTGGATGTTCATGCGTGGGAGCCTCCCATATAAAAAGGGCCATTGTTTGACATCTTGCCCCTATTTTTCCCTGCCTAGTAACAGCCTGAAGTGTCTTACACTTATTGTTCTCCTGTCCATCAGACTCTGGAAGGAGAGTCTGGGCAGAAGGTAGCACACAGGTTTGTACGCTTGGGAGGATGTGTCCTTTATTATTCCACATTGTATGACCATCATTTTAGTACGTTTTCCTGTTACCAGTAGGAAGGTGGCTCCCTCTTGTGTTTCCTCTGTGTGTCTCAGCTAACCACGCCCCTTTCTTGATTCTCCTCCTGCACTACACCTCTCTGGCTTCCTTACTGGCTCCCAGTTTAGACATAAGGCATTCTGGGAGCAGAAGGAAGCTAGTGAAACATCTGACCCCTTGTGTTCCAGCCTGCCCTCCTATTGCACTTGATCTTGTGTAGTTAGTGCCTTGTTCTCTGCTGTGTATTGCTGCCTTGCTATCCCCCCTCCCTCTTGGTTGTTACCTTGTCTCACTAGTACTTTCCTTCTCCCCTGATTTTAGTCCCTGCTTCATCTCTGATCCCTCTGGCATTGGGGCCTTCCTTCCCCTACCTTGGCCCACTGTTCCTGTCCCCTTTCCCCTGTTGTCCCCTTGGACTTCTTTTGTGTTTGGTGTGTTTCCGACCTAGTGTATGCATTTTTGAACTCGGCTTGTTTCTGGCTTTCCTCTTCTGGCATCTGTTCCTTGACATCTCCCTCCTCAGCTTTGGCCTAGCCTTGCTTCCTTTATAACCTTGAGCATTTCCTGACCTCAGGTTTGTGGCCTTGGCAGCTGTCATCCTTGTGGTTGTGTGTTCCCTAGCTGCCCGTTTCCGTGGTTTAATAAGTGTGAGTGCCCTAATCCTCCTTTGTGTTTCTTTCCTAGTAACCTTCCCCGTGTCTAATGAGTGTGAGTTGCCCCAATCCTCCTTGTTATGTCCTGTTACGCCCTGTATACTGTGAGTCCTAGTGCTAGTGCCTCCATCTCCTGTCGCTCTAGTACTTGTATGGTCTTCTTTCCTCCTGCTCCTCCTTATTCCTGAACAACCTCTTTAGCAGTTGTATCTGGACCCTTGAACTTCCTGTTACATAGCCTGGCTGTTCTTATCCTTCTCCCTCAGCTCTATTCTTGTGCTCTTGCTCTTAAGGATCATCTTTCTCTTCTCCGTCCGTCTTGGTCTCCCTTGCCTTTGTTCCTGTGCTTTTCTTCTTTAGTATCATCCCTGTTCCATGTCTCTCCCATTCTCTCTCCCAGATTGCACAGTATGAGGCTAGCCCCCAGGGAAGGGAGCTTGAGCCTCTGGGTTTCCTCTCAAGGTGTCTCTTGGGTGTGGTGGCTCCTTGAGACTTAAATGTCTTTTGTTACTCCCTTTCTCTTGAATTGCTTTAGCTTCTCTTGGTACGTTGCTTCCTGGTTATGATTCCCGGCCCATGCTTTTATGCACTATTCCAGAAACCTCCTCTCCCTGATCATCTATTGGGTGGGTGGGAGGCGCACACAGGAGCCTCCGGGCCCAATCCTCAGACCCCACCTAATGGCCAGACAGCACGGGGACGGCCACATGAGAGACGCCCCGTTAACCCACTTTGGGCTGCATTATCCCACTTTGGGCACTGTTACTACATGCTGCATCCCTGGCCTTCTCTGGCAGACATGGCATCACAGCCAGATTGAGCAACAGGGTGAAAATAAACAAAACAATAGCACACATTCGCACCTAACAGGTGGGTGCTTGCCTACCCATCTATTAGGTGTTTACCAATGTAAGCCTGCAACCCTCACTCACTCCCCAGTCATGACATCATCCAAGGACATTATGGGCCCACCGTGCAGGCCAGTGTGTGCTAATGTGTACCCACTACCCACACTGCCGCATTCTGTTAATTAGGTTTACCAACAGCCTCACCTGCATCTGGGTCCACCAGCACCATTGAGTTGTTACTAGCACAGCTGCTACTGACTGTGCTCTCTCAGCTGACAGGTGACTGCAAGAGTAGAGTGCAAGGCAGGCGGGCAGGAAGGGCCTTCTCCAGAGGATCTGCGCCCACACGTCTCTCTCCATTTGGGAAAGGAATCGAGGGAAATGAGGCTCCTCTGGAGGATCCACGGACCTCCTGCACTCTCCTCAGTTCCTTTCCCAGAGAGAAGTCCGGGGGCAGATCCTCTGGAGAAGGTTCTTCCTGCACCCATGCTCTCTCTTGAAGCTGCCTCAGTTGGGAGAGCACATGAGCTCTGCTTCTAATGGAAAGAGGGGCGTAGCTAGCTTGGGATGGGCCCAGGGACAAAAAATGTCCATGGGCCCCCCCTCTTTTTTCCCCACCGGTGGTGAAGCTGCTGGCTGGCCTAGAGGCGCCTCCCAGCTCGGCCGGCCTAGGGGTGCTGGGCTGCGGCGTGCTGCTGGTGACCTGCTGCTGGTCCTGTCCATCTTCTGGGCCAGCTGCGAGCGGGTCCCATGGTGCACTCTGTCTCTTGCGGCTCACTACCCGCAGATGCTGAGATCAAACATGGCACTGGCCAGCAGCAGCAGTGCCATTGTTGCCCTGGACCACCTCACCAGCCCTGGAGGCCGGGGACTGGCAGGCTGGGCTGCCTCGATGCGATGCACGTCAGAGCGGGAAGGTGCCCGGTGACGGTTCCTTACCGAGTGGAGCTGCCACCGGGCATCTTCCCGCTCATACTGGGCCTCCCTCAAGCCCGTCTTGCCCAGACTGGGTCTGAACTAGTGGGGGGACTCCTCCGCAACATGGCATCGGGGGGGTGAGCCAAGCCGCAAGGCTTGTGAGTGTGACCTGACCTGACGCAGACTGCTGCAATGGGCCCCTCCCACTCCCTACCTGTGGTTGCAACATTGTTACAGAAACAATGTTGCAACTGCAGGCAGGGAGGGGGCCCACACAGCAGCCGGAAGGGCCCCCAGCCAGCTCAGGTGGCAACAATTTAAAAAAAAAGAGGGGGGGAAAGGATGACTTAGCTACCTTGGATATTGGGCCCCAGCCAGTATGGGCCCTGGGACGAATGTCCCTGTTTTTCCAATAGTAGCTACGCCCCTGGGTCACAGCCAGGGAAGAAGCCTTCTCTGGCTGTGCCCCCCACCCCCTTCCATCAGAGCCAGGGCTGGTCAGAGAGAAAATGCTTAGCGCCACTGGTGGCAGCTACTGCCAGCACATGAAATGTGTTCAAGGGGCTGCCTATATATTAGCTGTATACACTAAAAAAAATGTGAGTGGGGGCTGCACGAACCAAGCACTGACTCCAGTGTGCTATCGTCTTGTTTGAAAACACCCTCCGAGATGCCTGTAATGAGAAGTTGCCGATACTCGCATCCGATAACAGCATCAGTGATGCTAGCGACATATCAAAAGAAATTAAGCGTAAAAATGTATCTGTAGCTTCTTGGCAGAAGGTTTTGGAGTGAGGGTCTTTCCAACATCTCACAGTATTGTTGCATTCCCTGAAGTTGGCTGCTGTGTTGAGTCACTGTGGAATGCATAAAACTTGTTTGAGAAATAGACTGGGATAAATATTAAAGGTGAGATGGATAAAAGTAACAAAAACCAAACTGTTCATGAACTCCATAACCAAGAGCAGTCTCATGAGAGAAATAAGGTTGATTCTAGAAATCAACAAAGTGGTTTGGAAGAAATATCTGAACTGGCATCAGCCTCATCTTTCTTGTAAACTTTGAGGTGGTCAGTAGACAATGAAAAAAGTATATCCCCAAAGTTTCCTCTATCTTATAATTTCCAGCTGCCTACCTGAATATTTGTTCTTGACTCAATCTCAGTCCATCCTCCAATCATCTAGCAACTCTACCCACCCAGAGAAACATTAAACTTATTCATCAAGCATGCTTTTGAAACTTGACCAACATTCCTGTGACTGCTGCTCTATACTCTTTGACATGATCCCTGCTAGAGTATATCTTGTAGCATGGAAGCTTTCAAGGTGACTCAGTTCTGGGTTTATGTCAACCACCAAGGGTAGCATTAATGGATCCAACTATACTATGGTGTGTAGATGGCTGGGAGAATGTGGGATTTTATTGGGAACATTTCTTTTACTCCAGTGGCAGCATTTCACCATTATCACACACTGTCCATAGAGATCATCCAGGCTCTGGTTATTTTGAGATTGATTTGGAACCAGGATCACTTCTCAGTTTTCTTCAATGGTGGGGAAGAAAAACTCCTGATGACTTCTCTAAATATAGGAACATTTTATAGTTATCTGAAACTTTTGATAACACCAGTGCCACTGCAAATTGGTTCATCTAAAGTTCAAATACACTTTTTCATTATTTTATGTAAAATCCACTCATAAATTATTCATGATGAAATATATTTTAAAAGTTTTTTTAAACGAAACTCTACAATAAGGCTTTTAACAGAAATTAGAAATGTGTGAAGGAATTAGATGCAAAGTCTAGTAAGAACCTTTATGATTTGCTAGATACCATCTCAGAAGTCAGACAGTTAAACTTTGCTTAAATCTTCCCTTTTTGGCATAACATCTTCTCACCTCCTCTCAGACCACTGTGTGTTTTTACATTTTCTGAAACTGTGGCTTCCTCGCTGAAAGATGGAATTAAAATATTGTTTTACAGAACATATATTATTGATAGTTATAACTAACACATATAGTTCTTACGATACCACAGATCAAGACTTAGCTGTGGTGCTTGAATAAATGTGATCTGCTTAAAGGTTTTCTACTTAAAGAAAATTTATATAGAAAGTTCACTATTTCCCCATATTGCTTTTACAGACCTGCATTAAAGTGTGAGATTTTTTTTAGCAAGGAAGTGTTTTATGAATATAATTAACACTCTCTGTCCTAAATTTCCTCATACCTTCTTCAGATGTGATTATTTCTAGTGTGTAGCAGGTACTTCATAGTAGTTACCATGTGCATAGTACCTAACCCCTAGCTCCTCTTGGCGACTATCCCAATGTGACACTCTATTCATAGAGTTCTTGGACAGCATAACAGAGATCCAGGAAGAAGTAATGAGCGGCATTGGCTTTGGGAATTCTGGAGATTTGGGGTGGGGATATACTGTAATGCCCTTTTTAAACGGACCTGGGAGATTCTATGGTGCGGGGGGGGGGGGGGAGGAATGGGTGGAGGTGACAGCGGATGTGCCACGCATATGTCACACCACCTTCAATCCACCTCCACCCATCTCCACATACGGAAGAACCTCTATTTTCCCCAATGTCTCTGTGCATGGTGATGGGTGGAGCGCGGGAGCGTGCACACAGGGGCACCCCCCTGGTGGTCACACAGATGTGTCCCCCCCCTTGCCCTCCCAGTTGCCTGCGTAGGCAGCGGGGGCATCTCGTATGAAAAGGGCCAATGTGTTCAGACATGTTCCAACATGACAATACTGTGTGTTAAGTCTGTAGCATGTAATCCATATCTCACACTACCCCAGAACCCCCAGAAGAGCACTACCGTGCAGTAATTCCCTTCACTACAATGTACATCATACTGGAACAACAGTCACAGCAAGTCTGGAGATACTATGTGGTCAATGTATCAATCATCGTCAATAGTATCTCCACCTTTCACATCTTGTCTAAAGAATGACACAGCAATGCAAACTAACAGGCAGAACAAACAACTATTATATGGTAGTAAGGCAAAAAAATTTTCTTCCAAGGGTTCATTTTCACATAGTGGAATTGTGGTTCCTGGGCTTACTTTATGCATTCAAATGTTCCAGGTCATCAGAGATAGGGTTGCTACCTTGATGGACTCTTTCCACTGGGAAGAGGTGAGACCACACCAAAAGAGGATGGGCAAAGGATCTATCATGCCCTTTTCCAGTTTGGCCACATCCCTTCAGAAAATCAGGGGATGGGGTCATGTCAGAAAGGGCATGGGACAAAGGGATTTTCCCTCACCTTTCAGATGTGATCACGCCATTTCAAAGCATCACAATCTCACAATGTTCTGCAGTGGGTTGTTAGGAACAGGGGGTTGGAGCCAGGGAAGGGGAGAAGGGCAGGGCAAGCAGGGTGAAGGAAAAGGCTGAGGGAACAGTGGAAGAGTGCAGCAGCAAAAGGTAAGGGAAACCTCTCAGCCATTCTCCAATGGCTAGGAGACTTAATGCTCACCAGAGAGCTGGGTATACCTTATCATTGAGGTCAGAAAGGGGACAAGAGAACGGAGTTGAGAACAAGAAGGTACAGAAGTTGACAAGGGGTAACAGGACCAAGCGAGAACAAGACAAGGAAGGGACGGGGAAGAAGCCAGATAGGGAATTTGGGCTTAAAGCGAGGAGAAACCAGAGAATGAGGAAACCAGGAACACTACAGTAAAGGGGTACTGTGAAGGCTGACAAGTATAAAAGGGAACAAATCACTAAGCAAGGAACCAAGAGACTAGGAATCTGTTAAGGGGGAGAGGACACTAGAAAGGAACTGAGAGAGGGGAATCTATGAAGGGGAACAACACTACAAGAAATGAATAGAGTAGCAATAAAAAAAAGAGGGGAACAAGGCACAAGCAAGAAGCCAAGAACCTAGTCTCTATAAGGGAGGAACAAAGCCAACTCTAGGGAGGCTAGGAAGTTATAAAGAGCACGAGATACTCATGAGGAAACACAAGGAAGCTAGGAAACTGAAGGGAACAAGGTACTATCTCCCTCGCTAGACAGCAGCACTACGCCTCATGCATTGAGTTCTGCTCCTGGGAGCCTCACCACCTCTTTTCCACCTTTGACTCCCTTCTCAAACCCCCCTGGCCTCCTCCTCCTTCTTCTCTTTTTCGCCTCTAAAATTGACAAGATCTGCCTGGATATCGCCTCCAAGTCCTCCCCCTCCCCCACCTCTCTCCTGTCCTCCTTCCCTCCCACCTCCCTTGTGGTAATCTCCTCCCTGCTCTCCTCCTCCAACCCTTCCACTTGCCCCTGGACCCCATTTCTTCCTGCCTCCTGACCTCCATTGCTTCCACTGTCACCCCTCCCCTCCTGCACATCATCAACCTCTTCCTCTCTACCGTCTCATTCCCCTCTGCCTTTAAACATGCCACTGTCTCAAAACGTCCACTCTGGATCCCTCTGAACCCCCTAATTACTGTCCTGTCTCACTTCTCCCTTTTGCTTCCAAGCTCCTTGAACACATTGTCTACTCCCGTTGCCTCGACCTCCTCTCCGCCAACTCCTCCCTTGCAGGGGCGGCTCCCCCCCAGGGGGTTTGGGGCACTGCCCCCTTAGCGCCGTGGGGGACCCCCGCCACGCCGTCATTGGGGAAAAAAAACCAAAACCCCGTGCCGCCGCTTCTGACAGCAGCAGTAGCAGCCTCTGACCTGCTTCAGAGGCTGCTGCTGCTGTCAGACTCTATCTCCCTTCCGGGACCCACTTTCAGAGCCACTCTGAGAGTGGGTACCAGAAGGGACAAAAAGGCTGAGCTGCTCAGCCGCCCAAACCGCGTTTTCTATTGAAATAGGATAGGATGTGCTGTGGAGGGAAGGGCTAGCCTTCTTTCTTTCTTTCTTTCTTTCTTTCTTTCTTTCTTTAAAATTTATATCCTGCCCCTCCTGCCCTCAGGGCAGCCCGGGGCGGCGAACAACATTCAATAAAAACAATATTAAAAAAATTAAAACAATTTGAAAATACAGTATGTGGGGAAACCCCATTCCCCACCCCACCTCTACCCCTCTCCAAAAGCCTGACGGAACAGCCAGGACTTATATACATGCCGAAACAGCAGGAGAGTGGGAGCCAACCGAGCCTCCTCTGGGACCGAATTCCACAGCACAGGGGCAGCCACCGAAAAAGATCTAACATCGGTGGCCACCCGCCTCACCCAGGGAACCACAAAAAAGGCTCCCATGGACGATCACAAGGGTCACACGGGCACATGGGGAGTGAGGCGGTCCCGCAGATAAGCAGGACCCAGGCCGTGAAGGGCTTTAAAGGTTAAAACCAGCACCTTGAACCTGGCCCGGTACTTTATAGGCAACCAGTACAGAGCCTGGACGACTGGTGTCATGCGCTTCCTGCGACCCATCCCCGTAAGGAGACGGGCCACAGCATTCTGCACCAGCTTCAGCCTCCGGACCAGCTTCTAGGGCAGCCCCACATAGAGCGTATTACAGTAATCCAGCCTTGAGGTGATGAAGGCATGGATGACAGTGGCGAGGTTGGAGTCTGAGAGATACGGCTGAAGCCGCCGGACAAGATGTAACTGCCGAAACGCACTCCCCACCATGGCCACAACCTGAGATTCCAGGCTGAGCCGCGAATCGAGGAGCACACCCAGACTCCGGACTTGAGAGACCATGGGAGGGTGAACCCCCCAACAAGAGGAGATTCAACCACCCCCAGATCCCTCAAACTCTCGCCCACCAACATCACCTCCATCTAGTCAGGATTCAATTGCAGATGGCTCGACCTCATCCAAGCCCCCACAGCTGACTAATGGGCGCAATGGAACTTCTCACCTGAGTGCTTATGCAAGCGCCCAGGCGAGAAGCTTTGGGCCAGGCGGCTGAGGCAGGGAGCAGCGCTGCTCCCTGTATCAGTCGCACGTGGAATCCAGGTCAGGACAAGGCTGGCAGCGCGCTCTCAACAGCATGCTGCCAGCCTCAGCCGCTTGCTTCCCTGCCGCTGACACCCCCCCCCCCAATCTGCCGCTCAGAGTGGTGGGGGATGGAGAGAGCGGCAAGGCAGGGATTGGGACTTTTTTTTTTTTAGCCTTTAAATTGCTTGCGCATCCTGGCTCTAAAGGAGCAGGACACGTGGGCAATTTAAAACAAGTAAAGTCCCCACCACCACCTCTGCCTGCCGCCCAGGCTGCCGGAGACCACCGGAGCTGCAGCCAGGTAAGTGAAGATCCCTCCCCCCACCCTGCTCCC
>QEPC01006548.1:1363283-1397904 GCA_003113815.1 Sphenodon punctatus | reverse complement strand
TTAGATATGCTCGCCTTACAATATCGAAATATTTCCACAGGGCTACTGCCCTTTCTGGAAAGGCCTGCATTATTACTCCTGCATATATAATGAAGGCTGACTCCCAGTTAGCCCAATTCCTATCGATCTTTCTCCTCTTTGCCCTTTCATACTCCTTTGGCTGTGGCTGTACGTTGGGGTCAGGAACTGGGTCACAGAACAGGATGGCAAACAGGTCTATGTAGTCACCCCTCCATATTTTTTCCCTTGTGGACTGGAGTAGGTGTACCCCCAATGGGGCAGATGCCCTAGCATATCCACCCTGCACAGGAGGGACCTCCTTTACCTGTAAGCCAGCAGAGGCCGCCCCACCCTGACCCCCAGAAGCCGTGGCGACAGCCAAAGGGGCCGGAACATTTGCCCCACCTACCTGGCCCACCTGAACCCCAATGCTCGCTTCATTCCCGGCTGACCGATCCTGAAAAACCGTTGCTTGCGGGCGCCACACGTTATTCACCCACACTAACCTATTTGGGTCCTGCTGCACCAGCAGTTGACCGGTCCCAACATTCGCTTGCACAGATGCCGTAAGGCTCTGCTGGACTGCCTGTGTTGCTGCCAGCAATCCCGGGGCTCCAACACTTGCCCCCCCACTAACTTCAACCCTGACAGGACCTTCCCCTGTCTGAGCAGGCAGACTGCTTCCAACTACTACCTGCCCCTGGGTCACTGAACCCGAAGGGGGCACTACATACTCACCATCACCTGCAACAGGTGTAATTGAATGCGTCGCCTGTAACACACCCATCCCCGACGTGGATGGCGCAGTCACCCTTGGTCCTGCCCCTCCTTCCAGCAGCTGGGCAATCCTGCCAATCTGCTGCTCCATTCTGTCCACCTTCATGGCCAATGCCTCCATCACTGGGTCCCTCTGGCTTGGCCCAGGTGTATCACTCTGCTGCAGAGAAGAGTCAGTTAAATTCCCATACACACCCCTGGTAACCTGACCCCCCATCCCCCCAGCCTCCAACAGCCCTGATGCTGTCAGGAGGGACATAACACTGTCCCATCCAGCCATTCTGGCCTCCATGGACTGCATGAAGGCCTTCCCAGGGTCCCCCTGCAGCCATGCTGGAGGGGGGGGCTGCACCTGAGCCCCCAGCACCAGGGCAGCTGGAGCTCCAGCAAGAGTTTCGACAGAATCTCCCCCCTGCACAACTCCTCCTCGAGGAAGGTCAAGTCCCCCGTCCCTGCTGGTCCCTGCACCCCCTTGGAGGGCCCCATCCAATTGCCTCCCCCCCTCCCCCAGAGGCCTCGAGGGAGAAGAGGGGGCACAGGGGGCAGCCTCCACCTGTGACCCCCCTGTCCCGTCAGCAGCCTGGCCTGCCTTCCTCTTTCTTCCCCCTGTCGCGCCAGTCCCTTGGCCTTTCTTACTCTGCCCCATAATGTCCTACTGTACCAATGTCAATAGGCAAGGGGTTGTATTTGCCCTAGCACCTAAGGCCCAAGCTCCAAACAAGGAGCACAGACCAGGCCCACAACCCTCAGGTCCTATCCTGCCCAGCAACAGCCCGTGCCTGATTCCCCTGATGGGGCGGGCACAAATTAACCCCTGCAGCGCACAAGGCGCTTAGCAGGGGCTTTTTATGGGAGGTGGTAAGGGTGGGGTATTTTCCCCCTCCCTCATCTTTTCCCAATGTGGGGGGGTGTTTCCCCCCTTTTTTTCCTCTTCTCCCCCCTTGTTAGATGTTTTATGTTTACGTTGTTTGTGTATTTTTATATGTGTATTTTTATACATTGTAAGCCACCCTGAGCTGCCTTTGGCAGGAGGGGTGGGATATTAAATGTTTTAATAAATAAATAATAAATAATTTAACCTAGGAGAATTGAACCCTTAGCTTTTGAACTTAAAATGTCCATGTTGGATCTCTGCTCAAAACAAAAGGGTTCTATAATGTTTGTAGCTTTAGATTCCTAGCTCTGAAAGGGTAAAACCTCCTCACTAAATAGTAAATACCAGTATTTTTGTAGGAATAACTTGAAAGTACTTTTGTTTTAACATTGCAAATAGGGCATCAGAAACCCTCCCAGTAATTTAGGTAAATAAATTTTAAAAAGGAATATTTTAAGGAAATAAAGGACAACTGTAAGCAGAGTAGAAGGCTAAACACCTCCCCCATGGTATAGATTAAAGATTTCCCTCCTGTGGGACCTGGAGAAGCTGGCACAACGGAGGGGGGGCTCTGGTCTAGATCATGGACATCTGCCATGGATCCATCCCCTGTCCTTGAGTGCATGCCCCAGTCTGTGCTCCCTTCCCCTGAACTCTCAGTTCTTGAGTGTAGGGACTGGATCCATGGGCCAGATCCAAACATTCAAAATTATTGAATTAAACATTCAAATTCAAATATTTTTAAATTATTTTTTAAAGCCACAGCTAGGTTTGGCCATGGACCAGAGGTTCCATACCCTAGTATAGAAGGGTATAGAATCATAAATATGTGCCAAATTATATTTTGTATGAACATTCTACCAGAGCCAGTGTGGTGTAGTGGATAAGGTGCTGGACTTCAACATGGAAGATCCGGATTCAACTCTCACCTTACCCAATGAACTCACTGGGTGGCCTTGGGAAGTCACAACCTCTTAGCTTCAGTTTTCCATCTGTAAAATGGGAATGTGTGTGTGTGTGTTTCCCTGTGTTCCATTGTCATTGTCCATCTTAGACTGTAAGCCCTCTGAGCAGGGACCTGTGTCTGAAAATTGGTGAGTCTAACATGCTGTGTATGCCTAGTAGAAACGATATTATATTAGTTAGGGGTGTGCAATTAGTTTTGTTTTTATTAGTTACTAAAATGAAGGCAGCTCCATTTGTAACTAAAGTAAAAAAAACAAATGAATAAGTGAATGGCATAAATTTGCTTTCATTCGTTATTGTTTTAAAAAAACCAACAACCCACAACCTGTGCATATGCAAATAGCTGCTGGGGCCATTTTTTGCATGCATGGCCATTTGGAGAAAGGGCAGCTGGTCTTTGTATGTGCAAAATGGCCACTGTGCATGTGCAGCATGGTTGCCCTTTTCAAAAATGGTGGTGACACTGGTGCTGCCATTTTGGAAAAGGGCACGCATGCGCAGAATAGAATGATCCTAGTGGCCATTTCGTGCATGTGCAGTGATTAATTTTTTTATTTTTTATGCTGCACACGGCTAATATTTGTTAGTTGAACACATACTACTTTTTCTGATTCAACTGTCTCCCCTCCCTCCCCCCCCCCAAGAGTGTAAGACATCAGGCACCAAATAAGAGGAATCTCTTAAGGTGATCCCATATTCTTTACTTGAACAACCCGTGATATAAATCATAGCTTACTACTTTAGGCACAGAAAAAGCAGCTGAAGACGGTGACTTTTAGTTTATAATTTTCTTTTTTATGCATTGTTCTTAATGGAAAAAATGTGGGGGAGAAATACATGATATCATGGCAAGGCAGACATGTCTCTAAATAGAATCCAGTGGGTGGACTTTAACAGTTTCTACTAGTTTGAAAAATATTACCATTTCCAGCAGTGTTTATTAATTTTAGGCACAGAGATATAATTACTGAAACTGGGAGAAATTTTCAAAACAGAAGCAGTTTTAAAATATTTAAAAGGCTGCCATTAAAAAGATGGAGAACAATTGTTCCTTATTGCCACTAAACAAAAGGCAATAGGTTTAAGTTTCGGGAATGTAGAATTAGATTACATATTAGTGGGGGGATGGGGGTGGAAATTCCTAACTGTAAAAATAATAGGTTCATGGAAAAATCTGTTTAACAGTCTTGCCCTGCTGTGTTGTTAGCCCACACAGGACTGGGTCCACAGTACAGTCACTTCCGTTTCACCCAACATTATTTCATTCACATAGTGCCCAGGCAGTCACCACAATGCCCGTGGTGACGGTCTAAAAAATTCTCAGAGAAAAACAGTCACAAACAGTAAACAATACCACACAAACCCCTCCCTGTCTCCACTTCCTGTTGACACTGCAGCCTCCATTGAGCCCAGTTTCACACATGCCCCACAAGCAGTTAGCATCATCATACACCTGTTTGGATTGCCTCCACTACTGAAATCCCTTGTACTATGGAAGTACTCACTGCCTCATTCTGAAAGTGTGGCCCACCATGCCCAGTAGGCAGGATGAGGCTCTACAAATTCTCATCTCATGCCTCTAAACACATCAAGCGGTGCAAGTCCTATCCCATAAATTAATTTGGGACGTTCCCAGCATACCCACTGTATGAAATTGCTAGAATATCTTTTGCAGCCCCTCAGCAAATTGTCCTGTCACCAGCAGGGTTCAACATTCACAACTATCATCTTTTCCTCCCTGAACTAACTTGGATGGTTTGACTCAAAAGAAAGCTCCTGCTTCTGATGGACTCCACGAGCTGTACATTTGGCTGGCTGTACAAACCTTTTCCCCTAGCCCAACAGCTCCCCATGGCTACCACCTTATTTAATTCACTATTTACCCTAGCACCATACCAAAGCAGATTTTGATAAATAGCCTGGTGCTAAATCTTCAATTCTACAGAGTGATCCCAGACTAAATTATGTGTGGCTCAGGAATCGGGGAATTTGACTTAATTATCTAAACATTTCCCACACCATTTTGTAAGCAGATCCCTAGCACGAACAACTGACACATGTACTTCAACCACACCTGGAAATTATCCTAACTACCCCAACCCCAATGGGATCATTTCCTGAATCTCCGGAGCTTCAGAAGGTGAAGACTTAGGGTATTTTCAGATGTTACGAGATCACGCTCAACCACAGACAATCCCCTGTGGTGGGGAATGGTCCCGTAACGTCTGTTTGATCCCCGCCAGATTTTTACCACAGTGAACCACCGGCGGGGATCAAAATAACCACGCTTTTGAGGATGGTCCAGGGACCATCTCCGAAAGCGTGGTCAAAGTGATTCCCGCCGGGGGTGAACACCCGCCGGGAATCACTTTGTGCCCCCAACAGACATGACGTTACCACTCTCAACTACGGCGGAATTCACCATGGTTGAGCATGGTAACGTCTCGTCTGGCCCCTGATCATGGCCCAGAATCAGCGGCCATGCTCGCCACCGATTCCGGGCCGTGGTCAATACCCCGAGGGGTGGGCGGGCGCCGCGGCTGCATTGGCTGCGGACCCCGCCCATCTCCCAGAGGGCGGGCGGCCTCAGAAGCGTGGGGAGGGGGGCTGTGCAGTCGCACGTTGTGCTGCGCAGCCCTGCCCCCTCCCCGATTCCCTGGCGAAATCTGCCAGATCGTCTGTTGATGGGCCGGTCTGATTCCGCCGGGGAATCATTTGGGTGATTCCGTGATGGGGCCAATAGGGCCCCCGTTACACATCTGAAATCACCCTTTATAGTGTTCCATCTGAAACTAAGAGAGGGCATGCAGCTCTCCATTGTTAGTGTTTATGTTTAGTGTCAACACATCTTAGTCCACAACTGTCTACTAGAAAAGTACTCTTCAGTCTTTTTGCCCCAAGTGAATTCAATGATAGGGATAATAACATGTGCCACTAGTCAGGTAATTATACCATCCAAAGTTTGCTTGGTCTTGAATGTCATGCCTCTTATGTGTATGGTTTCCATACCCAACTCAATTCGTGTTGAGTAAGTACTGGTGTTTTTTCTTTTTCTTTTTAAATGACAAGGACTTTCTAAGACACTGACGGTAAGGACTCAGGCTTGAACCAGTACCCTGGGACCCAAGGGCACAGCAGCTGACTCTGTAGAGCCACTGGTTCCCGCTGGTCAGGGCCCAGTATTGCCCATAAGACCTCCCCCAGTGCTGGTCAAGCCACAACCCTCCTCAGCTTTGCTTCACACCCCGAGCTTCCAAATTGGCTGCTGTTCTGTATATAAGGACTAGGAATAAATATATACCATTCCAAACGGAGGCCAAATTGTGAAACACACCACAAGGGCAAATACTTCAAAGGAGTTTTAAACAAGATACATTTATATATCAACGAGGGTGAGACAATATAAACAAACAAGGCACAAACCAAAGAACCATACAGAAATCAGGAGCTAATGACTGCAAAAACTCAATATTTCCAAATGGATTCAAAGCAGACTGGGACCCAAATACCCAAAGGGGAAAACAGTGAGGCAAAAAGATCAAACAAGTCCCAACGAATGTTTAGCTGCCACCGCAGCTTCTTCAGGGGTTCTTTACTAACGTTGTCCCAATAAGCAGTCTTCAGAATGTCAACAAGAGCTGTAACTTGATCCACGGAGTCAAGAGTATTAGCAAAAGCTGTAATTGGATCCAAAGAGCGACAGGGGCAGTTCCTCCCTGCTCCAAAACCAAGGAGTCACAAAGGGCTATAATGCAGTCTTTAGAAAAGCAGGAACGTTGTTTCTCTGCTGAGAAGCTCTTCAGATCAAAGTAATATATCAGCCTGACATCCTTCTGGGGCTGGCGTTTTAACAAGCCTCTGCATCAGGGGTGTGGGGGGATGAGAAGGAATACCAGCCAAACCTCCCCCCACCCCATCTGCTTCTCAGTGTTTCTGCCAGCATAACTCCACACTATCCAGTTGCCTTCTAGACTCACCTTCTGAGTCCTCAGCCACTGCCTGTTCCTAGCTGCCACCAATCCTGTCATCCGTGACTCTTGAGGAGCAAGCAAGTAGCCGTACGTGTTCGTCCACTTCAAGGTCCAGCCTAAGACTGCATTCCCAGAATAGAGACTCACTCCATAAAGGGTGCAGGGGAAGGCTCACATGTGAGTTTCCTTCGCAACAATTTTTTCTCCAGCCAGATACATTGATCCCAATTTGACCCTGCAACATCTCTCCCTGTGCCCTTCCTCCCTCACATTAAGGGATCATCATCAAATTGGCTCTCCTGCCAAGGGAGCCTGAATGGTTCATTATAAAAGCTTTTGTCCAAATTTTTGAGTCTTTGAGAGCTATCCCATGCAGGCAGTCCTAACTCAGAGGGACAACTTAAGCTACGTACATAAATGTGCTACTCCGCCTCCCGCTCTTTCCCTAGTTCTGATGATTGATTGATTGATTGATTGATTGATAATCCACTTTGTAAGCAGTCACGTGAACACCAGGTTTCTACCAGGTGTCTGATACCCAGGGCTGAACTTAGGGACAGGCAATATCAGCACTTGCCTCTGGCAGCAGATTTTGTGTGTGTGTGTGCGCGCGCACAATAAAGCACGTATCAAAGTGGCGCACATCTGGCTATGTGCAAGCACAGCTGATCTTGTAAATACTTCAGTGATCATCTGGGAGCCATTTGAAGCATGATCTGAGAGCCAGAGCATCCCACAAATGCCCCATAAGATGGGTAAAACATGACCAGATTGCCTCCCCCATGCAGAGGTCTCCAGCCTACCTCAGGTGGAGAGTGATCGCTCTCTGCAACCTGACCGCTTGTGCGGAGGAAGAATAATAATATTTCCCCCTTTTTTTGCTGGCACATATGTGACAGATTGGGGGGAAACAAGTCAATCAGAGCCTGCTGCAGTTCTGCACTCTCCAGGTTTTGCCACTGGCCCATATCCCAGGAAGTACAGTGGGCACGGGATGATGGGACAGAGGTAGGAGGGGACAAATGCATGGAAAGTTTAATCCAGAATACTTAGGGCATTTTTAGATGAGCGGTGGAATCTAGCAGATTAAATAAGTTGCACGGGGAGCATTTACATACACTGGAAGTCGCCAGCCGCCATTGAAAACAGCAGTGCTCCGCAGCTTGTGCATTATTTTAAAACCAGATTTGTAAAACCTCAATACACTCCACGCGTGACTTTTTAAATCGCGGATTTGTCAATCCGCTAGATTCCCCCATTCATCTAAAAATGCCCTCAGAGCACTGAATCATGCGGGTGTGAATGCCCTTATGCACAAAAATATTCTTTTCCTGTGCCGTAAGATTTGTTAGAGTGCAAATGTTCCTTTCTCCGTCTATGGCATCACACATACCTCCATAAGAACGGCAAATCTGTAAGATGGCTGCAGGTGTGAAAGTGGCCTTAAAAGAGCACACCTGTGTTCATCCAGTATTTGCTTTTAATGGGCTGATGGTGGGCTCAACCAGTCCTAGAGGGATACAGTAATATAGGTATGGTAAATTAGTACTTGGTGAAAATGTAACACTATGGTTGCACTATACTAGGTTGTTGTGTGGTCAGGCTGTGAGTTGTGACCCAACATGCCATCTAGGGATCGGTTCACAATCCTAAATGCCTTTCCATATACTTTGCATGTCTTTGTCTGGGGGCGGTCACAGAATTACATTTAAATCTCAAAATGGCGTCACAAGCAACCTATATGCGGCCCATCACTTTAAGGAGTTAACATTTATTGGGCAAGATTTTCAGAAGCTGTTTTCAAATATTGTGCCTACCATTATCACTTCTTCCTTCCACTATGCATTTACAAATTTAATCTCCCATCCAAAGTCCACAGGCGTGCCGACCAAACTCACCCCCTGCGTGTACGCACATAGTGTATTGTGCCAGAGACAAAGTCCCCTGCATTCCCCTCTCCCTCTGAAGGCTGCCAGTGCTGTCGGGAGGCAGGTATTTTGCCTCAGGGACTATGCACAAGTGCAGTATATGCGCAGGGCCTGAGTTTGGTCGAAATGCAGACCTTAAATTGGGGCCATAGAGTATTTTCATGGGCAATTGCATAATCAGCTGACTTCTGTGAAAATACACATTTCTCTCTGAGTAAACTGTCTGCAGGGAAAACTGAAGGTGAACAATCAGAGACAGAACAAAGATTCCTTTGGAAATTGATCCCATAATGTATGGTTACAGCATATTTTTTTTGGCTATAGAACACTCTAAAAGCAAATGATGACCTTGATTGAGTTTGAGCTGATAGAATCAGCCTATTATGTCTGTAAAATAAATGGAGATATGGTGATCAATTTTTGTAATATATTTTCATTAGATATAATTCTTTCACTAATGTAATGCCTGAAATAGCATTTGAGTTTCGCTAATGAAAGGAGGAAATGTCACGAGAGAGATTACAAGAGACACTGTCAGTGTCCTAATGGGACTTATTAGCTGGCAATATTTATAGAAACATGCATTTTATTTTTTTATTCTGACCAAATTTTGTGTGTCCTTTTTCATTCACAAAAGTAGCTGTCCCCTGGTGCAGCTAAAAGCAAAGCAAATTATGGTCCATCACTGCACATTTTCCCAGGCCTTCATATATAATCTCCTTTCGTACCTCAGCGAAGGACTAGTCACTCCTCTGTGTTACATAGTGACTTGGTGATCTCCAAAATGGGGGACAGAGTGAGACACTGCAAATTGATGCTATCTTACAACTTGAAAAAGAACTATAGGCTTGATCTTCAATTGATTTTGAATTAGACCTGTTAATCTCAGACACGCTATAGCCTATTTGGCCTGATTACTTAAGGGTCTGATGCTCACAACTATTCTGGATATGCATGAAAGAAACTAGCATTAGTAGTTACTGATGAGGCAATATTTACATACCTCTGCAATGCTATTTCTTTCTGACTAATAGCACAGCAAATTATCTAAATTCATAAGACACCATCCTAAAACAATGGCATCACTATTCATCATCTTTTAAAAGCAATATTTCTTTGTTCAGAGATCTTGG
Organism: Sphenodon punctatus; assembly: GCA_003113815.1. Classification (NCBI taxonomy): domain Eukaryota; kingdom Metazoa; phylum Chordata; class Lepidosauria; order Sphenodontia; family Sphenodontidae; genus Sphenodon; species Sphenodon punctatus. The sequence continues at coordinate 1,388,255 of QEPC01006548.1, read as the reverse complement.
CAATATATGGCATTGCTAGTAGGGCTGCAACCTTTAATTGATTAAACGACCTGATTGATCGATTAATGACTGATCACTCGATTAAAATTGGGCCCTCAATTAATCTTTTTATTGGTCGTCTTGTCTCTCCTTTAGGTAACCATCCTTGACCATAAGGGCAAAAAACCATACTTTTTTCTTTTTAACTGAAAGCTGAGATTGTCACAGTTTATGGAGCTAAACTTTAACAAGAATGCCATATAGGACAAAATTTAAGGTAAAATTCTGAGAGTTAGCAGTGCCGCTGTAACCTAATATTTCTCCAGAGAAAAGGGAGAGCTGGATAGACTAGCTATAGGGTACCAAGCAGAGTGTCAGAAGCCGTTTGCAAGATTGCAACACTAGAGTAGTCAAATAGCAAGACTCAAAGGGTGCAGCCAGATGAGCAGGGTGTGCCCAATCCCTGCCAGCCCTGTGGCGGGCAATCTGTCTTGCCATGCTGCGGGCCCAGAGAAGCTGGGCACACGAGCATGGGGGAGCCAGGGAGCTCGGCCCATCTCGGAGCTGAGGCGCCATTCATGAGAGTGACCGCCCAGCCCTGCCCTATCTCCCTAAGCCCAGCTGAGAACCGACCCCTGGCTGTGATGTGGCTGCACGTGAAGGATGCTACCGCCCATCGCTCACCGCCCGGTAGCCTTAAGAACATAAGAAGTGCCATACTCGGTCAGATCAATGATCCATCAAGCCCAGCACCCTGTCTCCGACAGTGGCCAATCTCAGTTGTTTGAAGTACCCCACAGGTCACTCCATCCCCTGCTGTTCACTCCCAGTTCCCGACAATAAGAGGTTACATTCCCCAAACCTACCTGGCTAATAGCTGCTAATGGACCTAGCCTCCAGAAACTTGTCCAATCCTTTCTTAAACCCAGTTATACTAATGGCCTTGACCACGTCCTCTGGCAACAAATTCCACAACTTAATTGTGGGTTGAGCTAAAAAATACTTCCTTTTATTTGTTTTAAATCTGCTACATGTTAGTTTCATGGAGTGTCCCCTAGTCCTAGTACTATTTGAGAGGGTAAATAATCATTCCCTATGAACATGTTCCACACCACTCATGGTTTTATAAACTTCTATCCTATCCCCTCTGTCGTCTCTTCTCCAACCTGAAGAGCCCCAACCTATCCAGCCTCTCTTCTTAGGGGAGCCGTTCCATATCCCTTATCATTTTTGTTACCCTTCTCTGTACCTATTTCAACAATATCTTTTTTGATATAGGGGACCAGAACTGCACACAATATTCAAGGTGTGGTCACACCATAGACTTATATGGTGACATTATATATAGTGGTATTATGGCATTATGATAGATTTATTCTCTATCCCTTTACGAATAAATACTAACATCCTGTTTGCTTTTTTGATGGCCGCCACACACTGAGCTGAGGATTTCAATGTATTGTCCACAATGACTCTAAGGTTCTTTTCCTGAGTGGTAATTCCTAATTTAGAACCCAATATTGTGTACATAAAGTTTGAACTGTTTTTCCCTATATGCATCACTTTGCACTTGTTCACATTAAATTTCATCTGCCATTTAGATGTTCAGTCACCCAGTATCCCCCTGCAATTCTTCACAGTCTGCTCATGTTTTAACTACCTTGAATAACTTGATATTATCTGCAAATTTGATCACCTCGCTCCTTACTCCTCTTTCCAGATCATTAATGAATACATTAAACAACACTGGTCCCAGTACAGATCCCTGGGGTACTCTACTATTTGCTAGAGGTGGGACCCCGGGCCCATTACCGGCTACCGGATTTACCGGTTACCGGTTCTGCGAAAACCGGATTCCCGGATTAAATCCGGTATACCGGTACCGGATTTATTTCATTGATTTCAATGGGGCGCTGTGTCCCCATTGAAATCAATGAAATAAATTAATTCCCTCCCCCTCCCCCTCCCAGGCTGCGCGGGTGGAAGGGGGGACACCCCCCACCCACCCTGCCCAGCCTGGATTTTTGTTTTAAAAAAGACTCAGAGGCGAGCCCACCCCCCAGCACCAGCGGCCGCGGCGTCCCCGCAGCCGCCGGTAAGTATGACCCGATCCCTGGGGGGGGTGTTTAACACCCCCCCAACCCCCCAGGGATCACCCCTACTAAAGTTCAGTGCGCTTACCTTGCGGAGCTCCGGCGGCGGCGGCGGGCGGTCCGGCGGCCTCAGCGCCGGCTGTGGCTGCCGGCGTCAGAGACGCTCTAGGCCTTCCGGGGAAACCCGGAAGTTCCCCGGAAGGCCTAGAGCGTCTCTGACGCCGGCAGCCACAGCCGGCGCTGAGGCCGCCGGACCGCCCGCCGCCGCCGGAGCTCCCAAAGGTAAGCGCACTGAACTTTAGTAGGGGTGATCCCTGGGGGGGTGGGGGGGTGTTAAACACCCCCCCCAGGGATCGGGTCATACTTACCGGCGGCTGCGGGGACGCCGCGGCCGCTGGTGCTGGGGGGTGGGCTCGCCTCTGGGTCTTTTTTTAAACAAAAATCCAGGCTGGGCAGGGTGGGTGGGGGGTGTCCCCCCTTCCACCCGCGCAGCCTGGACTCGGGGAGGGTTTGTTTTTTTTAACTTGGGGCTTGAAGTTTTACATTGCAGCCATTTTTAAATGGCTGCAATGCAAAAAAAAATCCGGTACCTGGAATCCGGTACCCCGGACCGGATTACCGGGTCGAATCCGATAATGCCGGTATGCCCGGTACTGGCATTATCGGATACCGGATTTTACCGGTTTCTCGCCCCTACTATTTGCTTCTCTTTATTGTGAAAACTGACCATTTAGTCCTACTCTTTGATTCCTATCCTTCAGCCAGTTACCAATCCACAATAGGACACTGCCTCCTATCCCATGACTTTTTAAGTTCCTCAAGAGTCTCTCATGAGGGACCTTATCAAATGCTTTATGAAAATCCAGATACACTCAACTAAACAGCATGTTCAGGCTACAGGAGAAGGGGGGAGGGAGATGTGGCAGAAACTGCTAGGAGCAACACTGCCTTTCCATGTGACCTTCACTGACACTCTGGTTTCCAGGTTGACTAGGCCTGGTTTCACAGCCGGCCACATGGCAGGATTTTGCAATACCGGGGGAAGGGGCCTACAGCCAGCATGGCTGGGGGGTTCTTTTTCTGATTGGAGAAGGTACAGCCAGGTAACCTCCTAAGGACCAATCACGAAAGAGGGGTAGGGGGCTTTAAAAAAGACCAAAGCCACGCCTCTCTGGGGGCAGTCTTCCACTTTACTTACTGTCATGGGTATGGAGGTCTGCACCCCCACTTTACTGGGTTTGAGTGACTCAGTTTCCCTCACTCACAGCCCACTTGAATCAGTTTTCTCTCTGGCTGATTCAATCCTGCAGCAGGGACAACTCCTTTGTCACCCAAGGGCTCGATCCTTCCCGTTCACAGACTCTTTAATCTCTGGGTTCGCAAGAGCTTGAAAGCCCTTGTTGCTCACTTGTGTTCCAATGTTAGACGCAGACACTTCTTTAAAGAAGTCAGTTTATTGATTTACATAAGCAAGATAATTGATACAGAGTGGTTACTAGAAATTAAAGGTAAATATAACGTATTCCTAATCTATACTGGTTGAGTTCCTAAATAAGCATCTTACCCTACAAAGGTCCATAATTTCTGGTTCCTCAGTCATAGATGTAGAATTACTGGGGGCTGATCTCTTAGTTGGTAGAAAGCAAAATCATGCCTCTCAGACCATGTCTTCAAGCCTTGCATGCTGGCAAGATTCCGTATGCAGATACGCTTGCTCAAGATGGCTCTGACCAAGAGAGATCCTGAAGATAACAATTCCTCCTTAAAGCCTCCTTAAATAACAATTCTGAGTGCTTTGTTTCTCGTTCCCACCTTGGACGAACCTGCAGCCTGTCACGTACACGGAAGGTAACCTGGAAGATCCATTTGCATCTCCATAGGGTTCTGTCTGGTGAGGGTTCCCAAATGCACATTCTTTTTATCTCTTTGCTTTTCCTGGAGTTTCGTCAGTGTCACAGTCCTGGTTTGGGTTTTACAGTTCTCAATTGTAATATTACATACATGTTGCACCTTTGCTTACATATTTACTAGACTTGTAGTCTACATGTAGGCCAGTATCACACGTGTGTGACCCTATGTTCCTCCGTGACACACATGCTTGTTCACACCCTCAAAAAATTCCAATAGATTAGTCAGGCATGACTTTCCTTTGCTAAATCCATGTTCACTCGGGGGAGAGTTAACTCATGTTTATCAATATGCTCCATAATTCTGTTTTTAATAATAGTCTCCACCATTTTGCCCAGGACAGATGTCATGGTCTGTAGATTCTAGAATCGCCTCTGAAGGCCTTTTAAAATATTAAACATTACATTTGCTACCCTCCAGTTCACAGGTACAGCTGCAGATTTTAACAATAGGTTACAAATTAGCAGTAGTAGGTCTGCAATTTCATATTTGAATTCCTTCAGAACTCTAGGGTGTAAACCATCTGGTCCTGGTGATTTGTTACTATTCAGTTTGTCAGTTTGCTCGATAACCTCTTGCAGAGTGACGTTGATCCGTGACAGCTCTTCTGATTCATCACCTACAAAGAGTAGTTCCAGTGTGGGTATCTCCCCAACATCCTCTGTCGTGAAGACCTAAGCAAATAATTAATTCAGCTTCTCTGCAATGACCTTATCCTCCCTGTGCACCTCTTTTACCCCCATGTCATTCAATGGCCCAACTGACTCTCTAGCAGGCCTCTTGTTTCTGATGTATTTAAAAAAGTTTTTATTATTAGTTTTTGCCTCTTTAGCGAGTCTCTCTTCAAATTCTCTATTGGCCTGCATTTACATTTTAATTTGCCAGTTCTTACGTTCTTTCCTATTTGCCTCATTAGAACTACCTTTCCATTTTTTAAAAGGACAGCTTTTTGGCTCTAATAGCCTCCTTCACCTCGCCAATTAGCCAAACTGGCAAATGTTTGGTCCCCTTGCTACCTTTTTAAACCAGAGAAATACATTTAATCTGGGCTTCCAAGATGGTGTTTTTAAATAGTCTCCATGCCTCCTGCGGACATTTAATCCTTTCCACTGCTCCTTGCTCCAAGTGTGGTGGGGAAGCGCCTGCTTCCACACGGGTTGCCCTGCCTTGTGCAGTCTTATCCCCCATCCTTGGTTGCAGAATGACACAGTAGAACTTCCACTGTAGAACCCAAAGAAGAAAGACCATTAGTTCCCCCCACCCCCACACTTTTCCTGCTATTTAATTTCATTTATTTATTTATTTTTACCCCACTCCTCTCACAATAAGCAACTTGGGGCAGTTTACAGTGTCACAAATAAACAATAATCTCAACATTAAAATATAAATAGCATAAAACTAAATAAAAATATAAAACAGCACTAAAACTCTGTTTGTGTGCATAGAAAACATAGAATACCGTTAAATGCATAAAATACCTTCACCCTCACCTAACAAACCCATGTTTATTAAATGTTTGTTTTCACTTATCCTGCTCTTTAATGTTCATTAAGCACTTTAACATGTTCATAAAACATGTCTAACAATTTGACAATAATTTCAGGTGAATCATTCGCTTTTTGAAAATTTATGCAAATTATGAAAATCATATGCAAATTTTAATTAATTAATCGATTATTTAACTAAAATTCTACAGATTAATCAACTAAGATTTCTTTGACCCTTTTCACACGAGATGCCCCCCCCTTGCCCATGTGGGCGAAGGTGGCGGCGTCCATGGGTGTTTTCAGATGTTACGGGGCCACTTGGCCCCGTACCGAAAACAACCCATTCATTCCCTGCCAGGGTCACCCCGTCACGTCATATCAGACGTGCTGGGGGATCCTGACGGGGAATCTGGGAGGGGGGCGGGGCTGCGCGGCGCAATGTGCGGCCGCACTGCCCCGCCCCCTCCACGCACCCAGCCGCCCGCCCCTCCAGGGAGACGGGCGGGCGGCGGGGCCAATGCGGCCGCCGCGTCGGGCCGGAGTCGCCACGGCCCGGGATCCCGCCGGTGATCCCGGGCCGTGGCGTGCGGCCAGACGTTACTTTTTTTTGGTCCCCGCTGGGGATCTTTTTGACCACGCTTCCCAGGACATTCCCCCTGCTAGCCCAGGAAGCGTGGTTCAAATTGACCCCATGTGCGGATTGACCGTGGCGAACATCTGGCGGCCGCCAAACAGACGTGCGAGACACATTGACCACAGGTGCGTATTCACCGTGGTTCACTGTGATCTCGTAACGTCTGAAAATANTTGAGTTCCTAAATAAGCATCTTACCCTACAAAGGTCCATAATTTCTGGTTCCTCAGTCATAGATGTAGAATTACTGGGGGCTGATCTCTTAGTTGGTAGAAAGCAAAATCATGCCTCTCAGACCATGTCTTCAAGCCTTGCATGCTGGCAAGATTCCGTATGCAGATACGCTTGCTCAAGATGGCTCTGACCAAGAGAGATCCTGAAGATAACAATTCCTCCTTAAAGCCTCCTTAAATAACAATTCCGAGTGCTTTGTTTCTCGTTCCCACCTTGGACGAACCTGCAGCCTGTCACGTACACGGAAGGTAACCTGGAAGATCCATTTGCATCTCCATAGGGTTCTGTCTGGTGAGGGTTCCCAAATGCACATTCTTTTTATCTCTTTGCTTTTCCTGGAGTTTCGTCAGTGTCACAGTCCTGGTTTGGGTTTTACAGTTCTCAATTGTAATATTACATACATGTTGCACCTTTGCTTACATATTTACTAGACTTGTAGTCTACATGTAGGCCAGTATCACACGTGTGTGACCCTATGTTCCTCCGTGACACACATGCTTGTTCACACCCTCAAAAAATTCCAATAGATTAGTCAGGCATGACTTTCCTTTGCTAAATCCATGTTCACTCGGGGGAGAGTTAACTCATGTTTATCAATATGCTCCATAATTCTGTTTTTAATAATAGTCTCCACCATTTTGCCCAGGACAGATGTCATGGTCTGTAGATTCTAGAATCGCCTCTGAAGGCCTTTTAAAATATTAAACATTACATTTGCTACCCTCCAGTTCACAGGTACAGCTGCAGATTTTAACAATAGGTTACAAATTAGCAGTAGTAGGTCTGCAATTTCATATTTGAATTCCTTCAGAACTCTAGGGTGTAAACCATCTGGTCCTGGTGATTTGTTACTATTCAGTTTGTCAGTTTGCTCGATAACCTCTTGCAGAGTGACGTTGATCCGTGACAGCTCTTCTGATTCATCACCTACAAAGAGTAGTTCCAGTGTGGGTATCTCCCCAACATCCTCTGTCGTGAAGACCTAAGCAAATAATTAATTCAGCTTCTCTGCAATGACCTTATCCTCCCTGTGCACCTCTTTTACCCCCATGTCATTCAATGGCCCAACTGACTCTCTAGCAGGCCTCTTGTTTCTGATGTATTTAAAAAAGTTTTTATTATTAGTTTTTGCCTCTTTAGCGAGTCTCTCTTCAAATTCTCTATTGGCCTGCATTTACATTTTAATTTGCCAGTTCTTACGTTCTTTCCTATTTGCCTCATTAGAACTACCTTTCCATTTTTTAAAAGGACAGCTTTTTGGCTCTAATAGCCTCCTTCACCTCGCCAATTAGCCAAACTGGCAAATGTTTGGTCCCCTTGCTACCTTTTTAAACCAGAGAAATACATTTAATCTGGGCTTCCAAGATGGTGTTTTTAAATAGTCTCCATGCCTCCTGCGGACATTTAATCCTTTCCACTGCTCCTTGCTCCAAGTGTGGTGGGGAAGCGCCTGCTTCCACACGGGTTGCCCTGCCTTGTGCAGTCTTATCCCCCATCCTTGGTTGCAGAATGACACAGTAGAACTTCCACTGTAGAACCCAAAGAAGAAAGACCATTAGTTCCCCCCACCCCCACACTTTTCCTGCTATTTAATTTCATTTATTTATTTATTTTTACCCCACTCCTCTCACAATAAGCAACTTGGGGCAGTTTACAGTGTCACAAATAAACAATAATCTCAACATTAAAATATAAATAGCATAAAACTAAATAAAAATATAAAACAGCACTAAAACTCTGTTTGTGTGCATAGAAAACATAGAATACCGTTAAATGCATAAAATACCTTCACCCTCACCTAACAAACCCATGTTTATTAAATGTTTGTTTTCACTTATCCTGCTCTTTAATGTTCATTAAGCACTTTAACATGTTCATAAAACATGTCTAACAATTTGACAATAATTTCAGGTGAATCATTCGCTTTTTGAAAATTTATGCAAATTATGAAAATCATATGCAAATTTTAATTAATTAATCGATTATTTAACTAAAATTCTACAGATTAATCAACTAAGATTTCTTTGACCCTTTTCACACGAGATGCCCCCCCCTTGCCCATGTGGGCGAAGGTGGCGGCGTCCATGGGTGTTTTCAGATGTTACGGGGCCACTTGGCCCCGTACCGAAAACAACCCATTCATTCCCTGCCAGGGTCACCCCGTCACGTCATATCAGACGTGCTGGGGGATCCTGACGGGGAATCTGGGAGGGGGGCGGGGCTGCGCGGCGCAATGTGCGGCCGCACTGCCCCGCCCCCTCCACGCACCCAGCCGCCCGCCCCTCCAGGGAGACGGGCGGGCGGCGGGGCCAATGCGGCCGCCGCGTCGGGCCGGAGTCGCCACGGCCCGGGATCCCGCCGGTGATCCCGGGCCGTGGCGTGCGGCCAGACGTTACTTTTTTTTGGTCCCCGCTGGGGATCTTTTTGACCACGCTTCCCAGGACATTCCCCCTGCTAGCCCAGGAAGCGTGGTTCAAATTGACCCCATGTGCGGATTGACCGTGGCGAACATCTGGCGGCCGCCAAACAGACGTGCGAGACACATTGACCACAGGTGCGTATTCACCGTGGTTCACTGTGATCTTGTAACATCTGAAAATACCCCATGTTACAGCAGGTTGGGATGGTGGGGGTTTGTGCATGCTCCAACGCTCCCCCCACCTCCCCCCATCGCCCACGCATGGAGGTATTGGGGAAAGTGGAGGTGCCGCCAAGTGTGGAGATGGGTGGAGGTGGGTATGCGTCTGTGTGCCAGGCTGCACACGCACCACACACGTTGCTGTCACCTCCACCCATTCCCGACGGACCATGGCGATGCCGCGATCTGTTTTAAAAGGGCCATTTGTTGAGTTGCAGCCCTAATTTCTAGTGCACCAAAAAAGTAGATTTTCTTAGTATTTGTTACATTCTGCAACAATTTGGAAGGACTCGACAGCATTAAAAAAAGAGAAAATAAAATCTATCTTTGGTTTTCAGGTATCACAGATGTCAGAGAAAAAGGTAGTGCAGAGTGCTAGCTTACTGCATATACGTTTGCAAAAAGCAAACAGTAGCTTGACAGCATTAATAAAATATTTTAACCAGTAAAGGATGCATTTTTCTCATTGTCATTATTGCCAAATAGACCTACAAAATGTAGTAATTATACAAGTGCTCAGTCCTTCTGTAGCATTTTCCAGCAATAGCTGCAGAGTAGTATCATCTTGTCCCTTGCTAGTGACTCAGGCATTTTGGAAGATATAGGAATATTCTACAGATGCCATACCAACGGTTTCATTAAGTTAAGACTCCTGAATACGCTGTGTGTACTCCTTCTGTGTAGTTCAGAATTATCTGAGTGATTATCATCTCCAATAAACCAGAGTTAAGCTAGCATTATAATGTAGTTTACACAGCCCTAGCCTTGTATTTGCACCTTTCAGTCTAATTATCAAGGCTTTCTGAAGGATTGTAAGCCCATTGGGGGCAGGGGTCCTGTCTGTTTTCAACAGTTGTAAAGTGCCAGGTACATTGCTGGTGCTATATAAATACATAATATTAATAATAATTAATAATAATAAATAAATCGCCTGAGCAAGTGTTTTTGCATTTGCTTAAAATTGTGTACCTGCAGGCCCAAGCTATGTCGTGCTTTGTTTATTTCACATCTTACCTATTGAAATCATCAGCTGGTGTAAATAATGGAGTAGCTCCAAGGAAATTGTAATAAATGTGTTCAATATACAAAATTGATTGTAGACACTATATCAAAGTGTTAAATGTTACTATAAAATCAAGTTTGCTCTATGATGCTCCCAGCACACACCTGAAATGTTAGTGAAATGTGGGATATTGATGATTGGGATTCTTTCAGTTGTAGAGTTTGTCATTCGGGAATTTCATTCCTTTAAATCTCTTGTGGGCTAAATCTCAGCAACTAATGCATTTAGGAGCCTCTAGAATCCTAATTCAAACCTGAGGGGCTCTCATAATTCTGCAGAAGTGGAGCACAAAGGAGCTGAGGTCCAGTGCCGGAGATTCAGTTTAATGGAGCGGTAGAATGGCTCAGAACAGGGTTGGGAGTCTGGTGAGGCTAGGAATATGGGTCTTAGGATAAGAAGGAAATAGAACAAAGAGGCTTTGAGACATGGCAAATTCTAAGCTGCTAGAACAGGTGCATTGACAAGCATGTAACAGCCATTTCCTACTATCCCCTTATAGGGCTGCTGGCAAGTTAGGAGGACCAATGACGTAGTGGTACAGGTTTCAGAGACGATAAGGCTCAGCTAGGTGTGGCAAGCTGCACTATCTGTTGCAGCAGGATTTGGAAAGGGAGGCAGTTCCTGTCAATAAATTTGCTTATTGACTTCATTTTTAAAAATATACCTCAATGATAGTTGCAAAAATATTATGGGTATTTTCAAATGTGAAAGCTTCCACCACAGTTGGGATGCACCCGTCCAAACATCTGGTGGGCGCTAACTAATGTGATGGTGGTCCATGGATTATAGCATGCTTACGCTGGCCACCTTCATGTTTGAAAACACCCTATGAAACTGTTTGGAGTTTGCCTAAAATTAACAAACAAACAAAAAAGTAGTGCAGTATGTTCTAGATATAATATCACAGTTATGTTTTGCTCACTGAACCAAAGTCCCAAATTCTGCAAGACTTGCAAAAAAAGGGGAAGGTCAGAGTGGTGTTTTATGAGGATCTTGGCAAGAACATCAACCATTTAAAGCACAAAGTCTCTCTTCTTTGCTGTGCCTATGAAATTAATGATTAAAACCATATTGCCATTCCTTTTTTAAATAGGAACTATACTTTAAGCTTACAAAGACAAAAATCAAACTAATTGTGGTTTTGAATTTTATTTTATTTTATTTTTTAGATATTCGTGGGCTGCAGGGATTTCTGGACCAGGTTTCAAGGCTAGGACTTGATGTATCCTTACAAAAAGTGGATAGAAACATCAGCAGAATTTTTGCCAGCCTTTTTACTACCATGAAAACAGAAGAGCTGAATCGCTATCGGGACACATTGCGAAGAGCTATCTTACTCCTAAGCCCAAGAGGAGCCCAAACTTTCATCAATGAGGTCAGTCCATTGTTCATTTTGGAATCTTGCATGAGTGTGCGCGCCATTATTCATGCAAAATGGACTAAAGTGCAAAGTCCAAGGGTGTTTTGAAAACATGGGCACACGTGTGCTAATTCAATATTACATCTCTCAATCGCTTTTCAGTTGTGTGGAGATGAACACGGTGCATATTGGTTACATATGTGCATATATACATAACTGAATAGAATAACAAGTTATAATCTCTGGAGAAAAAATACAAACACACAGTGTTGACATCTTCTCTACAGAGCTGTGGAATGTGCTGCCAGTATGGCAGATGAATCACTCCCCCCCCCCCCACGCCCTTTGCAATCGTATAGCAGAAAGTATTTGTTGCCATATATTTGATAGTTGTTTAAGATCAGTGAGACCACTTGGCAATGGGAGATGTGGTTGGGCAAAGTTATGATTATTTGATGGGCTAATATTCTGGTTAATTTTTGCCCTTTTCCCTTGAAATACAAAGAATTCAGATCCTCAGGTGGGGTAAATCTACACAGCCATAGGTGGAGGATTTGACCTTAATTGCTGTGCTTTCTGTTTTAAGACTTCATCGCTGTGAAATTCAAATACTGTTCTGGTCCACTTCCGTTCATGACTGTTTGTTCTTTAAAGCCTATTCTGTTTTTTAAAATCACATTTAATTACATGAATTCAATATCTGGTTAGTTTTTCTCTTGGTTTATGAACATATCATTAATGAAGAGACCACAATTGTGTTGAATAGTGTTAATGGGTGATTATTATTAATATTTTTTTTTAAATGTATTTAATTTGTAGCACTGATGAACAAGGCAGGCTAACAAAATGGCTTGACTAGGGCCAGGGTCAGGTTCTGCCCTCAGATATGTACATAAAACCCTCAGTGGTTTCAGCTACAGTTATGTCTAAGCGTTTACGGTCATAATTCAGCCTGCAGAATTTGCAACAGCTTAGTCAAAAATTTCCTCCATTGATTTTATGTCACATCTCTATGGACTGATTTGTGGGTTGACTTTCAATTTTGTCCAAATCAAGTTATAGGCTGAGACTCTCATCTACATATCATCACAATCTACACCAGATATGAAATCTATGCTCCATATACAGGAGTGGAACAGATCATGGGTGGCTGTCTAGAGGACCGCAATACTCCTTGCCCATGTATACTTCTTTTCCAACCATGACTTCTAGTAGTAAACCTTTGGTTTGTCCCTCTTGGTTCCTCCTATGAAGCACTGTGTGCAGCCTGGTAGTGCTGTGCTGCCTCTCTAGTCTTCCTTCCCCCACACTTCACTGCCAGGTACTGCCATATGCCTGGTGGTGGATGTCTGATATGAGCACAAGGCAGTGCCTTTCAGCATGATGGGTGAGGTGGAGGAAGGGTGTCCTACTGCCAGGGAAGTGAAGTGGATGTAATCCTAGCTCTAGGTGCCCTCTCCCTCACGTTACTACTGCTGCCATTGTTGCCGCTTATCCCAGTAGTGGAGCTGGACCCTGTCAAGCAGAAACAGAGGAAGGAGAGTGTAATCGGTCAGGGCCTCACCTCTGGCCTGGTGGGGAATTACTGTCTGAGTATCTGGGATGAGATGGGTCTTATCCCTCCTGATGGCCCCAGTGCCTCTTACACGTCCCGCCCCTTGGGTCCCGCTAAGAACAATCCCTCCCAATGAGCCTAGTCCTGCGTACCTTATTTTCTTCTTTTGTTTTTTATTTATTTATTTAAAACTTATATCCCGTCCCTCCTGTCCAAAGGCAGCTCAGGGCGGCGAACAACATAAAATAAATCTACAAATTTTAAAACAAATCATGAAAACTCCCCCTCCCTCCCAAACCCAACTGCCCCCCCTCCCCCCCTCACCAAAAGCCTAGCAGAACAGCCAGGTCTTACACAAACGTTGAAATGACAGGAGGGTGGGGGCCAACCGAGCCTCCTCCGGGAGTGAATTCCACAGCACAGGGGCAGCCACCGCAAAAGATCTCACATCAGTGGCCACCCGTCTTGCCCGGGGAACCTCCAAAAAGGCCCCCACAGATGACCTCAGGGGTCGCACGGGCACATGGGGAGTGAAGCGATCCCGCAGATAGGCAGGGCCCAGACCGTGAAGGGCTTTAAAGGTCAAAACCAGCACCTTGAACCTAGCCCGGTGCTTTATAGGCAGCCAGTGCAGAGCCCGGAGCACAGGTGTCATGTGCTCCCTGCGGCCCGCCCCAGTAAGGAGACAGGTCGCAGCATTCTGCACCAGCTGCAGCCTCCGGACCAGCTTCTCGGGCAGCCCCACGAAGAACGCGTTGCAGTAATCCAGCCTCGAGGTGATGAAGGCATGGATGACAGTGGCGAGGTCACAGTCTGGGAGATACGTCTGAAGCCGCCGGACAAGATGTAACTGCCAAAACGCACTCCCCATCACGGCCACAACCTGAGACTCCAGGCTGAGACGCGAATCGAGGAGCACACCCAGACTCTGTACCTGCGAGACCATGGGAGGGCGAAATCCCCCCCAACAAGAGGAGATTCAACCACTCCCAGGCCCCCAAGGCCCTCACCCACCAACATCACCTCCGTCTTGTCAGGATTCAGCTGCAGATGACTCAACCTCATCCAAGCCCCCACAGCCGACAGGCACTAGGAAAATAAAGAGTTGTTGAAGCCAGCTCTCTGGCTCTTCTTCAAGCGAGCACTCCTTCTCAAGCCCAGTTTGAGCCCCGTCCTTGGGTGAGCCTCCCAATTTCTTCTGGAGTCCTTTCGCTGCTCTTCTCCTAGTAGTGTGGCCACTAATACATCCCCAGAATACAGGACATGAGGTGGGGGCCGGGAGGGAGCACAGCTGGCTCAGGGCTCCTTCCCACAGCCAGAGCTGGGAAATAAGTGCTGGGCGAGGGTTGGGGAAGGGGGTGCAATAGTACTGGCAAAATCCCAGCCGTGAGTGCATATTTTTAAAAATCCACCCAGATTTTTTATTTTTTTAAATCCGGTTAGGCGGATCAAAAAAGCAGTCATGTCCTGCAAATTCCAGATGCTATGGTAACCCTAGCACTCACTCTTCTCCCCCCCCCTCTGCTCTGGTGCTGGGACTGTTAGCTGACCTCTGACCCGAGTCCACATGCTGTTGATGCTGCTGTTTCTGTCCGGACATCATGAGATCATAATGTCTGGGGAGTGGTGGTGAAAGTGACAACGTTGGCAGCATGTGGAAAATACAGAACAAAAATGCGTAAATAAAGGACAATGGACAAACCCTAAAAAAAGGACTATCCTATAAAAAACAGGATCAATGGCCACCCTATCTCCTAGTCCTGAGTCTGGGTGCCACTGCAGGGCCCTTCTCTGCTCCCTGCCCAGCGCTCAGGTGTGGCAGCTTTACTTTCCACCTCTTCACTGCCTCAGTCTCCCAGTCAGCCCAGCTCTCTTCACTGGAGCCCCGGGGCGGGGTCCCTCACTCACTGGTCAAGCTGTGGACTTCCTTTGCCTTGCTCCAAACACACCCATTCCCCAGCGAGTCCAGCTCTGAGTTCCCCACACCTGGCCCTTCTGCCCTCTTTACGGCCCGGTCCCACTCTAGTCTTAACGGGCCAGTCAACCCTTGCTGCCTGCCCTGTGACAGAGTGGGGAAAACCCCTGCCTATGTTTGGGATGGGAAGGAGAGGTTGAGGAGTGTTGCTAGCAGGGCATCTGAAAGTCACGACGTGGGACCTTTTCCACAAAATTTTGGTTGTACCACTGGTTCCCTCTAATGTTAATGTGAGCTACACTACATACATGCATTATTGATAGAACAATAGCCCTGCAGGTCTCTAGAGTTTAAGGGCTAATGTGCTACGCCATTATACCACTCAGCCTTGCTCCCGAGCTGCGTGATATTATAGGAATTAGGTCTAATGATCCTGATATTTTCCCAGATATCTACACGAGTGTAACTCTGGGCAGGACAAAAAACGATTTCTTTGGCAGCCTTCTTTTATTGACTCTTGATTGATTTAGAAAAGCTTTAGGGAAAATGTTTAAATAATAGAAATAATATCTCAGAATGTTTGTGGTGTTTGAGGGAATAATGTTTTAAGTTGGGGTAGGGGAGCAGGTCTCTGCTCGAAGTGACCACCCCTAGGACTGAGAACAGTACATAGGAAAACCTGTGTTTGCATGTGCATGTTTGTGAAAACTTATGACACTTCTTTGTTTTATAAGCAAAGACCAGTTTGTCAGTTGTTAAAGGGGTGGAGCCACGGGGCCCCCACATTTTATTTCTGCCCTGGGGTCCCTGCAGTTTCTAAGGACAGCTCTGACTAAGATATATTAACAACATTTCTCTTCCCTGGAGCTGAAATGACTACACAAAAAACAGGCAAACCAGTTCAACAGAAAGCTGCAATTTGGGAAATAAAAGATATTCATTTACGCTCTCTCAGGTATCTGATTGGTTACTCTATTTTGGGTTTTGTGATTTTTAATTTTTCTCTCTGGTTTTTGGTCATTTTTGGTATTTCAGTTATGTTATTTCAACAGTATTAGCATGATTGCACATGCATGATTGCCAAAAATTACATAACTGAAATACCAAAATGACCAAATAACCAAACTGAAAATTAGGGCTGAAATGAGATTCCATTGAAATCCCGGTTCCCAATACTGTATTGGTCAATTGAGAACTTCTCAGTACTTGGGAATGTCTCAATCGACATTTCATTTCTTGATTTAGCAATTAATGTGCTTACTAGGATCCCATTTACCACTTTGCCATTTGCTTCTTCACCATCAGTTTCAAATCCCGAGAGGTAATACTGATGCAAAACCACATTTCTTCTATCTTCTCTGCACTCCATTTCCCCTGTATTTCCTTGTCTTTCATTGGCTGGTACTCGGATTCCTTTACTAATCTGCAATTCAGTTGCAGATTGTTCAAAGCAAAGGGAACAAAATAGAACAACAATTCTCAATGATGTCATGGGGCATAGAAGGAACAGCCAGAAGGCCTAGGGAAGGCGAGGAGTGCAAGACAAAGGGCGAATGGGTCACAGTTCCGCAGGATCGAAGGGGGCAGGCTTTGTAGCATGTGCCTTTGATCATAACAGAGATATCGCATGAACCCAGGAACAGGGTAGGCACCAAGGGGTAAGGGAACTCCAAAGGGAGGAAGTGAAAGGCAGGTGGCAATATACAGATCCCAGAGAAGCAACTAGTGAAGAGAATGTATGAGAGACACCCCAGAAACGGCAAGGGCTCCACCCCCGAAGGTTGAGAAGACAGCAGGAGTCCTAAGGGGGAATCAGAGAGACCAGGAGGAGGGAAGGACAAAGAGACAACACTAATATAAGCAGAAGGAGAACAACTGAGAAAATGGCAGGGTTACATGTGAAGCAATGACTGTCAGGGCAGGGAGTTATGGGCGAGACCCGAACCAGGAGGTCACTAGAATGAGGATAATAAAGGAAGGCAGGTATAGAGAAGGGACGAGTCTTATGCATCCAGGAGAACACATGAGGGGAAGGACTAGCAGAAGATAACTAGGTAGCCAAGAGAGAAGAAACTAGGGGAATGAGGCAAGGAGCTAAGGCCAAACTACATAGGGGGGTGGGGAGCCACAGAAGAGGGTTGAAGCTGGAGCACAATAAGAGCCAAAAATACAAGAGCACAGACAAGACAAGAATTCCAGAACTGGATACTAGGACAAGGGAACTTAGCCAGCAAGTTACAAGGAGGAGGACTGGGACAATTCCCTAAGGACAGAGAGTGGACAGGTACGTTGAGGTCTGGGGACAGCAAGGACTGAGAGATAGGGATCAAGTCATGAGCACATACACTGGAGAAATGACCTAGAACAGAGAGAAATGAATGCAAGTCAGACTCCCACAGGGGGAGGTAGAAACAGGAGTTATCAAGGAAATTGGCCAATAGAGCCACTGGGGAAGATTCCCTAAAGACAGGGAAATAGGCACTGTGGCCAAGAAACAGGGAGGACGGGGCGGTAGTGAATAAAGCCAGAGAGAGGGAGCAGAGCAGCAGGACAGGAATACAAGCCAAGCCTCTACTAGCTGGGTATGCTGTGCAGCATCAGCCCCGCACGGGCGGCCGGGGAGGTGGTCTAGCTATTGTTTTTAGGGAGGACTGGCCTGTTAGGAGGTATCCAGTTCCGGAGATTACGGGTGTAGAGGTCCTGCACGTGGTGTTCGATTTGGCCGGGGGCAAGCTAGGGGTGCTGCTGGTGTACCGGGCCCCTTCCTGCCCGGCGGCATCCCTTGCCGCTCTAGCAGAGCTGGCCTCGGAGGTGGTGTTGGGCTCCCCCAGGACTTTGGTTCTGGGGGACTTCAACGTCCACGCCGATGCCGGCCTTGTTGGGGCGGAGCGGGAGTTCATGGCCGCCATGGCAACTATGAACTTGTCCCAGGAGGTGATCTGCCCGACCCACGTGGGGGGACATATCCTCGACCTGATCTTCGGCTCTGGCCTTGAGGCGGGGGGTCCGGTTGTGGGGGAGGTGACAGCGGTGCCCTTGTCGTGGACGGACCATTACCTCCTTCAGGCCGGTCTTTTAGCGCGCCCCCTCCAGAAGGGGAAGGGACCAGTTAGGATGGTCCGCCCTCGGAGGCTGATGGAACCCCAGCGGTTCCAGGAGGTCCTGAGGGAGCTTACCCTGGATGTGGACGGTCACTCTGTGGATGAGCTGGTCCGGCATTGGAACATCTTGCTGGAGGAGGCCATTGACAGGGTGGCTCCGAGGCGCCTTCTGCCTCGGTCTCGTCACCGCAGGACCCCTTGGTTTACTGAGGGGCTGCGGTGTATGAAGCGTGTGGGCAGGAGGCTAGAGCGACGCTGGCGTCGGACTCGGTCTGTCTCCGATCGTCTTCTCCATAGGGCCCATTTGCGGTCCTATGTGGAGGCTGTGAGGACGGCGAGGAAGGAATTCCTCGCCGTCCTCATAGCGTCTGCGAAGTCGCGTCCAGCGGAGCTGTTTCGGGTGGTGCGGGGGCTGGTGAGTCCGGCCTCCCTCCGCCTGGATGGGGACTTGTCCCGGGCCCGCTGTGAGGAGTTTGTCATCTACTTCGCAGACAAGATCGCTCGGATTCAGGCCGATTTCGACGCTGGGTTGATAGCAGTAGGGGAAGAGCGCGGGGGGGCGGAGGGTCCGTCTGGTCCATCTTTATGGGGTGAGTTTCAGGAAGTGACGCCAGCCGATGTGGTGGATGTCCTGGGGTCTGTGAGGGCCACGTGTTGTCAACTAGATCCATGCCCGTCCTGGTTAATAAAAGCTTCCGGGGAGACGTTGGGGACGGTGCTGGCGAGGGTGGTGAATGCGTCCCTTCGGCAGGGGAGGTTGTCGCCTTGCTTAAAAGAGGCTGTGGTGCGCCCCCTGCTGAAAAAACCATCGTTGGACGTAGACGCGCTCGCCAGCTACCGACCTGTCTCTAACCTTCCCTTTTTAGGGAAGGTTATTGAGCGGGCAGTGGCGCTCCAGCTCCAGGGTCATCTAGATAACATCGGGCTCCTTGACCCTTTTCAATCTGGGTTCCGCCCCGGCTATGGCACCGAGACGGCGTTGGTGGCCTTGGTGGACGACCTCCGCCGGGAGATGGATGCGGGATGTTCGACATTTCTCATCCTGCTCGATCTCTCGGCCGCTTTTGACACCGTGGACCATGGGCTGCTGTTGAGACGACTGCGTGACCGGGGGGGTCTGGACGGGACTGTTCTTGAATGGTTCCGTTCATTCCTCTCGGGGAGGAGCCAGCGGGTGGTGTTGGGGGAGGAAACATCGAGCCCCCGCGCCTTACCGTGTGGCGTTCCGCAGGGATCGATCTTGTCTCCATTATTATTTAACATCTATATGCAGCCCTTGGGGGAGGTCGTGAGAGGGTTCGGGGTGCGATGTCACCAGTATGCTGATGATACTCAGCTGTACCTCTCCTTTTCTACTGACCCAGACCCTGCTATCTCGGTGCTATCCCAATGTTTGGAGGCCGTGGCGGATTGGATGCGGCTGAGCAGACTGAAGCTCAACCCAGATAAGACGGAGGTGATGGTGGTGGGGAGGGCGAAGGGGGTGGTGGCCCCCCTGGTTGGGGGGGTTTGCCCCCCTGTAGCTCAGCAGGTCCGGAGTCTGGGGGTCATATTGGACGCAGACCTGCGTCTGGAGCGGCAGGTGGAGGCAGTCGCTAAGGCTGCCTTCCGCCAGCTTTATCTGGTACGTAGGCTGCGTCCGTATGTCTCCGGCCCGGACCTGGCCTCCCTCATCCATGCCTTCGTCACCTCGAGGCTCGACTACTGCAACGCGCTCTACGTGGGGCTTCCCTTGTTCTTGGTTCGGAGGCTGCAGCTAGTGCAGAATGCGGCGGCTCGTCTTCTTACGGGGACGGGCCGCCGGGAGCATATTACACCTGTGCTCCGAGCTCTGCACTGGCTGCCGATAGCGTGCCGAGCCAAGTTCAAGGTGTTGGTGATGATCTATAAAGCCCTACACGGTCTCGGCCCCTCATACCTTAGGGACCGCCTCGCCCTCCGCGCCCCAGAGCGGCTCCTGCGGTCTGCCGGGGGTGCCTTCCTGGAGGTCCCCCGTGTCAAGCGGGGGGCCACGATGGAGAGGGCATTCTCGGTAGTGGGACCGCGGCTATGGAACTCCCTTCCGGAGGAAGCTCGCCTGGCCCCTAGCCTATTAATATTCCGGTGAAACTGTAAGACCTGGCTGTTCGCCCAGGCCTTTGGGAGGGAGGGTGAGTAGGGTGGGGTTTTAATTCCCCCACCTATTTTTGGTTCTGAGTGTTCTGTTTGCCCTGTATATTAATTATTTTATAATATTTATGGTTGTTTTAATTGTTTTTATAATGTTTTAAAGATTGTTGGAAGCCGCCCCGAGCTGCATGCAGGAGGGGCGGGGTAGAAGTCTTATAAATAAATAAATAAATAAAATAAATACTAGGGGAGAACAGGGGCCCAGCCAGCTAAGGTGGAGCACAAGGACTAGGAGAAATGGGGAGAGGGGCAGAGTGTCCCAAAGCCAGTAAAGATCTCACGGGCAAGAAAAGGAAACCCAGGGAGGCCCAGAAGGGCCCTCCAACGCATGAAATGATGGTGGTGGTAGGTTGCCGTGCCCTGCTTTACAGAGGATGAGCGCGGAGCCACCTGGAGTGGGAAAAAGACCCGTATGTGGCGCCTGGGGACCTGATTGGTCGCCCGGGCGTCACGTGGCTGCAGGAGAGGCCGGCGATTGATGAAGCGGGGGGCGCCCCCCCTCCCTTTGCTAACAACGACGGGGAGCCTCAGTTGCTTCCAGATCAACGGACAGCTAGCACCCACCCACCCATTCCCACGGATACTGCGGGTAAGAAACTGGTTGCCGTTAGGGGACCAAGAAGGAATTTTGGAAAGCGCCTCAGAGGTTATGAGGGTTTTTGAGTTTCGCCTTCTTCGCAGTGTTGAAAGAGGATAAAATTAGTTTAATGTTAGAATTTAATACGAGTTCTCAATTTGAATTGGTCAAGTAATTGGAGTCTAATGTTATTAAGGGCATTTAATTTGGCAAAAGAATGATTTCCGACAAGGGTAATTTGGACATTATTATAATGTGGAAATACATTGGCTTGTTAGACATCTTACTATTTATATGTCGCACTCTTGAGGGGGTCAAGTATGGTTAATAGGTTTTTAAGATAGGTAGTTTAAGATAGAGAAATGAGTCATCTCCATAAGAGATGGGGTGGCGATACCTAGCGATAAACAGGGTACGGCTAACAACAGGATCATCACCCTGGGAGGGGTGTATCGCGGGGCATAAGGTCAAGCACGGCCTACCAACCTGAAGACACCTTCCTCCTTACTCGTGCCTGACAGGGTGTTTCCCCTTCGGCCTTGGCCAGGGCACTGTTCGAAGAGGAATGTTTGATAAAGTTTGGACTGGTGCTGGCATTGGAGGGCACATCCAAGCCAGACACCTGTTACGTTTTAAAGAAGTTTCTTAACATAAAATACTAGACCCGTGATTGCTTAGCAGCAGTCCCCACCAACTTCCTTGATTTTGTTTGATTAAAGAGTGCGACCAGTTTAACCCACTTACTGTCTCCATGTCTCATTCACCGGGGCTGTGTCGGCAAGAAGGAAAAACAAGATACAGACACTAGAAAGAACAAGAGCAAGTGAGCGAGGAACACACACTCTAGGAAGACAAGGAGAGAAGGATTCCAAAGTCAGGTGGAGCTGCCCTCAAGAGGAACTGAGCAGGGTCAAGGAGTGGGAGGGAACAAGGCAGGGACACACAAGAACAAGGAGTCAAAACTAGAGCAAGGTCAGGCTAGAACAGCAAGTGAGAAAGGTGTCCCACTGACTTCCTGCTGCTCTCAGCATGCCTTTATGTAAGCTGAGAGCCAATTAGGAAGCCAGTGGGTGGGGCAAGGGGCATGGTCAAGGCGGGACCAAGGCATACACAAAGGCAAGGGTGAGACCAGAAGCCAAAAGAGTGGCCCCGAGAACCGACCAACTCTCTGAAATCCCAGGGGCCAAGGGTTCAAGGCCAGGCCCTGACAGTTGGAGGCACTGGAATAGAGGTTAAGGAATGGGCTTTTCACGGTGTTTGGCTCAGAAATGCAGAAAACAAACAGAAACCTGAAGGTAAAATGGTACCATTGGCAATGCGGGTAGCAGTCAAATAAATAAGTAAAAATGGTAAGCAGAAAGTTGGTAAATCGCGATGGTATCCTGCAGTATTGCGAGAATCAAGAAATCACATTGGTATTAGGAGATAGTTAGGAAATCGGTCCTGGTTCCCAAGTGGCAAAATTTCTCATGAGCAGCAGCTTAGCTGCTTGTTCCACCCCTACTGAAAATCCCAAATAGAATACCTGAAAAACTGACTATAACATGTGTTTTGGTCACAGATATTAATACACCCACTACCCATTTCAACTCTGTTTCCTCTCCTTCATTATCTTTAGGTCAGTAGGTTACTCTGGTATGCAGGATTGTTGTAACATGATTTTCGAATGAAAGGATTGCAGTTGTCTCCCACTGGAGTGTAATTCATGGTATTCTGTCTGTTAATTGCTGCAGATGGAGGCAGATTTTTTACTCTAGTTAGAGATAGGCCTGATTTGCCCCAATCCCAGATTTCAAGCCTTACTTCTCAATTTCAAAGACGTTTTGATGTTTCACTAGGTTCAACCCAGGCTACAGATAGGGGCCAGGCATGAAATTGACAGCCAGGCTTCTGAGCTTCCAAAGGTCTGAGGTGTTCTGGTGTGGCACTTTGTTTCAAGCTAATCTCTAATTGATTTAGACATCATTTCTCCTGTATTGGCTTAGAGTCCCTAATGCCTGGTTCTGAGATATTTGGTGCTTACCGCATCAGGGGTTATTGACATTTCCATAGGTTCTCAAGCTTTATTATTCTGTTAAGACTGTGCTTCAGAGAGAGACACAAACATTGTCTGAAGCCTTGAACAATAACTATGTAATGAAGCTCTCCATAGAAAACTGAAATTCCTGAAGCCGATGTAAGGACTGTTTTGAGCTACTGTGGTATTACACTAAAAACAGGCTTTGTGAGTTGAAACAAATCTTCTCCAAACATAGTTATCCTCTTTCCTGGACAAACAGAACGTGAACTTTAATTACTAAGAAACAAATACTAGCTTGTGTATCTTTATAGGATTTCATACAGTGGGATCAATGTTACTGCTCAATCAAGGTATGAAGGGCAGGGGTAGATTAGGTTGTATATACAAGGGGAGCCTTCTTTACATGGATGAAGCTCAGCTTCATGGGGACTCCCTTGCATGGCAGTGTACCAGGGAAAAGAGGGAATATACTGGAATGGAGAAGGAGCCAGCCAGAAGATTCATTACTGGCCAGTGGGTCATATCGTGATGTGTTGGAGCTGCAAAGGGATACCTTTGTCTCAGTTAGTGGCTTGGGGAACATCCTTCAGGGATTCTAGTTGACCTATCCAGTCTCCAGCCTGTTACTTAGGGTGGATGGATGGGTGTTTAGCCTTTTTGTAGTAAGAAATGATGTTTTTTTAATGTTTTATTTTGTAAGCCGCCCTGAGCCATTTTAAGGGAAGGGTGGGATAAAAATCTAAATAAATAAATAAATACATACATTTTAATGGACTGCATTGTATACTTAAATCACTCCTTACTTTACTACATAAAAGCATCAGTAGACTGGAAAGAACTTGAAGCGGAGTTCTACATTTTGTGCCAATGTCACAATGAGGCTGTAAAGTTAGTAGGTGGTTGTGGATTTGTTTAAATGTTTTCTGTTGGTATTTCTCTTTTTGCTCTTCTTTCCCCATATGCTCAGCCCTGAACCTCTGTTACAATGCTAAGAATTCCATTCTATTTACTCCTTCATATCCTCCCCCCGCCCCCCCGTGCCACTTGACTACTTGGGTGCGAGTGTAGTCCCTCCCAGAGGTTATCAGGGACACACCTGAACTGATCTTAGTTCAAAATGGTAGCCCTCTCTCCTTCCCTGTCCTCTAGAACACTGAATGTTCTGCCTTTACAGCATTTCCAGTCTGTGCTACATTCAATACAACTATAAGGAAATAACCTTTTACTCCCAGCTTGGATTTTTCCATGTAATTGACACCAGACAGGACTAGATACATTATTTTTAAATATGCTTAAGATTTAGGCCGCTTTTAGATGAGCGGCATGCGCTTGAATTAAATACCTCGATGATGAGGTATTTAATTCACGGACTGAAAAAATGCGCCACCGCCATAATATGCGCATAATTCCCCGCTTCCGTCTCGTGTAATTAATAAATGCGGCCATTTCAAAGTATGCGCAAGCGCGATGCGCAATTGCGCACCGCTCGTCTAAATAAGCCCTATGTCTTGAGTTATTCTGTGCAACCAAAGAACACAATTTTAACTGTAAGAAATCAAACAATCTTTGCTAGAGAAACATTGTTCTTTACCATTTGAAATGAATTAAACAGGAAATAGTATTTTATAAAAATAAATAAATAAATAAATGCCCAAATGCTGGTTAACTGTTTTTGACAGCTGCTAACGTCATTCTATGCCTATGCACACATGAGTTTATATGTAGATGTCTGTGTATACACCATAGAAATACATAAAGAACTAATGATAGATTAGATGGAGGGCACTTCAGACAAGACACTCCTCATCCAATACCCTCCCCCCAACGATACATGTTACATGGCTCCCATAGGGCAACAATGCAGCCCTGCAACATGTAGACTATGAGGGGGGTGGGTGGGTAGTGGGTGGAGTGTCTTGTCTGGAAATGTCCTAAGTTCTTTGGATTCACAACTGTTAGAACTGTGGCGGTGCTACAAGTCTTTAGCTGGAGCTGGAAAAAGACCCTAAACCTACCATACTTTTTCCTAAATCTGTACATGCATTGTGCTTTTTCAGGAAACTGTAGTACAGTTCAGCATTGTTTTCAACTTTCAATAGAGTGGAGCTTCTCACTAATGGTAGTTGGGGCGGAGCGGGAGTTCATGGCCGCCATGGCAACTATGAACTTGTCCCAGGAGGTGATCTGCCCGACCCACGTGGGGGGACATACCCTCGACCTGATCTTCGGCTCTGGCCTT
>QEPC01006548.1:1313501-1361107 GCA_003113815.1 Sphenodon punctatus | reverse complement strand
GTTTTCTAGCCCTGTTTTATTGATGTATTTTATATTTATATTTTAAGTAATTTTAATTGTTTTTATTACTGTTGTTAGCCGCCCCGAGCTGCATTGCAGGAGGGGGCGGGATATAAATTTGTAAAATAAAATAAATAAAATAAATTATAAAACATCACATTATTCAAAATCAGGTCCAATCAAGTAATTTTTCTACTGAGATTAAATCCAATTAGCGTGTTCTAATTAAAATTAAACTATTTTAAATTCTCTGCCAATCAGGGATTGTCCGATTTGCTGAATTGGGTCAAATCTTTCTTAATTAAACTACTTTAACCTACTCCACTACTACAAAGAAGGCAAAACAAAAAAGCACTTCATAATAATTAAAATGCTCATCAAAATTCCTTCTTAGCCCCCTTATAGTAACTAGTTAGACCCGCAGTATCAGAAGAACGGGTGGGTGGGTGCTGACTCCTACAGGAGTTAAGGCATGAATGGTGCCTGTTTTCACCGTGCGCGTGGGCGGCAGCTTGTCTCCTCCCGCTCCTAGCAAAAGGGAGATGCTGCCCCCACGCCGACCAATCAGCAGCCCCGTACACGGACTTCTGATGCCTGGGCCACCAATCAGCGGCGTGCAGGACACACGGGGTTTCCCTACCCCTCCAACCCTCTGCGCCCACTCCCGAGGGAAAAAAGGGAGTGCAGCAACCTCGCCCCGCCTCTAGCCAAGGGTGGAGGGCCCTTCTGTGAATTTTCTTAGTAACCAAAATTACTGGTAGTAGTCTTGTAACAGAAACTGGTAGTAATCTTGTAACAGAAAACACATATGAATGAACATACAAAGATTATGGTGCTCAAATCACTTATTCTGGAGTAGTCCTATTGAAGTCAATGGGATTACACTGGAGTAAGTGATTTGAGAATCATGACCAAAGTATTTACAGAAATCAACTAAACTGAAAAAGCAATTCCAAGGGGTGTCAAGCAGCATGAAAATTTCTGCACAGCAAATTTCTTGCAGTGAATGGTTCAACAAACTATAGTCCAAGAATTATCTTCAAAAATTATTCATTGAATTGTTTTTGAGAACAAACATGAAAAAGTGGCAATCTTTTTTGATACTTTGAGAGGAGAAAAATATTGACTAAACCATTATTAGTTACTAAGCTCTAAAAGTAACTCGTTTTATAATTACTACTTATCTTTAATTGGCTGTTTTGTGAAAAGTTCTTTATCTGGACTCCATCCGTGGCCTAACAAATTCTGGAAACCTCGAACAACGCAGCATCCATTTAATAGCTTTAGTAGTAAACAATACCAACAGAGTTATGTAAAATAAAGAGTGAAAATTTGGGATAGGGTCTTATTTACTGAAATAGAAGTGCATTGATAGGAATGGTGGGAGGTGCTTGTACTTATAAGGCTGAAACATGTCAACAGCTAATTTTTTTTGTCTAACACAGTTGCCTCTGCCCCCCACCCCACTGGGGGTGGGTGATGGCAGGTCCCTTGCCGCGCCCGCCTAGGAGGGAGGTTGGGCGGCTGGGTTATTCCTGCCTCTGGGGTTTGCAGGACCCCTGAGGTGAGAAAGAGTGGCTGCATGGCCCAGTGGGTGGGAATCAGGAACCCCTGGCTTGGTGGGGACCACTTTAAGCGTGGTTGCATGGCTCCAGCCCTGGTTGCAGACTGAAGTGGATAGAAATGGCACCCGCCCTCCCTCCCCATGCATTGTGGGTCTCTCTACTAGTCGCCACATGGGACCAGAAAGGAATTTTTAAGGGAATCCTAATTGGGCCATACGAATCTGGTTTTCATTTTTCGCCTTCCTTGCAGTGCTGGGCATTTGGCCAAATTGGTTTACCCCCTTAAAACTAGGGTGTTGTTGTGCCCGTTTCAACTTTGTGACATTCTGGAAGGGGTCCAGTACTGCGGGTTAGAGTAGATTAGAATTACCATAAGT
Organism: Sphenodon punctatus; assembly: GCA_003113815.1. Taxonomy (NCBI): domain Eukaryota; kingdom Metazoa; phylum Chordata; class Lepidosauria; order Sphenodontia; family Sphenodontidae; genus Sphenodon; species Sphenodon punctatus. The sequence continues at coordinate 1,359,165 of QEPC01006548.1, read as the reverse complement.
ACGAGTCATCTCCTTAAGAGATGGAGAGGCCGCAACTGCCGGAAAAGCAGGGTACGACAAGCATCAGGTTAGCCTCCCTGGGAGGGGTGTCCAGAGAGAGTGGTAGGGTCAAGTATGGTCCCCTGCCTGCAGGCACCCTCATCCTTACTTAAGTCCAGAAGGATTTTGTTCTCCCTCACCCGTGGCAAGCGCCACAGAGAGGGGGAGATGTGTTTGTGATTGGGGTAGTAATTGAGGGTATATAATAATAACTTTATTATTGCAAGACCAGAAGGTCATTGCAAACGTAGAAACAAACGAAGAAACATAAAAAACACAGCGAACATACACAAATATATATGTAAAGGAATTCAATCCAAGAATAAAAGCATATAAAAATATAAGATTAATAAATGCAATGGGCAAATTATACTCCCCTAATGCTGTTTAATAATAGAATAAAAAATGTGATACCTTCCCTGTAATCTCCTTGCAGTTATCAGAAAGTAACTGCATCATACAAAACTCCTGTGACTTACCTGGGAAAACATTAATCACCGGGGATATTAGTCTCTGACGGAGGTCCGCATAAAGGGGACAATCAAGCATAATATGACTCAGAGACTCAACTTGCTTCAGGGGGCATTGGCAGAGATGCTCAGCCAACGGGATCCCGTGATATCTCCCCAAGGTAAGTGAAGAGGGAAAATAGTCCTTGGGCCAGAGAAAAAAGCCTTCTCTTTAGCGTGGGAAGCCCGTAGTCCAAATATGCCCTCGGATGGCCGGTCTCAAACATCAAAAACTTCTGAAGGCCCAGCACTGTACTTGCGCTTAGGATAGCCCCTCTCCTCTCTCCTGACGGCCAATATCCACCAACCTCTGGTACACCCTTTTTTTGGCGATTTTGTACCCCAGAGGGGCAAGAGCCTAGGGAGAGAAACCCAGGTAATATAATTTCTTCACCACTAGCTGTACCCATCAACTAGGGGTACTATCAGAAATCACCAGGCAAGTAAGCGGAGTAACCAAGCCAAAAACCAGCTTTAACCAATAATTCAGTGCTCCCTGCCATATCCTTTCATTAAGAGGGGTAACTCCACATTCCAAGTACAAAACCAAAGTACTTAAACCGGGGGGAGCAAGCAGTAAAGAACGCAGGAACCCTGCCTGAATGCGTTCCAGGTCCTTGATTTTATCTAGGGCCCACAGAAGGGCACCATAAAGTAACTGCGGTACACATTTGTGCAGAAAGACTTTTATAACTGGGTTAATCAAATTCCCACCATGTGACCGAAAAAAGGCCAGCAGGATCTTAATTAATTGCTTGGCCCGGGAGCAGACACTTAGGAACTGTAAAGACCAGGTGCCCGCAGATTGAAAAAGGAGCCCTAAATATGTATAGACCTGTTCTTGCTCTAATTCCTTCTTGTCTATAAACCATCCATGTTTTATTAATTGCGTGAGAACATCACCATTTTGGAAATAATTAATTTCCACCAAATTTATGTGACAGTAATTCCCAAAAAATTCCAACGCACGCCTTAAACCAATTTACGTGCGGGACAAAAGGACAGTATCGTCCGCATAGAGTAGGCAAGAGATATGGGTGTTCCACACCTTAGGGGGATGACACTTCTCAGCTGAAAAAACTCTCTAGTTAGTTCATTTAGGTATAAATTAAACAGGGTGGGGGCCAAAACACACCCGTTTAACCCCTCACCATGTCTGGATCTCATTTGATAAAAACCCCTGATGATTTAACCTAACCCTAATATATGTATCTGTATACAACTTCCTTATCAAATGCAACAATCTTCTATCTATATTGAGGACAAACAGTTTTTGCCAAAGACGCTCCCTGGGCACCAAGTCGAAAGTGGCCCACAAATCCACAATGGCCGCAAATAATGCATTCCCTGGAGAAGCATACTTCTGGATAACGTGGGAAAGTAAAAAGCAATGGTTGATGGTTGAACACCCTTCACAAAAACCAATTTGCTCAGATGCCAAGACATCCTGAGCCTTTATCCAGCTTTTAAGCTTACCCAGTAAAAATTTAGCATAAAGTTTACCCAGTATGCTGAGTAGGCTAATGGGCCTAAAGTTGTTAGGGTCATTGCCAGCTCCCTTCTTGAGGACTGAAACCACAATTGCCTCTGCCCAATCTGCAGGAACCCTCCCCTGAGTGTTTATAGCAGTAAATAGCACTGCTAATACTGGGGCCCACCACTCAACATTTCCCTTAAATAGTTCAACAGGCAAAAAGTCCCGCCCGGGGGTTGAGGGTATATCGAAACCACCCCTGAGTTGCTGTTTTGTTGACGAGTTTAAGTACTGGACCCATATTGCAATAGGCGATTTCCCCCACCTATTTTAATTATGATTTGACGTAATAAAGAGTGCGGCCGTTAAAACCCAGTCCTTGTGTCTTGTCTCCTTCAGTGCATCGGCAAGAGCATAGAGAGAGGCTGGGAACATCCAGAAACCAGAAATATAAACTACAGCAATATCCAATGTTAACTTGGTCAGATGGTCCCTGCTTTTTGACACCAGTGATTCTGTTCAAGATAGAACTGGCAAACCAGTGATTCTATTCAAGATCACATTTCCCAAATTAAAATTCATGAGGCTACTAATACTAAAAACTTTATATCTGATTTTTCATTTCAGTTTTAAAAAAAATTAAATATCCTTTTTCACTTTACGTCTAATGCAGTCTTCTGCCACACTGAGCTGCTACTTTTTCATGTGATAACCCACACACATCAGATTTAGTCATGCTGAAAATAAGATTTGTGCGAGATCTTTCCACTTGTTTGTGATTAACTTAGCTGCCAATATTATCAGATAATCTACCAGACACTCCGCAGTTATTCATATGTTACCTTGAAATCCTTCCTTAAAAAGGATTAGAGAACGAGAAATGTGAAAATGTAAATTTACATGAGCTTGTTCAGGGAGGCACATAGTTAAGCATGGCTGAAGAGGCTTCCCCACAAGATAGCATATGACATGAAAGCTCAGCAGCCTGAACTCTAATAAAAAAGAACTGTCAAGTGTGCAGGGTCATCTGGCTTAAAGTAAAACATGTACCACCCTCCCTGTGGCCAATGTCTATGAAAAAGAAAAAACCCAAACCTTATTTGCCTTTTTTAACAATTTAAGTTGTGCAATCCAGAAGACCATTGAAATCAGTTGCTTTTTTCTTAGACTTCCTTGGTGTAAGATTAGGTTTAGCATTCAATTGATATTCATTCTGAAAATGCTTATTGGTCGAAACTGATCCCTTCTGTAGCTCCACTGAAAAGCAGTGGAGTTGCATCACTCTTCTGTGGAGTTAGCATTATGGGCACAGAGCTTAATTTAGTAATTCATGGAGACTGGTGGATAACAAAGTCATGTCGCAGTATCAGTCCTGAATGCTCAGACTTTGCTGTTCTTTCTATAAATGTGTTTTACAGCACACTATACCAGGAAACATGTCATATAGAATTATTCTGAGTTGTAATAGCCTGACCAGGTTTATTATACCCAGGTTTTTTCCTGTTAATATTGAGAGCACCCCTAGAGCAGTTTATGCAACATTGTCCTCTCATTTTCATATTTGTGAGAGGCACATCTAAGTGGGGCCATCCTGTTGTACTGCTACCTTCACTGGTAGCTGTTTTACCCCTCTAGATTTCCCGTTGTAAGATTGGATTTGCAATTAGAAGTTTCCTGTTCTTTTCTTCTGTGCGCACGTGCACATGCACACGCACACACTTTGATTTTGAAAAGTAATGATTGAGAAAGAAAGATGGAGACGCAATTATATTTTTCTTAGTCCATTCACCATGAAAACTACCTCTTGGATTGGAACAAAAGGCTTTTTAGTGTGGGGTCTGTGGACGTGCTGATGTGTGCACAGTGGGTGGGCAGGGTGTGCATATGGGTGCACACAAATTCCTACATGCCCCCACTCATCAACACGCACTGAGCCACCACTTTTTCCCCCCAGTTGCTCCATGCTTATTGATGAGTGGGGATGTGTGTTAGGCGAGAGCACACCCACACACCCACTCACTGTGCGTGTACGCCGTGTCCTTCACACATGGCTCTTCCACTCATGAACACCCATATTCACTAGGGGAGAGCCCCATTTAAAAAGGGTCTAAGTTGAATATATTCAGCTGACAACGTTTGACTATGAAAGAAATATCTGGCAGCCACCAGAGATGTCATGCCAACCATTGTATGGCTGTTAAGTACTTGTAACTTTCACCTTATTGGCCTAAGGTGGAATGGCCTAACTAAAATCGGTGGAACGGAACACGTTTTGGAGTACATTTCCATTGCAGAGGTTTTGTTTAAACCCGATGAGCTGTTACCTCTTTGTTTCTCTTATTAAAGCATGGTTGCGTTGCTGAAATGCTGCTTCCACCTGTACATTTGTAAATATAACAGGGTTTATTATACTTCTAGTCTTATAATTGCATTGATACATAGTAGTAGTAGTAGTAGTTTTTTATTTTGGCTTGGCCAATGGCCATCACCACAGATTTAAAACCTAAAACAATTATAATCAACACTTAGAGCATTTAATAGAATGAGCAAATAATACAATTAAAATGAAGAACCCCATAAAAGTTTTACAATTTTCTTAGGATAAATACCCCTTCAAGCGTAAGAGCAAATATATATATATATATATATATATATTACAAACTCGAACTATGTTACATTGCCTGTCATATTAAAATGCCCATAATAATCCTATTAATATATTAAAGCAATTAAACAGCTAGCAACCAAATAACAACATTATCATATAAACAAGATAATCAGATATGGGCAGTCATAAAACAAATACTCAGGTGCAGAGGGACAGCAACGTCCGTCAAAAGGAATGGGAGTAGTACTAATAAAGATCGCCATTAGCCATTAAACCAACAGGGAAGTAATGCTCAAAGCTGAGTGACAACTTATATGGATGAGTAGGGAAATACCACCATTTCCCATACCATGATCCTATTGTTTCAATAGACAGCACAGTTGATTGAGATGTATAATATTCGTATAGGGATATCCCCTCTACGTATCATCCTTACTTACTTTGCTCAGTTCTAAATGCCCTGTGTTTGTATTTCATCATTAAATAAAATATATTTGCCACTTCCCGTAATTCATCATCACTTGTTCTAGTCAGTAAAAACTGAAGCTGATATCTGGTCGGCCAGAACTTAGTCTTATAATTGCACTGATACATAGTTTCTTTTCTGCATGACTCTTACAATGTTACTGATGCTTTAACCTTATGTAAATAATAATAATAATACTTATCCACCTCACCACAATATGAACCGAGTTCAGTTTTTAGATCTGACTTCCTACATGGCCTGAACGTTTACTAGGGATGGGCGAACGCGGTTTGGAAGTTCGACCTGAACTCGGCCTGTTTGGATGACCGAACCCGAATCCAAACACGAACTGACCGAACCAAACTCAATTCTGAACATCGAAATGACCAAACAGTTTGGTCCGTTCGGGTGAGTTCGGGTGGCAAAAAAGGGTAACTGGAAGGTCAAACGTGACAGGGAGGGGTAGTCAGCTGAGGAGCAGACTTCCAGGCACCAGGGGTGGAGAGGCTTGCAAGAAACAAAACTATCTGCCTCCCCCCTTCCGAACACCTTCTGAGCTAGTCACTGTTCCTGAACAGCAGGCATTTCAGAAGGCTCCCTCTCCCAGCATTTCCAATCCATTGCCATCCTCCTTCCATTTCACCCTCCAACCCATCTATCCCCATATTCTCATTCATTTATTTAGCTTAGCTTAGATAGATTTAGTGGTTATTTTTTGTTTTTACCCCTCCCTGTGTTCCCTGTGTTCAATCTTCCTTCCTCCCTCCCCCCTCCATTGAATCCTTTCCCTCTCCCATATATTCAATCCCAGATTCCCTTCCCTTCCCCTGTTTTTTCATTTAGAGTAGGATTATTAGATTGATTTAAGTTTTATTTCAGTTTTGTACCCCTCCTTGTGTTGTTTGTGATTTCCCCCCATCCTATAGATAGATAGATAGATAGATAGATAGATAGATGACAGTTGTTGGAGTTCGCTTAGTGATAGAGATAGCGTTAGTGATTTAGTTTTAGTGTTTGTAGGAGTAGGCCTGTGTACTTATTAGATAATCCATTTAGTTCATAGCATTTAGAATAGTTAATAGCAGTTTGATTTAGTGTAGATAGATAGATATATAATATTAGATACAAAATTTAAATTAAAAACCCATATAAAAACAAAAAAACCATATTAACCCACCCACCCCCCAAAACCCATATAAAAACATTTCTCGAACGGCGGAACCCAAACCCGGCAAACGAACCGAACGGACAAACCGAAGACACACGAACCGAACGGATAAACCCGAACCGCGATCTGTTTGCCCATCCCTAACGTTTATATGCTGTCACCAAAAAAGTTGGTCCAGTTAAAGCTATCATCTGAATTACTTTGTATCCATCTCTCCCACTTTTGGACCAACATGACAACTACATTCTCTCGAACAACAGTATATGCGGAAAAGCAAAAATATCCCTTAATCCTTCTACAAGGATTATTTCCTTGTGTAAATCAGTTACTTTTGGTAGTTTGCCTGAATGTTCGTCTATCCTGCAGTTTAGAGATAAAACATATATATTCTCAAAAGGCAAATTAAGTGCTGTAAAATAACTGTGGTCACAGAGTACAAAAATATATGCAAAATGTTTCCCTATAAAATACTGTAAATTGTTGAGAGATGACTTTATCATTGCTAGCAAGGATAATGTTGTACCATTTAAGTATAATTTACCAGAATACTTGAGATTGCTAATTAATTATGGATGATAATTTTTGAATATGACCTTACATTTGCATTTTATTATCTGAGTATTTGCTGATTCTAAAACTTCAACAGAAGTGCTACATGTGCATACAAGAGGCAATTTTGCTTCCTGAAGATTGAGAAATACATAGCTGCTAAGAACAGAACTCGCTAAGGAATTTGTAAATGTTTTGGGAAGCTCAACTATTTTGGGAAGTCAGTTAGTAGAAGTCAGGGGGGTGGAGCCGTCATGGTCTGACTATTACCTCCTTAAGGCGTGCATCCTGGCACATGTTAGCCCCCAACGGGGTGCAGGACCTATTAGTTTGGTCCGCCCCCAGAGACTTATGGACCCGGATCTGTTCCAGAATGCTCTGCAGGAGTTTCCCCTGGACCTTGACACCCGCTCTGTAGCCTTCTGGAACACCTTGCTGGCCGAGACCATTGACAGAGTGACTCCCAGGCGTCCGCTGCCCTTCCGGGTCTCCTGCAGGTCTCCTTGGTTTACTGAGGTCCTGCGGTGTTTGAAGCAAGAGAGCAGGCAGTTAGAGTGATGGTGGTGCCGGACTCGCGATGAGTATGACATCGATCGCAGCATAAGAGCAGTTTAAAGGCCTATGCTGTGGCGGTGCAGGCAGCAAAGAGGCAGTTCTTTGCTTCCCTTATTGCATCTGCAAAGTCACGTCCAGTGGAGCTTTTCTGGGTGGTGATAGGCTTGGTCAGTCCTGCCTGCCTCCATCTGGACCTGAAGCAATCCAGTGACCGCTGTGACCGGTTTATTGAGTGCGTTGTAGATAAGATCGCTCGCATCCACCACGATTTCGGTACCACAGTTATTGCAGAGGATCATCTTGGGGCTATGGATGCCCCATCCTGTCCCGTTTTGTGGGATTGGTTTCAGATGGTGTCGCCTGCTGATATGGAGTCCTTGATGGGATCTGTTCATGCCACCACTTGCGAACAAGACCCATACCCATCCTGGTTAGTGAAAGCCAGACAGGAGACGTTACGGCCATTGCTGGCTGGGGTGGTTAGTGCCTCCCTTCAGGATGGCAGGGTGCCTGACTGCCTGAAAGAGGCTGTGGTTAGGCCCCTGCTCAAGAAACCATCACTTGATGCTGATGTTCCTGCCAGTTATCGGCCGGTCTCTAACCTTCCCTTTTTAGGGAAGGTTATTGAGCGGGCTGTGGCACAGCAGCTTCAGGAACATCTGGACCACACCGGTTTCCTTGATTCCTCTCAGTCTGGGTTTCAGCCTGGGTATAGTACGGAGACTGCATTAGTGGCCTTGGTTGATGATCTCCGTCTGGCATTGGACCAGGGCTTATCAGACCTTATTGGTCCTGCTAGAGCTTTCAACTGCATTCAACACAGTCGATCATGAGGTGTTGGTGACTCGCCTGCGGGACCGTGCCGGGATTGGCGGGACGGTCTTGGACTGGTTTCATTTGTTCCTGGCCGGGAGAACTCACCGGGTGGTCTTGAGGGAGTATACGTCTTTTCCCCAGGACCTCATGTGTGGAGTTCCGCAGGGTACCATTCTGTCCCCCCTCTTGTTTGACATCTATATGCAGCCGTTAAGGGAGATCGTGAGAGGGTTTCAGGGCATGCAGTGTCATCTGTTTGCTGATGGCACTCAGCTCTACTTCTCTTTTTCTACCGACCCAAGTCACGCAGTCTCCTTATTTTCCCAGTACCTGTCAGCTGTGGGGACTTGGATGAGGTTGAGCCATCTGCAGTTTAATCCGGACAAGATGGAGGTGATGTTGGTGGGCGAGGGCTTGGGGGTCCTGAGGGTGGTTGACTCTCCTCTTGTTGTGGGGGTTCGCCCTCTCATGGTTTCTCAAGTGCGGAGTCTGGGTGTGCTCCTTGGTTCACGGCTCATCCTGGAATCTCAGGTTGTGGCCGTGGTGGGTAGTGCATTTTGGCAGTTACATCTTGTCCTCCGGCTTCGGCCGTATCTCTCAGACTCCAACCTTGCTACCATCATCCATGCTTTCATCACCTCGAGGCTGGATTACTGCAATGCGCTCTACGTGAGGCTGCCCAAGAAGCTGGTCCGGAGGCTGCAGCTGGTGCAAAATGCTGCGGCCCGTCTCCTTATGGGGTGCTCCTGATACCAGTGCTCCGGGGTTGGCACTGGCCACCTATAAAGCACCGGGCCAGGTTCAAGGTGCTGTTGTTAAACTTTAAAGACCTTCACGGGCCGGCCTGGGCCCTACTTATCTGTGGGACCGTCTCACTCCCCATGTGCCCGTATGACCCTTGAGATGGTCCGTGGGAGCCTTTTTGGAGGTTCCCCGGGCAAGGTGGGTGGCCACCGACGTTAGATCTTTTTCGGTGGCCACCCCTGTGCTGTGGAATTAGCTCCCAGAGAAGGCTCGGTTGGCCCCCACTCTCCTGTTGTTTTGACATTTATGTAAGACCTGGCTGTTCCACCAGGCCTTTGGGGAGGGGGAGGGTGGGTGGGGTGGGAGTTTTTTCTCCTGTATTTTTGTGAATTTTAACTGTTTTAATTGTTTTATTGTTTTTATATTTGCTGTCCTCCGCCCTGAGTTGCCCTGTGGGCAGGAGGGGTGGGATAAAAAAATTGTATAAATAAAAATAACTTAAAAAAAAAAAAAGAGAGAGACTGATTGTAGATGACATTTCAATACGTAATGGAAATAACACAGTTGCAGCCCTATTATAAATATATTTCAGTGTCAGATGCCACTGTTTAGAACAGGGTTTTGGAACCTTTTTCCTCCTGGGGGGGAGGGGGCACGTTGAAAATTAGTACAAGCTCCAGGGGGTGGGGCCTAATAGAAGTTGGAGGTGGGGGTGCTTAAAGGGCACACTGAAGAAGAGTCCAGATAATGGATTTGTGCCCTGTTTTTGTCTCTGCTGCTTTACCCTGTGTTCAGTTTTTCACTCCTTGGGGCCAAGAATTGGATCCAGGAGCCCCAATTCTTGGGGGCAAGAATTGGATCCAGGAGCCAGAGCCAGGAAATGGATAGCTGCAGGTTGCATTTGGCCCCAGTGGGGTCCTGAGGTTTTCCACCCCTGGTTTAGAAACGGTGTACAAATCCTAACATTTTAGTGTCAACCAAAGTATCTTTCATTGAAATCTTGGACATGGCTCAGGCTCTTAGGAGAACCAGCAATCATATCCCTGAAATCAGGAGATGGTTAGGGCATGAGACTTCTGACTTTTAGGGGCTGATTGGGAGCGGATAGTCAGAAATGAATCAGTCCATTATGACCTGTTGTGCATCTTTATTAAGCAACCAAAAATGGCTGCTGTCAGAGACAGGACCCTGGGCTAGACGGACCAGTGGTCTTGACCCATAATGCCATTTTTGGTGTTCTTAAATCATAACAAGTCTTGCCATTTAAGTGTCAACAAGTGAGTGCTAATTGTTTTCCTTATTAAAAGAGGCTATGCAGAAACAGGCTTTTATCACGCAGAGGCATGAGTAGAAGCATAGCACCTATGCAAGTAAGTTTTTAAAGCATTTTTAGCAGGTAAATTAAAGGGATGTTTACCCCTTTTTTTTTCAAGTTAACTTAGAAAATAATTTTAGGCTTGAACAATATTTATTTATTTGAATTTCTACCATGACCTTCCCCTAAGGCTCAAGGCGGCTTACATAATAAAAACATACAGAAAATACAATAAAACCGGATTAAAATGGGAGAAAAACACATTCAAACCCACCCTAAACCCTGCCACCTCATTCCCTAACCCCGCCCAGCAAATGCTTTCCAAAAAAGAAAAGTTTTGCACTGCCTCCAGAAAACGCTCAGGCTTGGGCTCTGATGGGCCTTCGGGGGGAGGGAGCTCCATAGCATGGGGCAGCAACCGAGAATGCCGCTTTGTGGGCTCTTTTTGTGCAAACAAGATTAGCAGGTGACGTCTACAGAAAAGCACTCCCGGTTGACCACAGGGTTTGCAACAGAGGATGGAAGGACAGGCGGTCGCTTAGATATGTGGGGTCCAGGTAGGGTGGCCATACCTCCCCTTTAAAAGAAGACGCTTATGAAAAATACATGGTGCAGGACTGCACTGGAACCAATGCAGCCCTGCAACATGTATTTTTCATGAGCATCCTCTTTTAAAGGAGAGGTATGGCCACCCTAGTTCAGGCCGTTTAGGGCCTTAAAGGTCAAAACCAGCACCTTGAATTGTGCTCAGAAATCTATAGGGAGCCACATGTCACAGCGCCATTTGCATAGCAGTCAAACATTTGGGGTGGTTATTTACACTTGCATAGCAGTCAAACATTTGCCATTTGCATAGCAGTCAAAACATTTGGGGTGGTTATTTACACTTAAGCATACTGTCAGTAGCTCCAAAAATTAGGGGTGTGTGAACACCGAGCGGTTTGGTGTTCGGCCAATTTGGGGTTTGGCCGAACCAGAAACCATTCGGTTCGGTCCGTTTGGACCGAACCGATTCGGGGGAGGCGAACCTGTTTGGGTGGGTGGGACCCGGTTTTTCCTCCCCATACAGGCTGCGTGTGTGGAAGTGGTGCCAGGGAGCACCTCCCCCCACCCCCCTGGGATTTTTTTTTAATCCCCCCCCCAGGGGATCGCCCACAGCCCTACCTGGTGGTGCTGGGGCTCCAGCCCCGGGTCTGACAGCGGGCAGGTCCAGAAGCGGGTCCGGCAATGGCAGCAGTGCTCCGGAGTGCTTCAGGCTGTTACTTACTAGGCCTTCCAGGTCAAACTGGAAGGCCTAGTAACGGCCTGAAGCGCTCTGGAGCACCACCCCTACCGGACCCGCTGCCGGACCCCGACCTACGTGGTGGTGCTGGGGCTTCAGCCAGTTGACTCCGGCGGCAGCAACAGCGGAGCACTTCAGGCCTCTACTAGGCCTTCCGGGTCACCTGAGCCTGTCACCTGACCTGGAAGGCCTAGTAGAGGCCTGAAGTGCTCCGCACGCTGCTGGAGCCACCGCCACCACTGCCGCAGGACCCGGGGCCGGAGCCTTCGTGCCACTAGGTAGGGGGGTCCCTGGGGTGGGGGTGGGTTAAAAAAATTTTTTAGTAGACTGCGCAGGGTGGGGCGGGGAGGTGAGCTCTGGCACCCCTTCCACCTGCGCAGCCTGGAGGGAGGGAAAACCAGGTTCCCTCCTGCCCCCACCCCTGCCTGAATGGGTTCAGAACCCGAACTTTGTTCGGACGGGGGGCAGTTCAGGTTCGGGGGTTTGCAGACGGGCCGAACACCCCGAGTTCGGCCCGAACACCCAAACCGTGTTTGCATATCCCTACCAAAAATCCAGCACAGTAGCTTTGAATTACCAGACTGTATGGTGTGTACTGGTCTTCATGGGCTTGTCTCTCCTCTTTGAGCAACTGCCAGCAAGATAACCTAGGATCCACCACAATGGGTGATTTCAGACGTGACCAGCTGATCGGCCCGCCACGCTGTACCACCATCCAGGATCCGTTTTGGATCCCAGACAGGAATCAGCCTGGCCGTCCATCAGACGTGCTGGTTGATTCCTACAGGGGATTGGGGGAGGGGGTGGAGCTGCGCGGTGTGACATGCGGCCGCACAGCTCTGCCCTCCTGCGCTCCCCTGGCCGCCCGCACTCTGGGAGATGGGCGGGCACAGCGGCCAATCCGGCTGCTGTGCCCGATCCCATCCCGGAATCTGGACCACGGTCCGGATTCGGCCAAGGTAACAGATGTTACTTTTGGCCGAATCCGTATCGTGGTCCAGCTAACCATGATTCTGGCCCAGGAGGACCAGGATCGTGGTCAAAGTGCTTCCTGCCGGAGGTTCACCACCAGATGTTCACCGAACATCTGGCGGAATGCACTACAGACATTACGGGACTTTTGGTCACCACTGTGGTTGACTGTGGTCTCGTAACGTCTGAAATCACCCAATGTCTCTACACCACCAAAGGCATGATCCACTTACGCAGGGAAGGACATTCTAGGGCCTGAGTATACTGGGTTTAGATTAGAACTGTTTGGTGGATCAATGCCAAATGTTCATAGCAGAATTCACACACAGAGTCTTGAACTGAAACCTAAGGGGCCAATCCAAAGTTCGCATGCACATTATGCATGCTGCATGATTGGTGCAGAACAGGATGTGCATGTGCTGTGGGCTGCCACACACTTGGCACGCAGACCTTGGATTGACCCCTGAATAGCTCCTTGGTTAGGTCAGACTATATGTAGGATTTTTGAAAATGGCAAGGTACTCCTCTTGGGAGCCCATATAAAGTGAAGGTGCAGAAATATGAACCTTGTTAATCAAGGACAAGCACTCATATTCAATTAAATTAAATTTATCACTGGAGACTCTGCTATAATTGTGAAATAAGATTACCTTTCCCAGGGCTAAAAGTGTTCTATGTCAGAAAGGGAGCAGTGCACCATGAACACAGAGTGATGTGTCAGTTACCTCCATTCACCTTTATATCCTGAAGGATGGTAAATATTAGAAAATATGGCAAGGGGTTAAATGGAAGGGGAATAATGGAGATATCAGTAGATAACTGAAAGAACTTTAAAGGAAGGTGCCCACAACATAGATGTGGGAGTATAATGCATAGTGAGCAACTGCTGCCAGGAGTTAAGGAAGGGTGAATCGTAACAGCTTTGGTCTGGCTAAGCATCAGGTAATTTGGGTGTTTTCTTTAATTTCATAGATTTCCAAAATTAGGCTTGAAAAGTTGCAAGAAATAGCTCTACAGCAAGAACCTTAGTGATTTTTGCTTTCATTTGGACTAGGAAATGAAAACATAACATCATTGGGTGTTTTTAGACCAAAAAGAGTGCTTTTAGGATGGCCATCCCTGGGTTGGTTCGGGGATGGGGGGGCTCCCAGGTCCGCTCCAGCAGCAGCAGGTTTAACCAGAGTCCCCCACCGCTGCCCTCAATCTACCTGCAACCCCCACCCCCACCCCCTGCTCTGCTCCTGCTCTGTCTCACCCCAGGGTGGCCCGCCTCTGCATGGATGAGACACCCAGGGGTGGGGTGGGGTGGAGCAGGAGCAGAGTAGGTGTTCATCTAAAGACACCAATTCTTTCTGCCGTGCTTTCACCCTTGGCACATGTCTTTGACTCCTGCCTCAGTGAGAACCAAGAATAACAGATAAGATGAAACAAAAAAAAATGTGAGGTTGAAGAGAACAAAAAGGCTAAAGTTACCTGAGCATTTGTAAATAGCACCTTGTTTAGATTTCTATTTTGGGAAAATCAAGTTTTATCTTATGTAGCTTGATTCACCTGTCTATTTTGAAAATAGGAATTTTTAGACGAGACAGAACATATTCTCCCTTTAACACTGTTGGCAGCAATGCTGATTTTAAAGGATCAGTATGTCTAATTATTGATCATTATTCATTATTTTTATAACCCCATTAGTGTGCATGGCACTTTGCATATATGTAGGGCACCTGCTTGACCTGAAGTGCTCACTATCTCAGAGCCACATTGTTATTTCAAAGCCGTAATTCTAAAGAGGATGTGCACAAAGATACATTTAGCTAATGGCACTCACCAAAGGCTCTGTGCCTGTGGGACAATGGCAACACGGAGAGAGTTCTACAAATTTATTATTATTATTATTATTATTATTATTATTATTATTATTATACTTTATATAGCACCAGTGTTGTACCTGGCACTTTACAGAGAATAAGATAGACACGGTCCCTGCCCGAGAGCTTACAATCTAAAGACAGGGAGAGGGGAGACAGGGAAGGGGAAGCAGAGGGAGAGACAAGGGATGCAACATTCATGAGGATACGAGAACTCAGGTACACGTTCTTAGCTTGGTTACAGTACATTGGGAGTTTGCAGATAACAGGTGGGGGATAATCCTGGGTGGGGATGATTAGCAGGAGTTAGGAAGGGCAGAGCAGAAGAGGTGGGTTTTGAGGAGGGACTTGAAGGTACAAAGGAAGGCAGATGTGGGCAGGGAGGGAGTTCCAGGCATGCGGGGCAGCGAGGGAGAAGGAACGAAGGCAGTTGGGGCAGCAGGGGAGGCGTGGGAGGGTGAGGGAGGGGATGGAAGAGGAGTGGAGTGCTTGAATAGGGGTTCAAAGGAAGATCAGGACCGAGAGGTAGTGGGGAGTGAGGTGGTGAAGGGCTTTTTAGGTGAAGACGAGGAGCTTGTGCAGAATACGCTCAGGAAGGGGGAGCTAGTGGAGAGAGGAGAGGAAAGGCTGCACATGGTCAAAGCGACAGGCTAGGTGGCTGATCGTGGCAGAAGAGTTTTGAACAGAGATGAAGGAAGAAAGGTGAGAGCAGGGAAGGCCAGCGAGGAGGAGGTTACAATAGCCGAGGAGTGAGATGACTAGGGCATGGAAGAGAGTTTTGGCAGAGGAGACAGACAGAAATGGGCGGATCTTAGCAATGTTGTGGAGGGAGAAGTGACAGAATTTGGCCACAGAGTCAGTGTAGGGTTTGAAGGTAAGGTGCGAGTCGAAGATGAAGGGGGGACAGGGAGGATGGAGACCACGTCAATGGCAATTGACAGGGAAGAGGGAGAGGAAGGATTGGGAGGGAAGATAAGGAGTTCAGTTTTCACCATGTTCAGTTTGAGTTGGCGTTGAGACATCCAGGTGGAGATATCAGAGAGACAGTTGGTGAGACGAGCTTGAACAGAGAGGGAGAGGGAAGGAGTGGAGAGATAGAGTTGAGTGTCGTCAGAAAGGTAGGAGGAGAACCAATCGAGGACAGAGTCCCAGAATCCCAGGGAGTGAAGCGAATCAAGCAGGAGCGAGTGGTCAACAGGGTGGAAGGCAGCAGAAAGATCAAGGAGGACAAGAATAGAGTAAAGACGGTTGGATTTAGCCACAAGAAGATCGTTGGTGATCTTAGCAGGGGTGGTTTCAGTGGAGTGAAGGGGGTAGAAGGCAGATTGAAGGGGGTCAAGGGAGGAGTTGGCGGAGAGGAGGTTGAGGCAGCGGGAGTAGACAACCCATTCAAGGAGTTTGGAAGCAAAAGGGAGGAGCAAGACTGTACTGTAATTAGAGGGTTCAAACAGATCCAGAGTGGACTTTTTGAGGATGGGGGAGACAGTGGCATGTTTAAAGGCAGAGGGAAAGGAGCCAGTAGAGAGGGAGAGGTTGATGATGTGCAGGAGGGAAGGGATGACGGTGGAAGCAATGGAGGTCAGGAGGCGGGAAGGAATGGGGTCCAGGGGGCAAGGAGAGGGGTTGGAGGAGGAGAGCAGGGAGGAGATTTCCTCAAGGGAGGTGGGAGAGAAGGAGGACAGGAGAGAGGTGTGGGGAGGAGGGAGAGTGGGGGGAGTGGTAGGGGGAGAGGACTTGGAAGCAATATTCAGGCGGATCTTGTCAATTTTAGAGGTGAAAAAGAGAGCAAGATCCTGAGCGGAGAGAGAAGAGGGAGGAGAAGGATGGGGGTGGGGGTTGAGAAGGGAGTCAAAGGTGGAAAAGAGGTGGCGAGGGTCCCGGGAGCTTGACTCAATGTGTGAGGCATAGTACTACTGTTAGTGAGGGAGATAGCAGAGTTGAGCAATGAGAGGCAGAATTTGAAGTGGAGGAAGTCAGCGCGGGTGCAGGAGTGGTGATGGCGAATGGTGTGGGTGAGCCAAGGGCGAGGGTTACGAGAGCGAGCTGGGCAGGAGGAGAGGGGGGCAAGAGAGGTGAGGGTGGAGGCGAGAGAGGAGTTGAAAATGGAGATGGCAGAATTGGGGGAGGAGAGGACTGAGGGGAGAAGAGGGGAGAGGGAGGAAGCAAAGTCCTGGGGCATAATAATCATGGAAGGGATGGGGAGATGGGGAAGAGGAGGGGGAGCAGTGGGAGAGGTTGAAGGAGGCAAGGATATGGTCAGATATAGGATGGGGCTCAAAGGAGAGATCGGAGACAGAGCAGTTGCTAGAGAACACGAGATCAAGAGAGTGACCATCAGTGTGGGTGGGGAAACTAGTCCAGAGTTGGAGATTAAAGGAGGAGGCCAAGGAGAGGAAGTGGGTGATGCAAGGCTGAGAAGATGCATCAACATGAATATTGAAGTTGCCAAGGATGAGTGTGGGGATGTTATCAGAGAGGAATTTACATCCCGTATTTGGTAAGAACTCTCAATAGCCAGGTTATACTAATTAGACGGTAGCTTGGCTTGACTTTTACAAGCCTTACCACATGCAGTTTGTACAGTATTTTGGGGTGATTTCAGATGTCACGGGCCACTAGGACAGGAATCAGTCAGGAATCAGACCGGATCCCAGTCAGCAATCAGTCCGGCCGTCCTTTAGACGTGCTGGCCTGTTTCCTACAGGGGATCGGGGAGGGGACGGGGCTGCACGGCACGTTGTGAGACTGCACAGCCCTCCCCCTACCCGTGCTCCCCTGGCCGACCGCCCTCCGGGAGACAGACAGGCTCAGCGGCCAATGCGACTGCTGCGCCCGATCCCGTATCGTGGTCTGGGCCACGATCCGGGATGGGCCACGTTACAGACGTAACTTTGTTCCATCCAAGATAGTGGCCAATCCAACCATGATTCTGGACCTCCGGGCAGCCGGAGGTCCAGAATCGTGGTCAATGTGATTACCACCAGTGATTCACTGGGGTGAACATCTGGCGGGAATCAATACAGATGAAATGGTACAAACAGCCACTGCAGGGGATTCACTGTGGTTGACCGTGGTATCGTTTCGTCTGAAATTATCCTTGGTCTTTTATTATCTTGGATATATTTACAAATCTAAATATCCGCAGACTGCAAGGATTCTTCTCCTTTTTAAATTTATGGGGGATAAAAAAAAAGGGTTGTGCAGAAAGCCATAATTTATTGTTCACTAGTTAAGGAACACTGCCTTCCTGTGCGTCTGGATAATATGTAAACTCTTTACAAGCTTGATCATCCCCATCTATAGCTCTGTTGTGCTTCAGTTCACTGCTGTGTAATGTCTCTTCCTGCTTGTAAGGGTTCTGGCCTGAGAGGTTGTGGGCAGATGTGGGGTTTGGGGTGCATGGACAGGATCAGGGCTGGGACTGGAACTAGAGAGTGGAAAACAGGAGGCAAGGCTGAGAGCAAGGTCTAGGGCAAAGACAGGACTAGGAGTAAGAACAGGGCACTGGGAACAAGGACAGGATCATGAGCAAGGACTGGCAGGTAGGGCTGGATGAAAAAGTTGTTCTACCACCCAGCTTCTTGGTGCTACCATACAGCCTTATATGCTTCAACCCAGAAGCTGGGAGGCAAGGCAGGGAGGCTTGGGGTGGGGTGGGGAGGGAAGCTGGGCCTGAGGCAAGGTGAATCAGTGGTGCTGCAGGCCCAGCCACCGCTCCAAGCACTCCAGGGGTGAGGGCTCGAGACCTGGGGCCTGACACTACTCTCCTTACATTTACAATTCGTTTTTCCAGAACTCCTTTATAAGCAGCATGCTTTCTCCCAATGCCGATTACTGTTTTTTGCTAATTGTATCATAATTGAGATGGTACTAGATAGGGGTGGGCCTCCAGACAAAATATCAGGGCTCATTCAGATGTGCGTTTAAATCGCACAGCCGCGGCGGCAGCATTGTGCGATTTAAAGCACCGTGTACTTCCAGGTTGGTGTGAATGCACCAATTCAGCCTAACGCGAACTGTTAGAGTGCGGTTTTAAAAGCTGCTCGAAGCAGCTTTCAAAACCGCACTCCAACAGTTCGCGTTAGGCTGAAATGTGTGCGGTCAGTGCATTCACACCAACCTGGAAGTGCGCGGTGCTTTAAATCGCCTGATGCCGCCGCTGCTGCTGTGCGATTTAAACGCATGTCTGAATTAGCCCTTAGTATCGGTTTCTTTCGGTTTTGACTCCCCTGTGTCTCAGTTCTATTATCGGTATCGGATCTATTGGTGTCAGTTCTTTTCCCATTGACTTCAATGGAAAAGAGAACCCTCCCGAGACACAGGGGAGCCCACTGAAAAAACCTGGACATCCCCCCACCCCACTTCCAGCCTCGGAGGGTGGGGGTAGGGATCCATTACCTCTAACACCCCCACCCACCGGGACCCGGCTTTACCCAACCCCTGTGGGCCCTATACTTTACTTTACTTACTGTTGTTGCCCATCCGGTCCAGAGGGTGGGGGTCACAGCTACCGTCTGGGCCACCAGCTGGGCCACCAACTCTGCTACCAGTGGCCGGGCCTCCTCTGCTGCTGACTGGTGTTGGGAGACAGGTCCACTGCCAGGCCTTCTCTGCTGCAGGGCGGTGGAGAAGGCCCGGCTGCCTCCTGCCACCAGTCAGGTGGCAGAAGGCCCAGCCACCGTCAGCAGAGCCAACTCCTCTGCCAGGTCTTCTCTTTCTTCTTTTTACAGGTCCGGAGCTTGAAGAAAATGCCACCAGATTGGCAGCGGTGCAGCACACATTTGAAAAATGGCCACCGAGGCCATTCTGCACATGCCCAGTCCTGAACCAAAATGGCGCTGGAAGCATCAGTGCCATTTTGAAAGAGAGAAGCTGTTCTGTGCATGCGTGGGGAGCCATTCCGCACATGAACATCCTCTGAGGCCGGGAGTGGGGTGGGGGAGGGGGGAGGAGTCTTCCCATTGATTTCAATGGGAACAGACGATCCAAGAACTGGAAATCGAGATGGGTTCAATTCTCGGATCTCTCAGTTTTAACCGAAAGAGACACTTTTCGACCTCTTTCAGTTAAAACCGAAACTGAAAGTCCCATCCCTAGACTAGATGTTGTGCCTGCACAGAGTCCAAGAAATACTGTTCTGTTTTTAAAATGGGGACCCGAGTGGCTTACCTAAGATCATACAAGTGTGACCTTGTTGTAGCCCAAGGGAGGTCTTTGGTATGTGCAGGAAATGAACTCAGTGTCAAGGGTTGAGCTGAACCTTGCCTGGGAAATAAAAGACATCTGGAACTTATTCCTGAGAACAGTCTTGGGTTTTATTGCACAGGACAGAATGAAGCTTAGAAGAAGTCCATTTCACCAAGTGCTTTGGCCCAGGTCAAACATAAAACAAAGAATTTCCATTCAGAAAGCAAAACAATGATCCATAGTCAGTTCTAAACAGTTCTCAGGTGTGTCCATTATACCCTTCGGTGCTGCTAATGCTTCCATCCTTGCCTCAGTTTAATGGAGTCTCTCATGGTCCCTCAGTCTGCAGCACTTTGGAGAGGTCCCAGGGCATTGTCTGCAACACTTTGAACAGGTAAGAGAACTGCTTTGCAGACCCATATATCCTCTCTGGAAGTGAGGCACACAGTCACTTGAGTTTTTTATACTCCCAGAGGTGGGCGTAGCCAGGGAGAGGCTGCTGGTTCTTAAAAGGCTTTTACTCCAAATTTCCTATAATATTCCACCAGATCTCTCATCCATTTACCCAAAGCATTCCACAACATAACACTATATACCAACTGTACTGCAATACTCAGATCAGCAAGACAATCAGTCTCACTCAATATGTATCACAACTACATACCCCCTTTATTTTTCCAACAGGTTTACAGTTTTACATTCACTGTTACATTACATATCCCAATTTCCAGTCCAACACCTTTAACTGCAAGTTCATCTTTCCATGCAGTATTGTTGGTTATGCTTCTTTCACTGCTGATGTGACCAGTGAGTTGGGAAACCTTACTCTCTTTCCCTGGTTCCACTACTCCAGAGATTTTGTCAGACTTCTTTGTCCCGTTCTGTCCGAGTTAACTAATCCAGCAATCTTCCGATTACAGGGATTGCTTTGGGTTTTGCTTTTATAGTAATCTACGTAACCTAACTTGCACAGAAAGTCCTACAGGGCAATTGAATAATTGTTCAAGTAACTTTTTGATTGAATTTAGGTCCTTTCTTTTTAATAGACTTACCCTAGGCTGTGGACCACACTCAGTGGATGAGATCAGTTTGTTTGGCACTGACCCATTCATTCAACTTGAAGCAATCAGATTTAAAAGCTTTGCACTTTATTAATGTACGTGCAAATGGCAATCGAGT
Organism: Sphenodon punctatus; assembly: GCA_003113815.1. Lineage (NCBI taxonomy): Eukaryota > Metazoa > Chordata > Lepidosauria > Sphenodontia > Sphenodontidae > Sphenodon > Sphenodon punctatus. Next base: position 1,338,437 of record QEPC01006548.1, on the reverse strand, counting down.
TCCAAGGACACTCTTGATGAAAGCACCTTGAATGATCCATCTGCACAATTCCTATTTGGCTTTCAATTGGTTTGAAATACTTTTTGAGTAGAGAATTCTCATTGCATTTTGGTTTTAGATGGCATTAAGGAAAAATAAACTAGATGATGATGATGATTAGTTTTTGGCTTCAAAATATTTCAATTTCCCCACTATAAATTATTATTATAATAAGCTTTTATATAGCGCCAGCGATGTACCTGGCGCTTTACAGAGAATAAGATAAACATGGTCCCTGCCCGAGAGCTTACAAATCCCCAACAAAACAGGGGAACAGAGGTCAGGAAATAGACATTATTATTATTATTATTAACAAACATTTATATAGCGCCAGCAGTGTACCTGGCACTTTACAAAGTAATAAAATAGACACGGTCCCTGCCCCTAGGGCTTACAATCTGAGAGACAGGAGCTGGGGGAGAGACTTAGGAAGGGGAACAGAGGGAGAGACAAGGGGTCTAAGATTCATGAAGATGCGAGGTCTCAAGTGCACGTACTTGGCTTGGTTACGATGAGAATGACAGCAGGCAGGTCCATGTTGCAAGGATAAGGGTAAACCGATCGTAGGTATAGGAATAGTGGCTCAGCAGAATAAAGAGTCAGACAGAGCAGAGCGAAAGAGGTGAGTTTTAAAGAGAGATTTGAAGGTATGAAGGGAGGGGCAAGGCGGATGTGGACCTGTCTCTTATACACATCTAGATGTGTATAAGAGACAGGGACGAAGGCGCTTAGGGGAGCAGGGAAGGCGTGGAAGGGTGAGAGAAGGGACAGAGGAGGAGCGAAGTGCATGGGCTGGAGTATGGAGGGCGATAAGTGCAGAGAGGTAGGGGGGAGCAAGGTTGTGAAGAGCTTTATAGGTGAAGACTAGGAGCTTGTGCAGGATTCGTTCAGGAAGGGGAAGCCAGTGAAGCGAAGAGAGGAGGGGCTGCACATGGTTGACCGACTGGCGAGGTAGATGAACCTGGCAGCAGAGTTTTGGACAGAGATGAGGGGAGAAAGGTGAGACCGGGAAGGCCAGTGAGAAGGAGGTTACAGTAATCGAGGCGAGAGATGACCAGAGCATGAACAAGAGTTTTGGCAGACGAGACTGAGAGAAAAGGGCGAATCTTAGCAATGTTATGGAGCGAGAAGCGACAGGATTTAGCAACAGAGTCAATGTAGGGTTTAAAAGACATGGTGAACATAAATTTCCTTCCATTTTCAATAATCATATGCTCATTTACCTAACCATTTTTAGTTATTTAAGAATTTTTGTGAAAAAATATTAGTTTTAGTTTTGAGTGCAGTTTGCTTCCAAATCAGAACAATTTAACAAGTGCAGCACTTAAGGAAGGATGCAGCTATGAATGCTAAATATTTAGTGCAATACCAGTTGAAATCTTCCCTGGCTGCACATACAATTAAAAGGCACCCAAACATTGTAGAGTCACTGTAAGTAAAGTTCTTTGTTTGTACTCCAGGGCACTATGGTTATCAAATACTGTATTGCATGTGTAGGCAAAAAGGTGAGGGGTGGGATTCTCACAGCCTATTTAAATCAATGGGAATATTTGGATCCAATTTTTTGGTTGCGATCCTCAGACTACTTATCCAGACTTCAGTGAGACATCCCTGGACTTAGTGCTTTGAGGATAAGGCTTTTATTATAGCCCTGCACAAAAGTTCATGAAAACCTGGATGGCTGAGGAGCTGCACTAAACGTAGGGTGAAAACAAATGAGACATTTGCTGGCGTTAGCCTGCATTAGCCCCAGGAGTCAACTGTTCGTGAGGTAGGTCACTGTCAGTTGTTCACCCACTATGACCTTGGAGTGGGTGGCCAGCTGCTACGGGATACGTAGGCCGGTGGCAGTCGGCGACGCAGCCTGGATGAAGATCCAGGTGAAGGTCTGGCCACCTAGGCTAAACCAGGCTAACTGTCTTTGTCCTGGCCTCGCCACAAGGCAAGGTCATGGAGCGCCTTTACCCTAGCACCCAAACAACTGATGGGAGGCCCAGTGGAGCACCCCCGATCAGCTGTTTGGCACACGCACCTGGACTGGGTGAAGGTGTGCCTCTGCCCCCCTCCCCCATCGGCCATTTTGCAGCAGCTCTTCCTGGGGGCCCGATCATGCTGTGTGGAAAGGGTCTGGCCATCCTGTCTCATATGGACTGCTCTGCGGCCAACCCGTGCTGTGGAGGGACCTGTGACAGCAGCCCCACACCCAGATTACCAGGGGGCAGAGCTGCTCATGTGAACCATCCTCCCCACCAAACTGGGGAGTGGTGGCCTGGGGAGCTGGCATGCCACAGTCTTACTTGTTTTCACCCATAGTATTAAACAATAAACAGTAAGTGGATGCCCAGGGGTCCATCTTCTATCAAAAATGTCTCCGGACAGAACATCTGCAGCCCCCATGTCCTGCTTTTCCCATGGAAAAGCCATACACATCTCAAAGGAAAAGTCTTATTTTTATGGATATTTTATCCTCCTAAATAATTAAACATAAATGTATTGCATATGCAAACAAACCCCCTCACCCATACAAAACATTAGGCTTAAAACAGTTGGATATTTATCATTCTGTGACATTTGATGCCCTTTTAAATGTTGCCAAGTTTAACTTTAAAAGAAGCTAAAATTTAAAATGTATTGTTTTTTAAAAAAGTAATATTTTAAATTATTAAAAATTAGCTAAGCCATCTTTTTTTCATCTCCTTTGAACTGGGGATAGTGGCTGATCGGAAAATGTATATGTCCAGTGGATAAGTGCTCTTGTTGCAACATTGCAGTTGGGAAAAGAGATTTTAAAAGTGGGGCACATTCTCACAGCTTACACTAAGTGGGGAATAAAACACAGAGAGTGGCTTAGGCTTCCTTACCCCATGTGATGGTTACTGTATGAAGGGGGTTTGTAGCACTGCAGTCCATGTTTAATCTTCCACTGAGAGGGGGTTGTGTGAAGAAGCAAATCTGCCCCTTATTCTGATATTTTAAACAGGCCCATGGAACATAGGCTAGTGGATCAAGGACAGGAATTGGGCATACGGTCTTCTAAATTGTCAAAGCTATAAAATATGTCTCATAGTGCAGTTGTGATTATTTTATAAAAATATCTATACAATGGGCTGTACATTTAAAGCTCAATGTAATTGCTAAGTATTACTGTTTAATAAAGTGTTGATTGGTGTCAGAAAGAATCACTAATAATGAATAAATCCATAGCAGCTAATTAGGTGTCATAATCGGGAAAACTGCTTGTTTTGTGTCAGTTCTTAAGCAAATTGGCTGGTTATAGAATGTTTCATTATACAATATCTCATTATAGAAAATGGGAGATTTGGTCCTTTTCACCCACATTAATTTTTTTATTAACGGTGCACACTAAACAAAGCATGTCATTCAGATACTCAGATGTGTTTGAGAGAGTTCATATGCAGTAATGTGTTGTTAGAGTACTGTCATTCACACCAATAATCAAGATCAAGCATATTTAAAGTTCAGTGTACTAAACTGCATTGGAATTAGGGAGAAAAAAGAAGGGAAAAAAATCCTGCTAAGCTAAGCCTATTCTCATGGTGAAAACTGTTCTTATTGCAGGCAATATAAACCAACATTTTTGTTGTTGTTGTTGTCAGTTTCACATAGCATTGACCTGTGGGCAATTTTTGGGGGGTAACAGTGCCCTCTCCTGGATAGAATGTCAGACCTATATGCCTGTGTGTCAAAAGCGCCACACTTAAAATGTTTTCCTTTAGCTCAGGTAATAAGGCCAACATGCCTGGTGGACAAGCATCTGATCCCTCTCCCCTTTTATGACCATGAATTCTAGAGAGCCAGTGATGGTGGTGAAGTAAAAGTCATGATTATTTTGTGACAGTAGCCCTTTTACCAGCACATTCTGAGGGGAAATTATCTCAGACTGCTACTACCAATATCCCTTTGGGATTGGCTTGGGTAGAAAGGGTTTTACACTGGCCTCCCTTCAGCCCCTCACAGCCAGCCCCAATCCACACTTTGATAGGGCTTATCCCACACAATAGGTAGGTCCCCTGGGGTTCCCTCCCCTTTTGGTCAGCCCAGCCAGGCCAACTCTTCTCTAACTTAGAACGGGCACACCTCAGTGTCCAGCAATGTTCCTTGTTGGCTTTGCTGAGTGGTGATCCTTTGATTAGAGCTCTCAGATCCTTGGGTTCCTCTGAGCTCTCAGCTCCTTCCCAATGTCAGGCCAGTCTCCACTTTACTTCAACCTCCTTCCAACCCCCCTGCTACTTGCAGCCATTTTGGTTTTTCACTGTTCCAGTCCAGGTGCAGATCACATCGTCCATCAGCATGAAGCCCATTCCTTAAAGGGCTAGTCACCTAATCTTGTAACTGTTACATATTTTTTCCTGTGTTGCAACTTGCAGCTTTTCAGGAGGCATATGTCTAGCACAAATGAGTAATATCCCTCTGAAAGTGTAGGATCAGAACACATTAGGTGTACCTCATTCAGGCTTTGAATGAAAGTCGTATTTAGTTGCTCACTTCTCTCAGTGCTGCTCAATTTATCATCTGTTTCTCTCTGCTTCCTTCTACCTTTGATTTTAATGTTTAATCATTAGGCTAGTGGTCCCTAAAATTTTGGGTTCAATGGTCTACTGCTGAACTTCAGAAATTCTCCTGGACCATCATCCGTTGATCCCACAACTGCACAAGGCAGATAGCTTTGGTCCCTGTTAGCATTGCATCCATGGATGAGAGAAGGTGGCCACGGAATGAAATTCTGTGTGTGCTGTGAAATGCACATTACAGTTGCACATCTCCCATGCCTCCCCTCACTCCATGTCAAGTACAGGATAGCAATGTGAGTGGTTGGCAGACAAATGGGTGACAGTCTTGAGCCCCCTTAGCTGCCCAGTAGCTAAACTAAATGTGACTGTTTAATACGGTTCTCTGGATTAGCTGCAGGCTGCTTACCACTACTTTGTAAACCACCAATGCTCTATGGACTACAGTCTGGGATCCACTACACTAGACAATTCCATTATTCAGTTACTCTGCTGGTCTATGGGTTGGCATAAACTACACATGCAGGACCCAGTACAATACTTGTGCGTACTTATTGATACTGAGGAGAAGGTGTGCCAAACAGACAGCATCCACTCTAAAATACAGACACTCCAAGGCATGTTTTGGCTAGGCAACTGACAAAAATGTGGCAGTGTCTATTTTGTATGCTAGAACTATAAGCGCAGCAGTATTGCACCTACGAGTAGCTGAACACAATCTTTGATCTCCTCGCTGGTTTTTAGCACTTTGAAAAATGAAAGTCAGCTTTTCACAGCAAGGACTATTTATGTCTCTTGCTCTCTTTTTCAGTCCCCTACGAAACAAATCTCTTTGTGTCATATTTGTATTAAAGAAATTCTTGTAAAAAATAGACTAGGAGTTTATGAGAACATAACTGTAAATAATGGTGGTGGTGATGTTAAAATGGCCTATATGTGCATTTAATGAGATGCATTAGTACTGTTACCATCACTACCCTAAAATTACCATTAAGAATACATATAAATCTTTACAGGGAGGCAATGGCCTAGTTAAAGAATTGTCATGTGAAGGTGTTCTGTTTATATATGTACAACCAGAGCCAATTCTTTTCACCTTGATCAAAAAATTGTCAAGGCGAAGGGGGAGGGGGAAATCTTCCAGAACTACTGAAGCTTCTGTGCCGAATGTGGTAATTAAAAGTGAACACTTATGTCCCATCTGTTTATCACATCGTTGAAGCTATGAACACTGTCAGTGGCCGTGGGCGAACAGATAAATCAACAGGCTAGTGGGCTGCTCTAATACATAATGACACCCACCAATTTCTCACTGAACTCATTGATATTGATTTGCAAACGAGCCTGCATGTTTGTTTATTGGAATCGCGTCATTACTTCAGCAAAGCGTTCCAGCCAAGATGCATTGGCTTTCCAAGGTCTCTGGGTTTCATTATTTATCACTGTCATTTGCCTGTAGCAGGATAAAAATAATTAACAAAGGGGATTCACAATAATTAAGAATCTGCAGGTACCATGGTGCAAGAATTTTGAAATAAATACAGTAAAGTTATGTGGTAAAGGTAAGAATGAGGCAATAAGTCTTCTTAGTTTAATTCTTTCATTAAACAATGACAATGTTGGACTAGAAACAGGCATCTATCTGTATGTCAGTCTCCATAATAATGATTATTTATTGTTTACTGTGGCACACACATTCCTAGAGCTGTAACGATGTATAAATTATAGGGATGTGCAACTGGTTTCATTTTTATTTGTTACTAAAATGAATGGGGTTCCAAAAATGAATGAATAAGCAAACAACATACATTTACTTTCATTTTTTTTTTTTCATTTAACAATAAAAAAAAAACCTGAAAAAAATACTTTGGCTGAACCACTTACTCCAATGATCCTTCACCACAAATTTCACAGTCCTAACTTTTATCATGCCAATTTTATAGCAAATAGAATGTTGGGGCTTTATAATGGAGGGTAGGTAATGGTATACAGGTAGAGTCCTGTTTCTAATCCACCATTGTCCTTGTTTAATGAAAGAGTTAAACTAAGGTTATTGCCCCATTCTTACCTTTACCACATAACTTTACTGAATTTATTTCAAAATTCTTGCACCATGAGATGTTGGTGACTCGCCTGCGGGACCGTGCCGGTTGGAATTGTTCTTGAATGGTTCCGCTCCTTCCTGGTCAGAAGAACTCAATGTGTGTGGTACTGGGGGACTTCTCTTCATCTCCCTGGGATCTCATGTGTGGAGTTCCACAGGGATCTATTCTGTCCCCTCTCCTGTTCAACGTGTACATGCAGCCTTTGGGTGAGATCACGAGGGGGTTTGAGGTTCAGTGTCATCAGTATGCTGATGACACCCAGCTTTACCTCTCATTTTCATTTGACCCAGGCCCTGTGTTCTCGGTGTTTGCCCGGTGTCTGGCTGCGGTGGGGTATTGGATGAGGATGAGCCGCCTGAAGCTGAATCCCAATAAGATGGAGTTAATGTTGGTGGGAAGGGACTAGGGGGTAGAGGCCGCTATCATTGATAGGGTGCATCTCTCTTCGGTCCCTCCGGTTCAGAGTCTGGGTGTACTCCTCGATTCACAGCTCTGCCCGGATACCCAAGTGGCGGCTGTGGTGAAGAGTGCATTTTGTAAATTACATCTGGTCCAGCATCTTCGGCCTTATATCTCAGGCTGCAATCTTGCCACCATCATCCATACATTCATCACCTAAAGATTGGACTACTGCAATGGACTCTACGTGGGACTACCCTTGGTGACAACTCGGAGACTGCAGCTGGTGCAGAATGTGGCGGCCCATCTCCTGGGTCCTGCTTACCTGCGGGACTGCCTCACCCCTCGTGTCCTGGATCGATCCCTGTGGTCGGCTGGGAGCACTCACTTGACGCCAGGTATCCCTGGTGGCAGTGTTCGAGAGGGCTTCTCGGTGGTGGCGCCTCAGCTGTGGAACTTTCTCTCTGTGGAGAATTGCCTTTCCCTGGACCACCCCTCCTTCCATAGACAGTGTAAGACCTGGCTGTTTCATCAGTCATTTGGTGAGGGGGATGGGTAGTGGGTTGCGGGTGGGTGGGTATTTATTCAGACCTCAACTGCTTGAGATTTTTATATATTATATTTTATATTGTATTTTTGTATTTATATTTTTATTGTGTATTAGCTACCCCAAGCTGCAATTGGGCAGGAGGGGGCAGGTTTTTAAATGTTGATATAAATAAATAAAAATACCAACTGGACTAATGGCCATCCTAGGCTTATCCTCTAAGAACCTGTCCAGCCCTTTTGTTCTTGGCTAATCCAGTTATGCTTGATAGCACTATGATATTCTAGTTTTGGGAAACTGAGGTGAATTATTATACTGTTGCCTGGTACAGATTCATGTCCCTTGTGGACACTACAATTTTTCTCAATCTGTAATTCCTACCGGATTTTCTGCTTTGTACTTCTTAGTCTAGGAGCTGGGAACCACAATGAAGGTGATGGTACTGGCTGAAGGCAGAGTGGAGCCCTGGGAAGATCCATACTCCAATGTAGGGCTCTTGACTGGGAAAAGACAAGACAGTCTTCCAGGGGAAGGAAGAGGAAGATTTACAAGCATTCAGGGAAGAATGAGACTAAGGAACAGTCTACTGACTTGAGGAAGGACAGGGGAAAGATAGGAGCTGAATAAACTCTCTTCTCATCTAGAGCTGAAAGAGAGTACTTGCAAAAAAATGGGTAACCCATCCAATTTCTGGTACCCGGATTGATCTGCAAACATGGGATACTGATTAGTAATCAATTGTAACCCAATTCGGATACCCAATGTCCCAGAATGTCGACTTCCAACCCTGGAATTTTAACTTCTGGTACCGATTTTTCAACTTTTTCATTGGGTATTTTCAGACGTTACGAGATCATGCTCAACCACAGCCAATTTCCTGTGGTGGGGAATGCCCTCGTAACGTCTGTTGGGGAACCGGAAGTTCCCCCCCAGATGTTAACCACGCTCAATCCCCACCGGGAATCTCATTCACCACGCGATCGGCTGGACCAGCAGGGGATGAAGGGGCCCGGCATGTCCGGGCCATGGTCATTTCCCCCGTGGTCTCCCCAGAGGGATCCTCCCCGATTCCCCGCTGGGATCTCCCGGCTGGGATCCCCCGGCACGTCTGTTTGCCGTGCCAGAGTGATCCTGGCGGGGAATCATATGGGTGATTCCGGGACGGGGCAAATGCCGCCCCGTCTCATCTGAAATCACCCATTGAGTTCCAAATTCTGACACCTGTTTATCAGTTTTCTGTCTTGGAAAATCAATTTCTGATCCCCCAAAACTACTTCCAGTCCCTCTTTTTACTCACCCCTCTCCACCTATTTATGGACTTCTGACACATCTGGAAAATTAATTTCAGGTCCCAGAAAATTAACTTCTGTCCACTTTTTTTTTTTAAGTGCAGTTTTTTTGGTTTTCCGACCTGATATACTGATCAGTATACCAATATAGTGATGGGAATTGGTAAATTGAAAAATCAGTACAAGAAGTTACCAATTTTCCAGGTATCTGGGGGATACCCAATCAATACTTTAACCCGTCAGGTACCTGATGTGAAACCCAAACATGTGGGTATTACCCAAGGGTACTAAATTAAGTATCCATTTCTGCTCTATTCATGTCTCTTAGAATTTTTAGGGTAGGCATTACTATCAATAAATTAGGCTAAATATGGTGATTCTCATATTTTTTGCCTTTTTGCTTTATGACCCTATTTTCAGACTTAAATATCCCAGACAACAACAAAGACATGCAAATTATAGCAAATATCATGATTGTGACCCCATACACAGATCATGTGACATTGCTTGGGGTCCTGAATCACAGTTTAGGAACTTATGGGTTAAGTTGTACCCCAGCTTATTACAAATAAATGGATAAACACAGAGACTTGGCTATTTTTAGTATAAACATTTGGCAACCACTTTAAAACAGGAACATTTTTCATTTCCTTCTGTTATCTCTCCCCATAGAGTTGAAAATTGTAATGTGTGTAGACAAGAAAAGACTGCTCTGATATAGAAGGGCTTGGGGGGAAGATATTGTAAAGTGCAAACTCTGTTATTTTCATGGGGTTGTTAAAAATAAATAATATTGTACTTCGCTTTGCTGGAGAAATGTACATATCATGTGCCAGATACCTTTTGAATTGAATCAGATCTAGTCATTATTAAATCTCACCACCAAATGATTAACAGCTTCTGGAAGGCACAGCTGGAGTTGCATTGTCTGATGTTGACCTAATGATGAAAAGACAGATCAACAGCAGGAAAGGAAGCAAAGATTTATATTATATACATAGATAAGCAATGTAAAGAAAGCTGTCCATCTTTCTCTTTTAAAAATAGCCCTTGAAGAATGCTATCTATGTTTGCTATTCACGATCCATCGGTTCATCATGAGGCCAACATCAAATTACTTAACTCCAGCAGCGATCAAAAAAGCAATTAGGAATTATTTGGAAAGGGATAGAGAATAATACTGAAAATATCATAATGCCTCTATATAAATCTTGAATATAGATTTAAGATATCTATAGAATGTAGATTTTAGACAAACCACACCTTGAATACTGTGTGCAGTTCTGGTCACCCTATCTCAAAAAATATATAGAAGAACTAGAAAAGGTACAGAGAAGGGCAACAAAAAGTGATAAAGATATGGAACGACTTTTGTATGAAGAGATGGGGTGATTTCAGACGTGACGAGATCACGCTGAACCACACTGAACCACGGTGAACCCCGCAGCGGGGCGAAAGGCCCCTGCACGTCTGCACAGCGTGCGCCAGATGTTGGCCACGCTGAATCTGCAGACGGGGTCAATTTGAACCACGCTTCCCGGGCTAGCCGGGGGAAGGTCCCGGGAAGCGTGGTCAAATGGACCGCGGGCCGTGGCGAACAAAAAGTAACGTCTGGTCGCGTGCCACGGGCCGGGATCCCCGGCGGGATCCCGGGCCGTGGCACGATCGGCCAGACGCGGCGGCCGCATTGGCCCCGCCGCCCGCCCGTCTCCTCGGAGGGCGGGCGGCGGGGTGCGTGGAGGGGGCGGGGCCGTGCGGCCGCACGTTGCGCCGCGCGGCCCCGGCTCCTCCCACTTTCCCCGCCGGGATCCCCCCGGCACGTCTGTTGGGCCGTGCCGGGGTGACCCCGGCGGGGAACGAAGACGTTCGTTATGGTACGGGGCCAAAGGGCCCCGTAACGTCTGAAAATACCCATGATCTGTTAAGGGCTCTTCAGCTAGGAGAAGAGCTGACTGGGAGGATATGATAGAAGTTTCTAAAATTATGAGTTGTGTGTAAGGAATAAATAAGGAGTGGTTATTTACCCTCTCAAATGATGGTGGAACTAGGGGACACTCCATGAAACTAACTGGCAGCAGATTTAAAACAAATAAAAGAAAGCATTTTTTCACTCAACACACACTTAGCTTGTGGAATTTGTTGCCAGATGATGTGGTCAAGGCCAGTCGTATAGCTGGGTTTAATAGGGCTTGGATAAGTTCTGGGAGCCTATTAACGGCTATTCACCAAACAGGTTTAGGGGATATAACCTCTGACTGTTGGTAGCTGGGAGTGAACAGCAGGGAATGGATGGCCCCTTGTCACCTGTTGGGTACTAAGCAACCAAGATTGGCCACTATCAGACACAGGATGCTGGGCTCGATGGACCATTGGTCTAACAGAGTATGGTACTATTTATGTTCTCATGTTGTCACCAGAAACTGTTAACCATTTGTCTCTTACTTTCTTGAAGAGTACCTTTTTGTCTGGTACATTAACGGGTTTTGTTATCTTATATTGGGCTCTCAGCATTGTTTGGTTTGTACCAGTTTCACAATACAATGATGGTCATTAAGACTTCATTAACCCAGTTAGAGAAAGAGCTAGCAGAGGGGAAATGAAATGAAACAGAAATTGAGACTGGAGGCCCTCACTCATCCATTGCTAGTGAGCAGGAGTGGGGCACCTTTTTCACTTTAACAAGCTTGGTATAACCTTGGCTATAAAAAAACAAAGAAAGGTAACACCCAGACAGTTAACAGGAAATAGGTCAGGTTGTGAGTGTGTTTGTGTGAGACGATTCTTTAGCTGCTAAAAGAGACTCGGGCTGCTTTTACCTAGAATGTGCACCAGGGGCCCATATCGGTTTTGCTTTTGTTTTTTCATTTTCATTATTTAAATCTGTCATTTTTGTTTTCACAAATATCGAATTGTCATTTTCGCTTTTGCTTTCGTTTTTGTTTTCCATTGGTTTAAATGGAAAACACATTTTTGGCTGTAACCTTTTTCTTTTTCAATATATTTGACTGAATCTTGGAGGTATTATACCTCGAATGGAAGGCATTAAGTGTACCATAGTCCAAAATGATTGGATAAAGGAATCCAATTTTTTTAAGCAGTTAAATTATATTATTTTGAAAAGATATTAATATACATTCTTAGCTGTAATGTAGATGAAACTTGTCATGTTTATACCCCTTCCCATATTTACTATCTTTGCCAACTTTAAGAACAATTGGATAAAGGGTCCTGGTGGTATAAGCAATTCACTTATAAATCTATGTCTCACTGTAACATCTTTGTAGTCCAACCAGTGTACATGAAATTTGGCAGAGCTGTATATCTTGCTTTCATGATCATCTCTGCCAAATATCAGAAAGATGTGATAAAGGGTCCCAATTTTATATGCCTGTACAGCATGTGCAGAGAAGGAGCCTATGCCAGGTTTTCTCTTATGTGTCACTGTGGTATAAAATTGGTTTGTGATGCCAATTGGCCAGCAGAAATGTCAACCAAATATCCTCATTCTGTGCTCTGACCATCACAACTTCTCTCCCCCACTTTTTACTGGGAACTCAGAAGTATCTGTTTAGGAAAGATCCAATAGAGATTCTCTCATGTCCTCTGTCACAGTGCTGCAGGATGTGATTGTGGTGATAATTGACCAGCCTGGATGTGTAAACTGTCTCATGATTTTTGGGATGCTATCCCCGAAGTCCCAGTTATGTCCCTTCTATTCCTCCCTCAGGGCCACCCCCTATGCCCACCTCAAAGCCACTACTGATTGCTCCTGTAAAGCTGGAAGCATGCAGTAATTGGTCAATGAATGTGTCTGTCAGTCTTTAAGGTTGCTGCACATCCTCCCTCCTACAGCCTCCCTCCCTCCCCCTGTCATGCCAGGTGCCTGCCTCTGACTGGCACTGCATGTGCTGCTATTTATCTGAATAATGGTCTTCAAGGGCACAACTTCAGTTGCTTATAAAATTTGGTTCCTTTATCAAATTGACCTATAGTTTTTCAAAGATGACAGGGAAGGTATATGATACATTCCTGCCAAATATCCTGTAAACAGGATGGAATATAAACATGCTTCAGCTGGAAATGTATTGTAAAGATAATGTCTTATACCATCAGGACCCTTTATCCAATCTTTCTGAAAAGTGGCAGGAGTGTTAAGCTTGTGGAGGGACATAATATACATAGGTGTCATGCAAATTGGATGGAAGATAAGATGTAGACATGAATGTGTATGGAGCTGTTCTTAAAATCACAACATTCAATTGCTTCTTAAATCGGTTTCCTTTGTCTAGTAATCATTTTGAAAATTCGTACACGTAGTGCCCTCCATTGGGGGCACAACCTCCCCATGTTTTCTAAGAATTGAATAAGAAACATAAAAGTTATAGCCGTAAATATGTTTTTCATTTCCCCCCCTTTATTTCAAAAACAAAATGTTGTTTTTGTTTCTATTTTTGTTGTTATTATTTGTTGTTTTTGTTATTGCAATAACAATAACAAAACCAACAATTTTCATTATAATTATTGTAATAACGAAAACAACATGCACACCCCTAGGATCCTCGAAGCATCTTTGAACTTTACAGCCAAAGTCAATGCACCCATTTGAGAATTTTGACATTTTAATAAGATGAGCTTTAACTTGAACTATCAGTCCTGTCCATACAAACATATGTGAACACAGAGCCTCTCACACAGGCATCCCTTTTTTTTTCCAGTTCAACCCCAAGGTTAGTCAGTGGGCTATTACAAATTCCCATATAAATACTTAATAATAATAATAATAACTACAATAAACAATAACAACATGCAAATTTATGGAAATTAGCAGTGACATGAAGTGTACCTATTTCTCTCCATCAAATGTTGGAGGTGTGTTGTCTATAATGGTCTAGTGCAGTCGTTCCCAAGCTTTTGGCCAATGCAACCCCATTTTGACACTTAAATATAATTTTGTGACACCAGGCAGCAATAAAGACATGGAAAGTGTATGAAATATTAGTTGAGATCATGACCTCATCTGCAGAGGACATGATCCCATTTGTGGTCTTGGCCCACAATTTAGGAAACATTAGTATAGAGGTAAGGAGTGAATTGGGAATCAGGAGAGACAGATTCAGTTCCTGGTCTAGTGACAATTTACCTTGAGAGAGACATTTAATCTGCCCCATGCTTCTGTTTCCCATCTAGAGTGGGGTTAATGATTTCTTTTTTCACAAGGCTGTTGTACAAAGAAAACCAGTTAATGATTTGAGGTACTCTAGTGCCATGGCGAGGAGGGCTGTACAAGTACTTCCACAGAGGAATGGGGAGGCAGGAGATGGTATTAGAAGAACCATTGTTCAAGTCATATATCAGGGATATCGTTGAAAGTATCTGATGCCAAGCCAAGTGAAGCTTTTTTGGAGGGGGGCAACTAGAAGAATTGCTATACTCAGGAATCCAAAGGGTTTAGAAGCTTATTAATCATCCTGAGATTATTCTAATAGTTATTTTTTTCTGTATGCTGTGTGTATATCCCCTAGTCTCAGCCTCCTGTCTTGAAACATTTATATCCATGTTGATGTAAACACAGAAAGTGTTACAGAAAGTCAGGACCCATGTGAAAATGCCTGAGTCCATGACTCAGGATCTGAGGTTACAGAGCATATGTGCCTACTCCCTTCCCTCTTCCTCCTTCTCTCCTGTCCTCCTTTCCTCCCACCTGCCTTGAGAAAATCTCCTCCCTGCTCTCCTCCTCCAACCCTTCCACTTGCCCCCTTGAGCCCATCCCCTCCCGCCTCCTGACCTCCATTGTTCCCACTGTCGCCCCTTCCCTCCTGCACATCATCAACCTCTCCCTCTTTACTGGCTGCTTCCCCTCCACCTTCAAGCACGCCACTGTCTCGCCTATCCTCAAAAAGTCCACTCTCGACCCCTCTGACCCCTTCTAGCTACTGTTCTGTCTCACTCCTTCCTTTTGCTTCCAAGCTTCTTGAACGTGTTGTCTACTCCCGCTGCCTCGACTTCCTCTCCGCCAACTCCTCCCTTGACCCCCTCCAATCTGGCTTCTGCCCCCTTCACTCTACTGAAACTGCTCTCGCTAAGATCACCAANGTGATTGTGGTGATAATTGACCAGCCTGGATGTGTAAACTGTCTCATGATTTTTGGGATGCTATCCCCGAAGTCCCAGTTATGTCCCTTCTATTCCTCCCTCAGGGCCACCCCCTATGCCCACCTCAAAGCCACTACTGATTGCTCCTGTAAAGCTGGAAGCATGCAGTAATTGGTCAATGAATGTGTCTGTCAGTCTTTAAGGTTGCTGCACATCCTCCCTCCTACAGCCTCCCTCCCTCCCCCTGTCATGCCAGGTGCCTGCCTCTGACTGGCACTGCATGTGCTGCTATTTATCTGAATAATGGTCTTCAAGGGCACAACTTCAGTTGCTTATAAAATTTGGTTCCTTTATCAAATTGACCTATAGTTTTTCAAAGATGACAGGGAAGGTATATGATACATTCCTGCCAAATATCCTGTAAACAGGATGGAATATAAACATGCTTCAGCTGGAAATGTATTGTAAAGATAATGTCTTATACCATCAGGACCCTTTATCCAATCTTTCTGAAAAGTGGCAGGAGTGTTAAGCTTGTGGAGGGACATAATATACATAGGTGTCATGCAAATTGGATGGAAGATAAGATGTAGACATGAATGTGTATGGAGCTGTTCTTAAAATCACAACATTCAATTGCTTCTTAAATCGGTTTCCTTTGTCTAGTAATCATTTTGAAAATTCGTACACGTAGTGCCCTCCATTGGGGGCACAACCTCCCCATGTTTTCTAAGAATTGAATAAGAAACATAAAAGTTATAGCCGTAAATATGTTTTTCATTTCCCCCCCTTTATTTCAAAAACAAAATGTTGTTTTTGTTTCTATTTTTGTTGTTATTATTTGTTGTTTTTGTTATTGCAATAACAATAACAAAACCAACAATTTTCATTATAATTATTGTAATAACGAAAACAACATGCACACCCCTAGGATCCTCGAAGCATCTTTGAACTTTACAGCCAAAGTCAATGCACCCATTTGAGAATTTTGACATTTTAATAAGATGAGCTTTAACTTGAACTATCAGTCCTGTCCATACAAACATATGTGAACACAGAGCCTCTCACACAGGCATCCCTTTTTTTTTCCAGTTCAACCCCAAGGTTAGTCAGTGGGCTATTACAAATTCCCATATAAATACTTAATAATAATAATAATAACTACAATAAACAATAACAACATGCAAATTTATGGAAATTAGCAGTGACATGAAGTGTACCTATTTCTCTCCATCAAATGTTGGAGGTGTGTTGTCTATAATGGTCTAGTGCAGTCGTTCCCAAGCTTTTGGCCAATGCAACCCCATTTTGACACTTAAATATAATTTTGTGACACCAGGCAGCAATAAAGACATGGAAAGTGTATGAAATATTAGTTGAGATCATGACCTCATCTGCAGAGGACATGATCCCATTTGTGGTCTTGGCCCACAATTTAGGAAACATTAGTATAGAGGTAAGGAGTGAATTGGGAATCAGGAGAGACAGATTCAGTTCCTGGTCTAGTGACAATTTACCTTGAGAGAGACATTTAATCTGCCCCATGCTTCTGTTTCCCATCTAGAGTGGGGTTAATGATTTCTTTTTTCACAAGGCTGTTGTACAAAGAAAACCAGTTAATGATTTGAGGTACTCTAGTGCCATGGCGAGGAGGGCTGTACAAGTACTTCCACAGAGGAATGGGGAGGCAGGAGATGGTATTAGAAGAACCATTGTTCAAGTCATATATCAGGGATATCGTTGAAAGTATCTGATGCCAAGCCAAGTGAAGCTTTTTTGGAGGGGGGCAACTAGAAGAATTGCTATACTCAGGAATCCAAAGGGTTTAGAAGCTTATTAATCATCCTGAGATTATTCTAATAGTTATTTTTTTCTGTATGCTGTGTGTATATCCCCTAGTCTCAGCCTCCTGTCTTGAAACATTTATATCCATGTTGATGTAAACACAGAAAGTGTTACAGAAAGTCAGGACCCATGTGAAAATGCCTGAGTCCATGACTCAGGATCTGAGGTTACAGAGCATATGTGCCTACTCCCTTCCCTCTTCCTCCTTCTCTCCTGTCCTCCTTTCCTCCCACCTGCCTTGAGAAAATCTCCTCCCTGCTCTCCTCCTCCAACCCTTCCACTTGCCCCCTTGAGCCCATCCCCTCCCGCCTCCTGACCTCCATTGTTCCCACTGTCGCCCCTTCCCTCCTGCACATCATCAACCTCTCCCTCTTTACTGGCTGCTTCCCCTCCACCTTCAAGCACGCCACTGTCTCGCCTATCCTCAAAAAGTCCACTCTCGACCCCTCTGACCCCTTCTAGCTACTGTTCTGTCTCACTCCTTCCTTTTGCTTCCAAGCTTCTTGAACGTGTTGTCTACTCCCGCTGCCTCGACTTCCTCTCCGCCAACTCCTCCCTTGACCCCCTCCAATCTGGTTTCTGCCCCCTTCACTCTACTGAAACTGCTCTCACTAAGATCACCAATAATCTTCTTGTAGCTAAATCTAATCACCTCTACTCCATTTTTGTCCTCCTTGACCTCTCTGCTGCCTTCGATACTCTTGACCACTCACTCTTGCTGGACTCACTTCACTCCTTGGCTTCCATGGCTCCATCATCCACTGGTTCTTCTACTACCTCTCTGACCACACCTTCAATGTTGCCAACTCCACCTCCTCCTCCTCCTCCCTTCCCCTCTCAGTTGGTGTTCCCCAAGGCTCTGTCCTTGGACCTCTCCTCTTCTCTATCTACACCCTGTCCCTAGGCAAATGCCTCCCATGACTTCCAATATCAGCTCTACGCTGATGACACTCAACTCTCTCTCTACTCCCTCTCTCTTTCCATCTATTCAAGCTTGCGTCACCAGCTGTGTCTCTGATATCTCTAGCTGGATGTCTCAACATCAACTCAAACTCAACATGGCTAAAACTGAACTCCTTATCTTCCCCCCTCATCCTTCCTCTCCCTCTTCCCTGTCGATCTTTATTGATGGGGTCACCATCCTTCCCGTCCCCCAAGCCTGTAGCTTAGGCTTAATCTTTGACTCACCCCTTTCTTTTAAACCCTACATCAACTCTGTTGCCAAATCCTGTTGCTTCTCCCTCCATAACGTTGCTAAGATTTGCCCTTTTCTCTCTGTCTCCTCTGCCAAAACCCTTGTTCACGCCCTGGTCATCTCTTGCCTCGATTACTGTAACCTCCTTCTCACTGGCCTCCCCCGCTCTCCCCTTATCTCTGTCCAAAACTCTACTACCAGGGTCATCCACCTCGCCCATCACTTTGACCACATGCAGCCCCTCCTCGCCTCTCTTCACTGACTCCCCCTTCCTGAATGAATCCTGCACAAGCTCCTAGTCTTCCCCTATAAACCTCTTCACAACCTTCCTCCCCCCTACCTCTCTGCACTAATTTCCCTCCGTAATCCAGTCCATGAACTCCGCTCCTACTCTGTCCCCTCTCTTGCCCTCTCACGCCTCCCCTGCTCCCTTAACCGCCTTCGTCCCTTCTCCCTAGCTGCCCCCCATGCCTGGAACTCCCACCATACCCACATCCACCTCGCCCCCCCCTTCATAACTTCAAATCCCTCCTCAAGACCCACCTCTTTTGCTCTGCTCTGCCCTCCCCGACTCCTCGCTCCCCTATCGTAACTCCTGTTGATACCTACTATCCAGTACAATCTGTTACCTGAGGTCTGTGTACTCATATCCTCACCACACGGACCAGCAAGCTATCATTCTCGATGTAACCAAGCCAAGCACTTGCACCTGGGACCTCGCATCTTCATGAATGTTACACTCCTTGTCTTTCCCTCTGTTCCCCTTCTCATTTATTATTAATGACTATAGTCATACCTCTCAAGTGTCCTGAATTTGGCAGGACATCACGGGTTTCAGTTTTCTTTCCCTAATGTCCCGCCTACCCCCGTTGCTGTTCCAATGCCCCAGTTTTGGAAGACAAACAATTCTCCCAGTGGCTTGTGGCACTACAGCCTACGGGCACTTTCTCACCTGCAGGAAAGGGTCGTTACGAAACCAGCAAAGCAGACATGCATGCAAATCAGCTGTGTCTTTGATGAGGTGTGAATGCCAACAGCTGTGTGATTTCCTGATATGCATCCTTAGAATGATGATTGACTGAGCTGGATTTTGCCATTTGGTCAACCGTCATTCTAAACATGTATATCAGAGGAAATCACCTGGCTGTCAGCATTCATGCCTCATCAAAGATGAGCTCCCCACAGTTGCCTTGGACACTCCTCCCAGTTGGCAGCTGGAGGGTCTCTGTTGTTACTTTGTATCTGGCGGTTTGGCTCTTTGTTGATTTCAAAGCAGCTCTTGCTGCTGTTGTCAATTTCAAGTGGCTGCTATGGTCTGCTCTGCTGCATTTCTCTGCAGCCCTGCTCCGGGCTGTGGCTTCGTGTCAGCTCCCAGACTCTCACTTTAGCCCCTGTGCCCTCAGCTCTTGCTTGGATTGGACAGGCCTCTCTCGCCGAGCTGCTCCATGCTCTGTACCCCAGGAAATCTCTTTCTCTCTCTGGTCAGGTGTCTCACTTGGGCAGCAGCTCTCCCTTCTCAAGTTTCTTCAACTTGTACCTGCATAGACTCTCCCAACTCTTCCCCACAGTGGTCAGGGGTCTGCCATCCTCCTTCAAACCCGCTGGCCTTTGTTCACACTTGGCCTGTGTTCTGGGATCACCAATCACACTATGTGATTCACACAGGTGACCCAAGCAGCTCTCATTAGCCCCCAACCCACTCTCCTTTTAACTCTGCCAGTTTTACCTGCAGCTTGGGTTCTTAACGGGGCCTGCACTTCAGTCCCCAGCTGCCATAGAACCGCCACTTCATACGCTGAATGTACATGTGTTGGAGTGTAAATCTGCGTAAACTCATGCAAATGAGCACATGCAAATTGTATACAAATAGTATCCCTCTTTCTGTGTGTTGCTGTTCCTCTTTCCAGAGACCAGGGGTTGGGAGCTATGACTATAGTGTGTTAGTAAATCAAAGCCTCCATCAAATCAGGGCTCTGGTGAATAAACCATAGAAGAAAGGTGAGAAATTGACTGTGTTACTATCCCCTTTAGGCAGGCAGAGAATTGAGGCACGGAGGATGGTTTCTCAATTGTCTTCATTTCACAAACTGGCTCTGCAGCTGCCTTAGCATAAAGTAGATGTAAGACACCAGTGAAATCACTGTAACTGATGTGACATACTCACATTAGCCTGGCTTGAAACCTGGTCTTTCTGAACCACAGGTCAAGGTTCTATCATTTGAACTTTTTAAAAAAAAAAAAAGTTTAGCTGTTAGACAAGTAGTTAGCACTTGTCCAGTAATTTACACAGTAGTTTGTCAAGTGTTATAACAGTGACTAGTGTTGCTAATCTGTATGTTTACCCTTTTAGAGACCTAGTTTCTACTCTTCACTGTGGCCTTCTATAGGCTGTTTGTTAGGTTGCATGTAGAATCAAAGGTAATAGCAGAAATGCTTCATTAAAAAAAAGAAGTGTTGGTATTCATTCAAGCCTGTTTTGAAGTCCCACTTCTGGGAGCACCCTGGATATTCAGAGAGTCTAGAGAATCTGTCCTACTGGACCCTGACAGCCATAGCCTCTCCCGTGGCTGGTATTAGTTTGATGGGGTTCCCAGAAACCCTACTGGGAACCAGGTCCGGCCCCAGGCATGTGTCACATGTGCGGCTGCACATGGCCCCATCGCCAGCTGGGGCCCCGCACTTGCCTGGCTGGGCAGCAGACTGCAGCCAGCTTCTCCCCCAGAAAGTGATTCTTCCTCCCCTCCCTGGCTCCAGACCCCATCCCTCACCTGCCTCTGCCTTCTAGTAGTGCTGCAGCAGCAGCAGCAGCAGCAGCGGGGACATGGATCGGGCTGGGAGATAAGGCTGTTTACAAACAGCTCCTCCCCACTGCTGATCAGAAGGTTGCTACCTTGTAAAGAAGGTTCTTCCAGATGGCTTCCAACATTCTCACGACTGGGTTGTGCATGCTCACCCTGTTCAAATAATAGACCACATGATGGTCTTGAGCTCCTCTGGTATAAAAAGAACCCTCCCCCACTGAATGACAGTTCCTTTCAACCCTTTCTAGAAATATAAGAAAAGAATTCCATGCGGGGCTGGAAGGGTGGGTGTTGTGAGAATGTTCGGAGCCATCTCAAAGAACCTTGTTTGCAAGGTAGCAACCTTCTGTTCTTCTTCGAGTGGCTCCTCACATGATATTTTTACATGGCTCCGCCGGGTGGGGAGTCCGTGGGCACACCAGTGCATGGATGGGGCATGCACACAGCTGCACACACATCCCCACTCACCCACCACTCATCCACACCCACATAGTAACCACCATTTCCCCCGGTTGCTCCGTGCGTGGGGATGAGTGGGGGGGGGAGTGGGGATGCGTGTTAGGCGAGCGCGCACGCACCCCCACTCACCATGGGCGCGTGCACCACGTCATTCACATGGGGTTCCCCCACCCATGAACACACAGAAATCTGCGTGTTTACGGCTGGGAGGAGAGACCCGTGTAAAAAGGGCCACATTCTCACAACTGTCTTACTTATACTATCTTAGGTAGGAATTTAGGATGTAAAGCAATATCTATTCTGTCTTGGAAAATAAATCTGCAAATATGGTTCTGAGATTATTATGGCTGCTATTTCACTAACTCTTCTTAATGAAGTTATTGCTAACAGGAATACTGTCTTTAAACCCGCACCCCATAACCAGTTCATTTGCACCCCCATATAATCAATTCACGCTGCCCCGTGGGCACAAATTAAATGGTTATGGGTGGGGGCAGCGTGAATAGATTATATGGGGGCGGGGGCAGAAATGAACTGGTTATGGGGTGGGGGCAGCATGAACTGATTATGGGGGCACAACTGAACTGGTTATATGTCTCTTTTCATGGCATAATGCGCTTAATAAGCTAGCTGCATTTTGGGTGTCTTGTGTGTGTGATAGCAGCACCTCTGGACTGGTCACACCGCATGCGTGCACAAGGCACAGGCGGCACTGGCAGCAAGAAGCAACAGGCCCTGGAGGCCAGACTGGCTAAGCTCACCCCCTGGCCCCTCCTCCAGTAAGGCAGTGGACGCAGTCAGTCTCTCTGTGCCTGTGTCACTGCCCGCTTGGCTGCCCCTGCAGTGGAACCACTCCTGGGGAGTGGTGGTAGACACTCGGCTGGGGAGGGGGGGAAGCATTAGGAGGCCATGCTTCTCCATGGTTGCTCGGAGAGGTGGAGAATGGGAATCCTTCCTGTCCAGAGGGAGTAAGTTTTATGTAAATGTATACATTTGCATAATTAGGTGGTGCCTAATTATGCAAATTAGGCCCCGCACCAAGACTTCGCACATGGCCTCACAAACCCTGGGGCCGGCCCTGCTGGGAACTATAGAGCTAGGAAGGAAATTGCCCTTGGTAGCAGGAGTTTACTGCTACAAAGCCTAAATTTCTCATAAGAGTTGCCAGCGTTGGGCTTGGTAAATGCTGGCAGAAATTAAGCCATGGCTAGCAGGTTATACTTCCTTACTTTGGTTGGAAGTCAGTGATGTGATATTTAAATCCAGACCCTATTATGGCCTGGGTTAAAGACACATTCCTTCTGGTCTTATGGCAGTCAGGGAAAGCTTGGAGGATGGAGGCTATGATGAGCATTTGTGTCAATATTGTTATTTTTGAATGGTTTACTTATTTACCATGTGTTGAAATGGTTGCATGCAATATGCATGCTCTGCTGGTCCTGGAGATGTTCTTAAGTAAGTATTATTATTTTTCCTGGAAGCTGCCTCTTTGTTTGTATTTTTCTCTGAAATCTTGAATATTTTCCTGTGCTTCTGAGCAAGAGAAGGAAAGGGAATGGTGTAGGCCATTTAAGGGGTGGGTACCTTAAATGGCCTTAAAAAGAGCATGAGGGGAGTGACCTCTGATTTGTTGGAGGCAGGAAAGACAGAACAGATTGGTAGAATGCAACATTTGCCCTTGCCTTATTCAAATGGTGACACTTCCGCTCATCAGCTGAATCTTCTAAAGAATGTCAGTGTTACCGAAGGAAATCCTGCAGAAAGCCCTCTTCAAGCTCTTTGTTGCTTTTGACAAGAGTACATGAAGTCCCCTGATGTGCAATTGAAATGTGTCAAAATGGCTGTTCTTGGGCACTTCCTGCTGTTACTTATTGGCAGGAGGGCTGCTAGAAGGGTCATGTTAGAGTTCACTTCACCAGGACTCTGGCAGTTATGATAGCCAGACTCTCAGTGCCAGTCCCCCTCTTGGGGTTGTCCTTGCATCTTTCTGGAGCTCAGTCCATTCAGCCCTTGCATGCAGTTCCAGTACTCAACATTACAGTACAAATATTTACAGTTTGGAGTTTAAAGTCCTGCTTTTCAGGACTCAATCACATGTGGCTTTTGAAGGACAGAGTGCACCCTTCTGTTAAAACAGTAAGATTTTTATATTTTCTGCCCCAAACAAAACTTTTGCTCTTACAGCTTGTGTTGCATGAGGACAGAACCAAGTTTGTGTTTACAGGCATAATGAGTTTATACATTATTTAAAGAATAATCTCTCTTGCTTAGCCGCATATAAAGCAGAGACTAGCCCCTAAGATTGATTAATAGCCAAAGCAAAGCTGAGACGTTTAATCAGTCTCAAAAGCTGTACATTGTGCACATAAAACAGAGAAATGGAGATTATTAATCTTACACAATATAGCACAACAGTTAAAAAAATAAAATTAACTCCTGAGGAGGTTTGGAAGAGGTGTGATGTTTGTTTCTCGAATTATCGTCACATAACACTAATGAGAAAGTCAGATGAATTATGCAGTGTGGGTGAGTTTCAAAATGATACCTGACACTTTTGATGTCATGTGACTTAATAGGGCCCATTTGCGGTCCTATGTTGAGGCTGTGAGGGCAGCGAGGAAGGAGTTCCTTGCTGTCCTCATAGCGTCTGCGAAGTCACGTCTGGCGGAGCTGTTTCGGGTGGTGCGGGGGTTGGTTAGTCCGACCTCGCTCCACCTGGACGGGGACTTGTCCCAGGCCCGCTGTGAGAAGTTTGTCACCTACTTCACAGACAAGATCGCTCGGATTCAGAGCGACTTTGCCGCTGGATTAGGGGCAGTAGGTAGAGAGCGCAAGGTCATGGAGGCCCCATCTGGTCCATCTTTGTGGGGGGAGTTTCGGGAAGTGACACCGGCCGATGCGGCGGATGTCTTGGGGTCTGTGAGGGCCACTTGTTGCGAACTTGATCCGTGCCCGTCCTGGTTGGTGAAAGCCTCCAGGGAGATGCTGGGGACGGTGCTGGCAAGGGTAGTGAAAGCGTCTTTGCAGCAGGGGAGGTTGGCGCCCAGTCTCAAGGAGGCTGTGGTGCGCCCCCTGCTGAAGAAGCCATCTTTAGACGTGGATGCCCTCGCCAGTTACCGACCTGTCTCTAACCTTTCCTTTTTAGGGAAGGCTATTGAACGGGCGGTGGCAATCCAGCTCCAGGTACATCTAGACGGCATCGGTTTCCTGGACCCATTTCAATCTGGGTTCCGCCCCGGCCATGGCACCGAGACGGCATTGGTGGCCTTGGTCGACGATCTCCGCCGAGAGATGGAATCAGGATGTTCAACATTTCTCATCCTGCTAGATCTCTCGGCCGCTTTCGATACCGTGGACCATGGGCTGCTGTTGAGACGGCTGTGTGACCTGGGGGGTCTGGATGGGACTGTTCTGGAATGGTTCCGTTCATTCCTCTCGGGGAGAAGCCAGCGGGTGATGCTGGGGGAGGAGACATCTTGCCCCCACGCCTTATCATGCGGCATTCCGCAGGGTTCCATTCTGTCTTCATTATTATTTAATGTATACATGCAGCCCCTGGGAGAGGTCGTGAGAGGGTTCGGGGTGCATTGTCACCAATATGCTGATGATACCCAGCTGTACCTCTCTTTTTCAAC
>QEPC01006548.1:1254256-1301691 GCA_003113815.1 Sphenodon punctatus | reverse complement strand
CCCCCCCCCGCCAGGGATCGGGTCATACTTACCGGCAGCTGCGGGGACGCTGCGGCCGCTGGTGCTGGGGGGTGGGCTCGCCTCTGGGTCTTTTTAAAAACAAAAATCCAGGCTGGGCAGGGTGGGTGGGGGGTGTCCCCCCTTCCACCCGCGCAGCCTGGACTCGGGGAGGTTTTTTTTAAAAAAACTTTTTTGCTGGGGCTTTACGTTTTTTTACATTGCAGCCATTTTTAAATGGCTGCAATGTAAAAAAAATCCGGTACCCCGGAATATGGTACCCGGTCCGGATTACCGGGTCGAATCCGATAATGCCGGTACGCCCGGTACTGGCATTATCGGATACCGGATTTTACCGGTTTCCCGCCCCTAGTAGGTAATGTCTTTTGTGTGTATCAGTGAGTCAACAAAAAGTGCTTCATTGTTTCCAGACAATCATTACTTAATAACAGGTTGGGTTTTTCAGGCCAGTACTGCCAGCTAGTTACAAATGCGATGATACTGACCCAAAGTAATGATCTCTTGACAATTGTTTGATGCCCTGTGGCAAATGATGTGGTACACTTTTTGTCCAGGTTCTGATGCATTAGTATCTGTTTCTCAAAAACACCATCAGTGTTAGCAGCCTCTGCAGAAGATGCAAAAAGTAGTTTTTTATTTATTTATTTTATTTTATTACAATATTTTTTACCCTGCCTCTCCAACATATAGTACCTGGAGGTGGCTTACAAGTATAAAATATTTTTAAAACATACAAAACTATAAAAACCAACGATCACTAAATAATCAAGCAAAATATCAAAAGGGGGTGCTACAGAATCAAAACAAAACCCCCTCACCCCCTCCCATCCTATCATCCTCGCCGAAGGCCCGGCAGAACAGCCAAGTCTTACAATAAGACCTTGAGAATGAGTAATCCATCCAGGTTGAAGAAAAGTTCCATCAGTTTAAAGTGTGATGGCAAATCTTGTGTAGTACTGTCACCTAAACTAAATTTGCCCTGTAGATTAACAGTATTTAATTTACCCTGGCATTTTTTAAGTGCTCTGAAAAAAAACATAATCTGGGTGGGCTACATTAACAAACCTTTCATGAATCTGTGTAGTCTGATGGACGTTGTCACAGTATATAGATTAGAGGTTCACAAACTCTAGGTTGGGATATCAAATTGGGTTGTACTATCTATAGATGGGAGTTATACGGCTCTAGCTTTTGCCATGGCCAAACATCAAGTTACAAATAAAACATATAAATAAAACATTCACATAATAGTAAAAAATACATACATATAAAGTATACACATAAAACAAGTTATCCAATTCAAAATATAACAATCAATCACCCATTCATAGTAACAAGCAATTCTAAATTCAAGATGACTCAGAGCTTACTCTTTTAAGGGGGATAAAAAACCCACAATATTTCTAGAACAGTCATGTAATAGTTTAGACCTGTTAGCTATGGCCAAAATATAGATTAACAAAGGGTATTTTCAGACGTTACGAGATCACAGTGAACCACGGTGAATACCCACCTGTGGTCAATGTGTCTCGAACATCTGTTTGGCGGCCGTCAGATGTTCGCCACGGTCAATCCGCACATGGGGTCAATTTGAACCACGCTTCCCGGGCTAGCTGGGGGAATGTCCCGGGAAGCGTGGTCAAAGAGATCCCCAGCAGGGACCAAAAAAAGGTAACGTCTCGCCGGGTGCCACGGCCCGGGATCACTGGCGGGATCCCGGGCCGTGGCGAATCCGGCCCGACGCGGCGGCCGCATTGGCCCCGCCGCCCGCCCATCTCCCAAGAGGGCGGGTGGCGGGAGCGTGGAGGGGGCGGGGCCGTGCGGCTGCACGTTGCGCCGCACGGCCCCACCCCTCCCAGATTCCCCGCCGGGATCCCCCCGGCACGTCTGTTGCGGCGTGACGGGGTGACCCCGGCGGGGAATGAATGGGTTGATTTTGGTACAGGGCCAACGGGCCCCGTAACGTCTGAAATCACCCTAAGGTACAAATAAAGACATATAAAAGGTACAATAGAGGTTTTTACACACTAACCAAAATTTCGCTTTTTTGCCTGCCTATCCTCGCCCTTCATATAGGTTCATTATGATAAGTCATAATAAGGATTTCAACCTGAATTAACATTCACTAGACTTAAGTTGTTAGCATAAAACAATCCTGTAGTTTCCACAAATTCCTTTCGTATTCGTGTAGCTAAGAATGCAAAGGATGCTACCGATGTCATGCCTATCTGTTTGAGGGGCCATCAACAACGCTATTTTTTGGTGCAGCATCAAATGTTCCTTCCCCTCCCACATCGGTTTTAACCACAAGTGTCTTATATTCGCAAAGAGGGGACATCTGAATAAAACATGCTGTAAGTCCTCTATTTCCATCTCTGTACAGGGACAAGTTCATTTTTCATAAAGTATACCAATATATCAGCCAGAGATAACTGCTGAATTAAACAATTGCGAACGGAGAAGCACAAGACTTCTTCATAACAGTAATTCATTCAGTTTGTCTAGATATTCTTCAAATTTATGCTCCTGTTTAATTTGATGATACCAAGGAACGGCTTTCCAAGAAGCAGCTATTGCCATATTTTCTTGCCTGGATATATCAACTGCTCTGGCAGTCACCAAACCTTTCTGCTGAGGTGCAGTTTTGCCCCAGAAGCATGATAACGATAAACTCATACTCCTCAGGCAAGTTAGAATTTGAATTAGCCGGGGTAATACAGGGTACCTTGATATTCCAGTTCTTCCATCAGACATTGATTGGCCATGGTATCATTACTCTGGTTATACAGCTTAATCCAGTAGCTGAGGCAGGCCTGCCTTCCGATGCAGCCGATCGCAAGCATGCCCGTCTCAGCCCTTACCACTGCCCCAGGGACTCCCTGTGGCACCCTCAGCAAGCTTCTTAGAAATTTATTTTGGATTACCTCGAGTTCATCAAAGCTTTTGGCTGGGATTACTTCGGTGCCGTACATCAAGCATGACTGCACCTTAGCCCTGAAGACTTTCAAGATACTGGAGGTTTTGACACCAGCCTTAGTATCCCTTTAGATGCCGCAGCAGCTTTTATTGCAATTTGTTTTCTATGTGTTTCCCACAAGCCATTGCTGCACCAAGGTAGACATAAGATTCAACTTGAGTGAGCCCCTTGCCTTTTATATTCCAAGTATGTTTCTGGGGCCTTTTCCCCATGACCGTGATTTGGGATTTTTGAGAGTTTATAGAAATCTCATTTTCCTCACAATACTTTGGCAGGGCTTCTAACTGGATTTGTAAGCCTCTTTTTAGTCTGACATTACCACAATGTCATCTGCATATAGTAATGCCTTTACCACTCGTTCTTTGACCTTTGGTGGATGGCCCTCCTCATTCAGCAGTTTTTGAATAAGATCGCTCACATAAATATTAAACAACAGAGGGGCCAACACACAGCCTTGGCTAACACCTCTTGGCACTGCTACAGAGTTGGTTAAATTCCCACAGGTTCTTACTTTTATTCTTGCACTATTGTCAGTATGGACCTGGATTCTTAGCTCCAGCAGATCTTCATTTTATACCCAGTTGGTACATTTTGTGCCATAATTTCCCTCTTGGGACCAAATCAAATGCCTTTTTAAAGTCAATAAAGGCAAGAAATAATTTTCCAGCCCTTATTTTAGTATATTTAGTTATGATATGGGCACTAGACTTCAGTAACAATATTCCTGGCCTATCTCCTGTTCTGGTAATTATTAAATTAAATCACAAAAACTCCTGTTTTAAATACAGTTGTAGACAGGCAGGCTAGTCCAGTGGTCGGGTTGCTTGCTGGAGGATAGAGTTCATTTTCATGCTTTGATAGGCTCTGAGGCTGGGGTGTGTGGCTTCTGGGGTAGGGTTGGACCCCAGCAATTCATCTTTTTACAAATTAAGCACTTATTGAGTTACTATCTCCTTGATACTTTGTATGTCTAGGGTTATGGAATTATATTTAAGTCAGAAAATTGGTTCACATAGGCCCCTTTTAAATGGCTGGAGGTGGGTGAGGGGATGGGTGTTTAGCCACGGTGGGTGGAGGTGTGTGAGTGTCTGTTTACACGGCCACCCACCTCCATCCACGGAGCCTCCTCCAGTTTTCCAGAGGGCTCCGTGGGTGGAGATGGGTGTGCGATGAGTGGAGGTGGGTGTTGTGCAGGAGCGCGCACGCCCGCCCCATCCTGCTTGGTGTTCACGCGGGCAAACACTGAGCAGACACCCATCCCCCCCACCCACTGCTGGCCGTATTCACGGATGCCCCTCCAACCCTAAAAAACACGCCTGAACACCAAGTGTGTGTGCGCGTGCGGGGGTGTGTGTGTTGTCCGTGTAAAAAACGGCCATCGGCAAAACTTTAGGAATTGCTGACCAGGATTTTCTCAAAAGTAGTTCTACGCAAAAAATGTTCTATGATATACTGAGAAAATTGTCTGGCTTAGCCAGTTAGTCCACAACAACAAGGTAATAAGAAGCAGTGTAAAACTAATATAACAACAAGCAAAACTGATTCATACAATGCAAAACGTTCTCAGGAGAATAATGTTTACATAAACACAGAAGGTAAAGTACAATAGTGTTTTAATAAACACATTACAGCCAGTCGAAAAGTTCATAAATAAAGTAGGAGACCAAATAAGTTCTCTATCCAGAAAGTCCAAGCAGATAACAAATTCTTTGTCCAATGTTTTGCTAACAAGTAGCTTCTTCTACTTTTTTCCAGCCTGATCCACAAAACTTTTTGTTTTTAAACTGTAGGGACACTTTATGCATTGACCACACAGGAAATTCCCAATTATTATATTTGTATCCAATGTTCTTTGTGTAAGTTATGGGGCTCTAGCTCTTGCTAAAAAATTGCTTAAATTTTGATCCCTTTTGTAAGCAAATAAAGGCTGGGTACTGCATCCAGATATATGATTTACAATATTCCAATTTTTCCATTGGAACACGTATTATAAGTAGTCACGCACACCAGCCTCTCTGTCACCTTTTTTCTCATTAGGAGGCCCCCGTAGAAGAGATGCTCTTGTGATTCCTTGTACTTTATTAAAGTTTTTATCAATTATATAATTTGGATAATCTCGCATACATTTTTTTTTGCAGTAAAATCACTTCATTTTGAAAGACTGGTTCTTCTATACAGTTTCTGTTCAGTCTACGGAATTGACTATTTGGGATGTTATTGACCAATTGCCTTGGGCGATGACTACTAAATAATAAATATGAATTTTGGTCTGTTGTTTTCGTGTAAGTTGAAGTGACTGTACTATCCCCTTTCCAATAGACCCACAGGTCCAAAAAATTAATTTTTGTGTAATCATATTTCATTGTGAATTTGATAGTATCATGAAGGGTGGAAAAAAGTATATGATAAAGGATTTCATCAACTGCAATACAATTGGGGTAATTTATGCCATTGAGTGTCCGTGTAAGAAATTATATATAGGTAAAACTGTGAGAAATCTTAGAGCAAGGATAACGGAGCATCGCAGTAAATTAAAAAACCATTCTATTTCAGCACCTATGGTGGATCATTATAATCTGATGCATAAGAATCAGAACGATTTTTTGTTCTGGGGCATAGAGAAGGTCACTCTCCCAGTGAATCCAAAACTATTGGCAGAAAGGGAGTGCTTCTGGATAGTAACTCTGGATACTATAAGCCCTCGTGGGCTAAATGACCTATTGGATGCAGTTGAATGACAAGCACAATCCACTTGAGAGGGATCTGAATACAACATAATGAATTAATGTTAACTTCTGGCTGTATCTTTTGAAAGATGTAGGGTATTATATATACCCCATGTTGTCGGATTCTGAGTTCCATATTAGACTCCTACTGAAAGCATAGGAGGTGTTTTTTAGATTTAAACCTGTTTATGAGACTGCTGTTTATAGCATTGTAGGTTGTAGCATTGCAGCACTGGTGATCCTGACAGCTGGAAAGGTTTTAATTAGGGAGAGAAGAAAAGGTAATATCATGTGACCTGATTTGTTCCTGTTAAAAGGAAGTTTGTCTTTCTAACGTCACTGCAGCTTGTAACACTCTGCCCGCTGGAATGAACTAAAACACTTGGAGGAAAGAAGGCAGGGCGGAATCTGTGTGGCGCTTGTGTAAACATTTGTAAAAGACTAAGGACAGTTAAATAACTTTTTGAAAGAAAAGGGTTTTGCATTTCCCCTTAGCCATTAAATCACAGTTGGGAAGCGGTATTTGGGGAAGGAAGAGAGTGTTTATTTTGGGCAAAGGAGATTACCTTGAAAGGAACAGAAAGATTGGAAGGTATGTGTGCTATATGTGTTAACCTCAATCTTATATTCATGTAAAAAAAAGACCTTCCAGCTGGTAGGCACTTTGTGTTTCGGAACGAATTTTGGACAGGAGCTTTCTGAAATTTTGAGTGGTGTGCCATTTAGTTTCTATAGTACATATATTTGTTTGTTTTTAAACTGTTTAGTGTTTCTGTCTGTTCTAATTTCCATCTTTGTATTATATTTGTCTGTTAAGAAAGGAAAGAGAGGGTGATTTCAGATGTTACGGGTGGGCGCTTTCACCACGGGCCGTGGGGTGGTTCGGACCACGGCTGGGGGTGAAGGGGCGCGCCAACAGACGTGTGCGCCATTGCCCCCAGCCGTGGTCCAAACCACCTCACGGCCTATGGTGAAAGCGCCCGCCTGTAACGTCTAAAGCAGCACACAATCCCGGAGGGGGTGGGGCCGGGCGGAGCAGCGTGCTGTCACACGGCCCCACCCCCTGCATTCCCCAGAGGCCCTCCCCACTCCCAACGGGCAGCAGCCAATTCAGCCGCTGCCGCAACCATGGGCAGAGGTGACTCCCATTGACCATGGTGAACGGTAAGTAACCAGATGTTACTTTCTGTTCACCACGGTCGTGGTGGCCTTTCACCACACTTCTCGACCTCCTCGCGTCCGGAGGTCCAGAAGTGTGGTGAATGCAAACACGGGCCACGTTTGACTATGGTGCACATCTGGCAGCGAGCCAACGGACGTTCACCACAGTCAAACGCGGCCCGTGTTTGACCGTGGTTCAGCCGGGGTGAATGTCAGATGCGTAATGTCTGAAATCACCCAGAGTCACTGAAAATCCCTGAAGAAGCTACTTGTTAGCGAAACGTTGGACAAAGAATTTGTTATCTGCTTGGACTTTCTGGATAGAGAATTTATTTGGTCTCCTACTTCGTTTATGAACTTTTGGAATGGCTGTAATGTGTTTATTAAAACACTATTGTACTTTACCTTCTGCGTTTACGTAAACATTATTCTCCTGAGAACGTTTTGCATTCTGTGAAGCAGTTTTGTTTGTTGTTATATTAGCCAGATAGAGGACATATTCAAATTTTTAGTAAATGGTTAAGTAAAGTAATCAAATAATTTTTCAAGTTTGCTAGACTCACAATATTCATCTGATGTCTAAAGCATTTATCTTTGGTAGTTTGATCAATTAGTCAATGCCCCTTGCCTGACTGGCTCATGTTTATTTCATTTGGTATAATGCATGGTAGGGGAGAAATGTAGTTTTTGGGTTCAGAGGTGAAACGACTGAGGGTGCAGCCACACAAGCTGGGCCTGATCCCCGCATGGCTCTAAGGCTACCCAAGGCATGGTAGCTTCCCCTCCCTGGCTGCACCCTGACAGTTACTATCATTCATGATTTAACTTTAACAATTCATATTCTTGTTTCTACTCTCATCAAGTTTATTATTAACGATTAAAGAATGTTTTTAGTTATATTTTTGACAATTTTTAAGATTAAGTCTATAGGCAAGCATTGGACAGTAGTTCAAACTTATCCATCAGTGATCTGCCTTTGTTTATTATCTCTAAGTTGAATCTAAGCACAAATAAAATAGAACAAGGTTATTCAGCACATTTTGAATATGAGTTGCTGACTAGTACAGGTGAGTTAACTTAATTAAATGTATTTTTAAAACCAGTAATCATAGGGTTATAGATTGATATGTAATGCTTATGACAGAATTGGAAGTGCACTGAAAATGACACTGTTGCAGTTAAGATGAATAATCTAACACATTCAGATATAATAGAATGGTATTATGTAGGATTTAATTTAAACTTACAGTTCAATTTTCAATTAAGAGTCCAATTCGGAATACTCTTACCTTGGTGTGATCCCTGGACAGAACTTTCTCCAATCTTTTCCTATAGGGGATTGAGAGTGGGAGGTGTGGACAAATAGTAGGGATGGCAAACCAAGGCAAATTATAGATTTGGAACCATTACGGATCTGGATTCGTAATTTACGGTTTTTATTATTTTTCAGTTTACCTGTAATAAACCCCCAAAAGCTCATTGGAGTGGTGCTGGCACTGCTCCAATGAGCTTTAGTGCAGGGGAGGGGGAGCAGGCAGGGGGCCAGAGCTGTGGGGAGCAGTCTGGGGGGTTGGGGGCAGCGCTGGTACTTATCCAATGGGTTCCCTGCTTCTCCAGTCCGCACTTGCCTCCTGTGCCACTCAGCTACCGTATGTTGTGCAGCATACGGGGGGGGGGGGGGGAAGAGCTGTGCAAAAAATTACCAAAATGGCCATTCTGCTAATGTGCAGCCCTTTCCCAAGATGGTGCCGGTGGTGTTGGTGCCATTTTGGGAAAGGTCACCCATTCTGAGCATGTGCATCACTGAGTATTCTACATTAATTTTGTCCACATGCACTGAGCTCAGGATCAATTGGGGCAGTGCTGGATGTAGACCTTGCTAGCATTAATAATCTCAGTAGGATAAATCTCCTACTGCTTTAGAAGAAGATGACTTTAACATCATTAAAGATACCAATAAAAAATAATCATGATCGTAGGTATGAAACTATTAAACAAGGTGCAATTGAGTCATTTAATTGAAAACCATTTGTCAAATTCATTGATAAATATAGTAACATACATGTTAGCATACGTAGATCTTAGGCTTGTTAGAACAAGGTAACATCTTATTTTTGCAAATTGTTTAAATGAATTGTAGTGCATTCATTCTTAGATGAGAGAGGCAGTGAACTGGAAGTCGAGAGATCTGGCTTATGCCTCTGGTACCTAATTGTAGCTTTGGCAAACAAGTGAAATTTATTTGTGGCCCTCATTTTCTCCCTCTTTAAAGTGGGGTTAGTGATAATTACATCTTCTGCAAGGTGCTTTGAAATATAGGCATAAAAAGCAATATCCTAGTTGATGTTACTATCCACTAGTGTTTAGTTTGCTTGTTGGGTGAGTAGACTTTACAGTTGTTTGAGATAAAACTATTGTTTGATAAACTGAAGAAACCCATCACATTTACCCTACTGGAACTGAAAAACCACCATCCATTTCCGTTCCATTGAACAGCCATTTTGGTTACTTCAGGTTGTTGGGTTTTTGTTTGTTTCCCCCCGCGCCCCCTTTTTGTGGGGTTTGTGGGGTTTGTTCTGTCTTTTGGCCATTTTGGTATTTCAGGTATGTGATTTCAGCAACATTAACACTATTGCTTATGTGCAATTGCTGAAAATGCCATTACTGAAATACCAAAATAACCAAACCAAAATAAGAAACATGGAATTCCTGAAAAAAACCCAACAACCCAGATTTGTTAATATCCTTTTGGTCACCGGTATTATTTAGAAGATACTCAGAAAGAATGCTCTGTGAAAATGTGAATAAAATCAGCAATATTAAATTTGCTATCCATTTCAGCATTTAACAATTACAGGCATATAGCACTGTATATTGTAGATATATAATAGTACACACATTTGTGTGTGTCTAGAGTAGGGCTGTAATGAGAAGGCATTTTATTCTTGTGAGATATCGCTCTAGATTTTGCACCGGACCCAATAACTCAGTGAAATCTCGGCTCCAGTACAATCTCTCATGAGAAAGCTCACAAAGAAAATAAATAAAAGAAAAAATAACCATGCACATGCAAAATGACTGCTGGGGCCATTCTACGCATGTGCAGCCCTTTCCCAAAATGATGCTGGCAGTGCTGGTGGTGACATTTTAGAAAAGGGCAGCCATTCTGTGTAGGTATGGCAATGTTTATGCATGCGCTGAACAGCTGCCCTTTTCCAAAACGGCATCGACACTGCCAGTGCCATTTTGGAAAAGAACTCTGCATGCACAGAACGGCCCCAGCAGCCATTTTGCACATGTGCAGTGATTATTTTTTAAAACAAAAATGGCCTCTGCTTGTATCTCCCGTTCTCCTGCAGAGAAGCAGAGTAACGAGAGACCCAGCAACTGGAGCAGCCAGATGAGTACGTGACAGGAGAGGAAGGAGAGCTATAAAAAGCCCTTTTTTATTCACTGGAGAGTCTAGTAAGCTAATTGGGGACTCTGGTGATGGCACAGGTATTTCAATCGCCGTTAAAGTTGTCTAATAGGTTCCTTCCTTTGAGTGACTTACGCAATGAGGAGGGTCTTAACTCAGAGGCTTTTACTCAAGGTGATCCTAGGAAGGAAGATTTACTTAAGCTCTCCCCTATGGACAGCCCCTGTGATGTTAATTTGGGGGAAACTTTGAAAACCCAATGTCCACTGATTGCTAAAACTGTGGCCTTATTATTTGCTAGTGTTTCGGACTCGGGTAAATCCTTGTTGTGTGTTAGGGAACAATTAACGGAGGTCTCAACCAAAATTGATCTTTTTCAAACAGATAGAGTTTTAGGGAAAACAGCTAGAGCTGATGTGATGAGTGAAAAGACTGGTGTATATTCTGCCTGCCCGTCAAGGACTAGGTTGTTGGCAGGTCCTTACAGGGGGTGGAAAGTTGCGTACCCGAGGAAAACTATCAACACTGCTATATGGGTCAAAATACAGCCGCTGGAAAATGGTAGACCCCTAGTTCGGAGAATCCTAGGTCAGTGGCAAGTAATCTAACAGATTTATTACGTACGCATAAAGATAGATGCCTCGGATATTCTTCGGGTGGAAACTCTGAGTCACTCTAGGTCTTGTATCTGTGTGCGTATATTTTTCAAATCACAGCAGATGAGCAGGAAGATGTTCATGACCAGAAAATATTGGATTACAAGAGGTATTTCTATTTATAGAGCCTTCACCCACAACAGGGAAGAGGTGGACCAAGTTTCTAGTGAAATTCCACCTCTGATACAGATACCATCCCCAAATAGAGAAATTATTGGCCCCAGGACTACAGTTAGTAAAGAGCTCTGTATAAATCCAAGTCTTGACATGATGGGTGAAAGTATGGACATAAATGTAGAGTCTCCCCTCTCCAAGTTGGTGAGGAGAAAACAGGAATTAGGTCCTTTGGTAGAGTATGTGGAGTCCCAAAAGAGGAGCGATAATGCTATAGTGGTATTGGAAGGTGGGGAGACTAGCTCCAGTTGCCCCATATTGAGGGGGCAGGACAAGGATAAGGAGGAGTTGAGGAATCAGAAGGGGTCCGTGGGGGTGACTGGAATTATCAAGACCTTTTTGGATAATAGCTTTACAGAAATGGGGGAGATCCCGTCTTCAACGGCATTTGATAGATTAACATTAATAGATCAAGATATATTAATCCAGAGGTTGGACAAGATTAGGACAAATCTCCACCAGACTACCTTAACCTATCAAAGCAAGAACCTGAAATCCCATGGTACACACTACCGGCCAGTGCATGATCTTGAGGTTCTAACTGCATCCTGTTATTTAGATCAGGACGAGCTGGGCTCGCCAGTTAGACCTGTTGAAACTCTGCAGGTCATAGATGACCCATTTTTGGCCAGTATAGAAGAGGACAGGAAGCAAGCTGCAGGTCAAGAGGGCCTTCCGCATGGGGGCGATGTATCCGGAAAGTCACAGATTATAGAATCCCATTCAGCACAAATTCATGGACAACTGAAATGACATAGCGCCCAGGCCTTTGGGGAGGATGGGAGGCTGGGATAGGGTTTTTTACTCTCTCTGCCCTTATTATTTATTTTTTCCTATCCCTCTGATGTTTTAAATTGTAGATGCTTTTAAAAAAAGAAAATTGTTTTAATGAATTTTTTAGCTGTACATCGCCCCGGGATGCCGTAGGCATATGGGGCGATCCTTAAATGTATGAAAATAAATAAATAAGTAAATAAAATATCCCCAAGGTGAGGGGAGAGGTAACCCAAAGAGAACCCGTGTTAAATGGACCGTACTCCAACTAGCTGCAACTTTGGATCTGTTATGGAGCCAGTGATTCCTTACCCTTAGAGATGGTATAGCTAGGGGTAGGGAGGTGGATATAGATTACCTCTACAGAGACCTTAACATAATTGAATATACACTGGAAGCAGAAGTTTTATCAGGTGAAGTTAAAGTTAAGACAGACCAATCTAATATATGGTTTGATAAGGAATGTAGAGGTGCTAAATGTAAGCTTATTTGTGCTAAGAATAACTGAGTTAGAAGTGATGGTAAAGAGGCACGGGCTTCGTTTTTGGAAGAAAGAAGCAATTATAGAAAATTAATTCAAGCAAAACAATTACAACACGTATCCCTGATTTGGGCTAAACTAGAAGTGGCAGTAGCCCTGAAAGATTCTAGCCAGTTTTGGCATATAGTTAAAGACAGGTTAAATTCTATAACATTTTGCTCAGTACCTCTGATAAGGGAAGAAACGTGGACAGCTTTTTTTGAGGATCTCCATAATTCAAAGGGCAATGATTTATTTATTTATTTATTGTATTGTATTTATATGCTGCCCCCCGTGCCTATGGCATCTTGGGGTGGCTTCCAACACAATATAAAGCAATACATTAGAACATTAAAATCTACAATATCATCATTAAAACCCATTTAAAACATCTCCACACAAGTTTAGCCCACCCTTCCCACCCCACCTCCAAAGGTCTGGGAGAACAGCCATGTCTTACAGGTCCGATGGAAGGTCAACAGACTCGGGGCCAGCCTTGCTTCCTCTGGGAGGGAGTCCCACAACTGGGGACCAGCCATCAAGAATGCCCTCTCCATTTTAGCCCCCTGTTTTACGTGGGGGACCTCCAGGAGGGCACCCCCAGTGGACCGGAGGGTCCGTTCTGAGTCGTGGAGGGTGAGGCAGTCCCTGAGGTATCCAGGTCCAAGACCATGTAGGGCCTTATAGATCAAAGTCAAAACCCTGAATCTGGCTCGGCATGTTACAGGCAGCCAGTGCATGCACGGCGCACCGGTGTTATGTGATTTCGTTGGCTTGTCCCTGCTAAGAGATGGGATGCTGAATTCTGCACTAGCTGCAACCTCCGGGCCAGCGTCAGGGGAAGCCCCACGTAGAGTGCGTTACAGTAGTCCAGCCTCGAGGTGATGAAGGCATGGATCAAAGTGACCAGATCGCGTCTGGAGATGTACAGGGGCAGCCTCCACACCAGATACAGCCAGTGGAATGCCGCCTTCACCACCATATCTACCTGCTGATCTAGACGGATCGCCAAAGGAATTTTAAGATTGGTAGCCAGAATTTCGCCAGTTAGGATGTCCCTCGTTTTGAAATTTTTTAGGGGCAAGGTCCAATCCATACTAACCTATGGGACAGCAGTAAGTCCATCAATTAACTTTGCAGAACTTGAGGTGATGCAAAACAAGTTCCTATGGAGCTTACTGAGGGTACTGCAGGGTACACCAGGAGCAGTTGTGAGAGCCGAAACAGGCAGTCTCACAGTGGCGTGTATTTGAAGACGGTCCTGTCTTAGTTACTGGTCTAAGCTGTGTACCCAGAGTGGCTCTACCTTGGTGGCACAATGTTTGCTAGAGGAGTTATACAATGAGGGGACACAGCAATACCCCTGGTTCTCCGGGGTACTGGTCCATTTAAGGGCTATGGGTCTGTCTTTCTCCTGTTTCTGGGGGAAGGAAATAACTCAGCAAAGGAGATTAATTACTTCTAGAACTGCAGATATAGCTGGGCAAGAGGACCTAGCAGTGGCAGCCTCTTGGAAGACTGCTCCATGGTATTCTCATTTGAAAGATGTTTGTAAGTTTGAGGGCTATTTAGATAAGATCAGAAACCCGAGCCTACGCAGATGTTTTACTCTACTGTGTTTTCAGTTATTTCATTCTGCTGTCACCCTGGGTCGCTTTAAGAACTTGCCGTATTTTAGACAAATTTGTCCATGTAAAGACTTGGATATGGAAGATCTTCCGCATGTTTGACTGTGCATTTTATACCAATATAAGGGAGATATGGATTGCTCCACTTCTGAGAGTGAAAGTTTATCTGACACCTGGCCAAAGGATTAAAAAATTATTAACTAAACAATCAGATGAAGAAATGGGGTGGGTGGCAACCTTTGCCCTTCTGGCTATAAGACTACGGGTGATTTCAGACGTGATGGGCGCCTGGTTCACCACAGTGGATTCCCGGTGGGGGTGAACCGAACAACCACCCCCCGGGGCGAATAAAAGCGCAGGTCAGATGTGACGGGACCGGGACCACGGCAGGGAATCGAGCCGGCAGATCACGGGCCGGGGCAGCGCAACAGACGTAACACAGAATCCCGACTGCGGTCAAAACATCCAGAAACCACCGGGCAGGGGCAGGGGACAGACATGGCCGCCCAAGGGTAAATGAAGCCAAAAGGCATACAAGGGAACGCCCACACAAGGGAAACGGGAAGGGAGGGGGGAGAGGGAGAAGAGCTGGACAGGTACCACACACAACAGGCACACAGACAGCGGGGCCACAGTGGAATACACAGCACAAGCACACGCCCGGGCACACACACACACACACACACAGAAGGGAAAGGAAGGGAAGGGGGACACGGGCGCCCGGACAACACACAAGGCACAACGGGCATGGGGGGGGGGGCGCAGAACAGGGAACAGGGGGGGAAACTGCAAAGGGGCAGGGCAGGACACAGGCAACGGCAACCACAACCCCCACAGCAGAACTGTCCGCGCAGGCACCCCCACAGCAACACAGGCAGTCCCAGAACGGGGGACCCCAGGAGCTCGGGACCAAGGCACAGCGGGAGCTCTCACTGCACAGCGAGCTGGCTGGGAACAGTCCAGGAGGCACACGTAGACCCCACACCCTGGAGAGGGGCCGATGGAGGGCAGGCAGGAGAGCCGGTGCAGCGCTTCAGGTCCAAGGACGCACACAACCCCCCGAGGAAGAAGCGAGGGGCAGTCCGGGGGCCCCAGAACCCCGAGGTCACACAGGCACCCAAGGGGGGGCCGGGCAGCAGGTGGCAGCGCTGGTGGGTGGGGACAGTCTGTTGGACACAGGCGGGTCGGCGAGGCCATGCAGAGCGCCAGATCCAGGCACCAGGGAAGGCAACCACGAAGGGGAACCCCGGGTGTGGAGGCAAATGGGGGGGCGGAGGGGACCTGGAGCCACAGGCAGGGGCAGCAGCACCCCGGGAAGCAGGCAGCACAGCAACATGGCAGAGACATCAGGGAGGGAGCAGCTAGTGGAGACCGGCCCCCAGGCAGGGGCGGGAGCCCACATGGGGGCAGGCAACCGGGAGACAGGAGGAACACGGGGACTCACAGCCAGCTGCTGGGGGCCACAACGGGCCCAGGGGCCGGGTGCCCTGCCCGGTGAACCAGGTTGGACCAATGGATCATGCCCCGGCGGTACCCCAACAAGGACATGTGGTGGGCGATCAGGTAGTAGGCCTCTAAGGGATCCTGCATGGACAGCCCCAACTGCACATCCGAACGGGACCACATGCCTAACAGTGCCGACAGCTCCGCCGCGGTAGGCTCAGATACACAGCAGTCAGCAGCAGGGGGCCACAGAAGCTGTCCCAGCTCCAACAGCTGGTGGTACACCATCCCACGGGAGCACTGGTACCCACGGGCCCCGTGAACACAGCCAAAGTAGGACATGGCTAAGGCAGGGCCCCCCTCCGCAAGGCAGATCGTGTAGGCGGCCAGGCTGCACACAGACAGCGCAGACATGGTCTCAGCCGCGGACCAGGCCACATGAGAGCACCTCATCTCTGGGATGCGCCCATCGGGGAAGGGAACCAGCCCCAGAGACTCTGCATGCAGCCGGCAATCATGAGCGCTCACCTCATAGCCAAAGTAGCGACGGCCAGAGTTCAGGCTCGCATAAGCACCCGAATGGCTGTCCAGGCAGTCCAGGAGCAGCTGCACGACAAGGGTATGTCACCGGTCACACAGGGACATGGTCTTGTGAAAGGTCCAGCTATGGGGGACCCCATGGGGGCCGGAAAGAGGGAGCCCGGTGGATGCACAACCAGCCATGGTCCAGCTAGACAGGGAGATTAACACCACGGACAAGGGGGCGCACATAACCTCCAGGGCCGGGGGGGTCGCCGAGGGGTCCCAAGGACAGGACAGGCGGCCACGGGCCGCAACATTGTAGCACAACAGAGGGAGGCGTGGGGTGCGGACCTGGCACAGCTGCAGAAAACAATCGCACACACAGAACAGCTAATCAGGCCAGCAAGGACACGGTGTTGCAAACAGGGAGGGGGGGCAGTGATGGCTGATGCCATGCAGCTGCACAAGGAGCGCACAGCCTCGTGCAGGCGCGAGGCCCCATGCGCCGGCAGCAGGTGCACCCAACCGCACGCCCACGGACACCAGCACCGCATTGGGGGGCCTGCCCGGCTGGGGGCGGGGCCCTGGCCCACCTGACCATCAGAGGGCCATCATAGCCGTCCCCCAACCCCTGGGGCCCCCACCACCATGGAGCGGGACAGGGAAGCCGCCTACTGGATGTACCTCACGCTCGCAGCCGAGTGGTACCATGACTACACCGAGCAGCTGTGCCTCCTTACCGCGGAGCTGCACCTGGACGCCCGCCTGCGGGTTACCCTGGCCTGGAGGGCTGCAAGGGCCCGCAGGGCCCACCATGGCCGCAGGAGAGCCCTCGCCTGGCTCAGGGCGCACAGACTCTCCAGGGCAGACTGGCAGGCTGTGAGCTGGGGCCGCACCCGGCCCACGGTGCTCTGCGAGGCGGCCGGGTGCCTCTAGTGGGGGAGAGAGACCATGTGCCGGGTAGCCCTGCTCGCTATGTCCATTGACAGGCAGATGTGGGTCGCTGAGCGGGCACAAGGTTGGTGGGCCAGGGCGCTGGCCCAGTGAGACGAGGCAGCCTGGAGGGCTCACCTTAGGATGGACAAGCTCACCCTGCTCCGGCTCGCTGAGCTCCTTATGCCCTGGCTGGAGCAACAGCACACCCCCATGAGGACCCCCATCCCCATGGTCTAGTGGGTGGTAATAGGGGTCTTGGCCCTAGCAATGCCCGACTCCTGCCGGTCTGTCTCTCAGTACTTCGGGGTAGGCCTGAGCACCATTGCCTGTATCCTCCGGGATGTGTGCGAGGCTGTGGAGGGCGTGCTCCTGAACAGAACGATACAGCTGGTGGACCAGGGGGCCG
Source organism: Sphenodon punctatus (assembly GCA_003113815.1). Classification (NCBI taxonomy): domain Eukaryota; kingdom Metazoa; phylum Chordata; class Lepidosauria; order Sphenodontia; family Sphenodontidae; genus Sphenodon; species Sphenodon punctatus. The sequence continues at coordinate 1,284,332 of QEPC01006548.1, read as the reverse complement.
TGATGGCAGGATTCGTGGCCGGAGGCTTTCCCAACTGCATGGGAGCCATGGACGGCACCCACATAGAGATCCTCCACCCCTCCACAGGGGAGGCTGCAGAGTATGTGAACAGGCACGGGTATCACTCCCTGCAGCTGCAGGCGGTTGTGGATCACCAGGGCCAGTTCATAGACATCTTCACGAGCAACTCCGGCCACAGTCACGACGCCCAGATTATGACCATCTCCCCCTTCTATGCCCGGATGTTCCGGGGGGACTTTGCTGACATGGGGATGACCTGGATCAAGGAGGTACCAATGCCCCCCTGTATCCTGGGCGACCCTGCCTACCCCCTCACCCGGTGGCTACTGAAGGTCTACCCGGTCGCATGCACCCCTGCGGAGGTGCTGTACAATACCCGTCTGTGCTCCAGCAGGACCGTGGTGGAGCGAGCCTTTGGGACCCTCAAGCAGCGCTGAAGGAGGCTCACTGGCCGGCTAGACTACACCGTGGAGACCTCGGCCTTGGTGATCGGTGCCTGCTGTGTGCTCCTCAACGTGTGCGAGACCGAGGGGGCAGCCCTGTAATACCCTGAACACAACTGGGCCCCCAGCCCGATGCTCCTGTGTGAATGCCGAGAACCCCAGGGAGTACCGTTATGCCAAGCGCATCCGGGACGCCCTGGCGAGGCATATCAACCGGGAGGCCGAGGAGTGAGGGCTGCCCCACCCCGACCCACCCCGGCTGGTTCCCTGGGCCGGCCCCTGCATGGGAGGAGGTCCACCCCCCCTGTCACCCACATATGGGCCCGGGAGGCAATATAGTGCAAACACAATTTATTTCACCCGCGTATACATGTGCACCCGACCCTTCTCCCTCCACCCCAGTTGTGCCCTGCCCCCTATAGTGCCCATGCTCACACCGCCTTCCCCCTCCCACCCCGTCCTCCTCATCCCCCACATTTCCTGGTACGGCCTCGTGAGCGCCCGGTGTTTGCAATGGAGCTCTGTGAGCTCCCCTCCCCCCCACTGTCCGTGTTCCCAGCAGTGTCCTGGGCTGTCTCCTGGTCTGGCAAGGGGGGCGGTGGTTGTGGGGAGGGCGGTCCCAGGGCCCTGGACCGGGGCGCCCCTGGACCCGGGGTGCCCCCCTTAGCGGCTGCACCCTCCGGAGGGCAGGAGGGACCAGGAGATGGATGCGCAGCCCCTGAGGGCGTGGGGGCGGCTGGGGCGATGGGGCAGTGGCACCGAGGGGACCGGCATGGGGACCTGGGCAGGCAGGGTGCCCGGGGGGCAGCTGCCATCACATAGGCACACATGGGGCTCACGTGCAGGAGCAGGGAGGTCCCAATATCATGGGACCTCTCCATCTTGGCAGAGTGCTCCCGCACCTGTGATGGCCTGCTCCAGCCAGCCGAGCGCTTCCACCTGCCTTCTGTGCTCCTGGCGCTCCCACCTTCGCTCCAGGCGCACCTTGGCCTGGAGCCTCATGTCCCGCGCCTCCGCCCGCTCCAGGGACCGCTCGATGGACGCCTCCATCCGGTCCACGGCCGCTATCATCCTCTTCCCCCTGTTCCGCCGAGGTCCAGATTATACCCTCCGCCTAGTCCTCCCTCCGCCGGCGAACCCGTGCCCGGTGCTCCCTCATGCGCTGTGCTGGGGTCATGGGCCCTGGAGATGCTGGCTGTCGGGGTTGCCCTGTGGGTACAGGAAGGTGAGTCTGATGCCGCCCCGGGCACCTGCCCCCGGCCCGGGATGGGACAGGGGCTGTGTGGGCCCCTGGCCCTGTCGCCTGGCCCCTTTCTACCCCCCTCCTCGGCCCCTCCCACCCTCTCCGACGTCCGAGAACCCCCTCTCTGCACCCTGGTGGGCCCTCCCACCTGGACCGCATGCCTCACCTGGTTCCTCTGCCTGCTGCCCGGGCTCCTTGGCGCTGGCCTGCTCACCCGCCCAGGTCTGGTGCCGGGGTGTTCCGTGCCCTGCCATGCGAAGAGGGGGGGTGCAGGGATGTGCGGTTGGGCGACCGCGGCCTGGGCCGCCTTCCCACCTTGCCTTTGGGGAGCTGGGGCTGGCCCGTCCATCCCCCCCTTGGCCCCTGCCCCTTGTGGGCCCAGTCCCTCTCCCCTCCGGGTCGCCCGCTTACCCTCAATGTCGGTCTTGGATCCTTCCGAGGCCGGCCCCTTGGTGTGGGAATGCTCCCCCATGGACCACTGGGTGAGGGTGATGAGGGTGCGGGCCTCAGACTCTGCTTGTCCGGGCTGGAGGTGGGTGCTCTCTGGGCTGCTTTTCGGGGGGGGGGCTGCAGGTGCCAGAGGTCTCGGGGCGTTCCTCCTCCGGGGCCCTGGAGCTTGTGTCTACCAGGGGGGCGGCGAGGGGCGGGGGTACCTTGGCCCTTTCCCTGCCCTGGACCACTGCACTCTCTACGAACCGTGGGGTGACTATCGACCACTTCATGTGGAGTATTCGGTCCAGGGCATCATAGAAGGGCGCGGTCCGGGCTCCGTGTCCGAACCGCCTATTGTTGTCTCTGATGCCCTTGGCCTTGGAGCAGCACTGTGCCACAGTGCGATGGTGCCCAGCCCCCTCCATGTCCCCCACTATGTCCTGGTAGGCATGCTCGTTGTGCTGGTTGAGCACGAGCTCCAGATGGTACTCCAGGGTCCCCCAGACCCGTATAAAGTCCCGGGTCTCCTGCAGCCCCCACTGGCCCCCTCTGTGGTAGGGCTGTGGGCCCTCCTCCTCCACTGCCTCTTCCACCGCCTCCTCCTCCGCCCAGGCTGGGCCAGTGTCCTCCGGGGGCTGGTCCACCCGGGCCCTTTTCTGTGTCTGTGGGGGGGATATGGTTGGGTGCAGTTCTGGCCCCTCTCGCGGGGTGCCTCCTTTCCCCTCCTCCATGCCGGAGCGCAGGCTGGCCCCCTGCCCCCCCTTGGTGCTCCTGTGCCCCCTCCCCTTGTTTCCCCTTACCCGTTTCCGGGGTGCCTCCTCCCCCGGTCCGGCTGCTGTCCCTGGGGCGTCCTGTCCCGGCTGCAGCAGGTGTTGTCCCTCCGCCTCCTCCATCCTCAGCACGACTCCTGCCTCCCCCTCCCTTGCCTACGCTCCCTCCACCGCTGCCACTACCTCCTCCTCCTCCACCCTCGCTTTTTCTCCCACCGCTCTCTTCCGCCTCCCTCCTCGCTCCATCCCACCACACTTCCCTGCTGCGGATTTCCCTTTAAATCTCTCTCTGGTGGCTGCATTGTTGCTGGTTGCCTGGCAGCAATGCTGCGTGCTTTGTCCCCGGCTGGGGATCATTTTCTTTGGTTCCGGCCGGTGATTGCCATCCAGACGTTACTTTTTGTTGTTTTCCGGTGGGAATCTCTTTGACCACACTTCTGGAGATTGTCCGGCGGGGAGCCCCGGAAGCGTGGTTGCAATTGACCCCATGTGGGTATTGACCGTGATGAACATCTGGCGGCCGCCGAACAGCCGTTCTGGGCGCTTTGGCCCCGCCGCGGGATTGAGCGTGGTTCACTGTGGTTGAGCGTGATCTCTTAATGTCTGAAAATACCCTACGAGAGGAGTTGGTGGATTGATGGTTTCCTTTATGGCTGTAGGGGGACTTAAGATGTGTTATTTGCATATATCATAACCCAAATATGATGACGGGGTAGTTTCTGTGTGGCTAATAGGGCTGCATTTGTTGTTCATTAGAGCAAAGTTTGAATAAACAAGCTTGCAGTGGGAGATTTTGTCTTGTAGATAGCACATTTTTATTGAACTATGTTATTTTTATTGATGGATCTTTTGCTTTACTTGTTTTTTGATATAATTATTATTATAATTATTATTGTTATTGTCATTGAAGTTACTGTCATTTTATTGTTATTGTTATTTGACCATGGTGAAAGCTAGAGTCATAATAAAATATTCATTCATTCATAAAAGGCCCTTTTTTTCTTTTTTTTTTAAAGTGTGGGGGAGGGAGATCTGTCCCAAGATTCTCGCTGTTCTCACAGAGAAAAGAGAGAATACGATGCTTCTTCCTCTCCAAGTTGTGGCCGGCTTGAGAGGCAGGGGGCTTTCCTTGGGCTACCCTCTGCACACAATATGGGAGCGTACGCAGTTGCTGTTTTGGTCCACACACGCATACAGACCTTCGATTGGGGTTTTTGATTTTAGTGCGTGTATGGATTTTTTTTTAGGTGTTATCAATCTCTTTAGAGAGATATGCTATTGCAGTGGGTCTTAAAATCTGGGATACACAAATTTGTGAATCATGGTTCTAAACTTTGACTGGGACTATGTAGAAATTGAGTATTGTGTGAAGGTCAGGGATACGGACTATGTTGTTTTGTGTACATTGCAGATCACCCTTTGCCTAGCTGTTTGACCCAAAATTTCCTTTTAATGAGAGAATTTTATACAAATTGTGATACTAGTACAAATTGAGGTAGAAGAGAGAGATGGTACTCTGCAGAGTTGATCATGTGAAGACTTTGATCCAGAAGAAAGTGATTTATGAGTATGAGGTGGAGGGAAGGAAAAAAGCTGTGATATTTTTGGTAACAAAGTATTTATTTTTCTTCTTCAGATTAGTATAGGGAGAAGGAAAATTGTACTAATGGTGGAATGTAAAGGTGCAGGCAGTGTTCAGAATATAGCACTTGGCATCAAGTAGCTTCATTCCTGATTGGTGTTTAAGCACCATTTTAAAATGAGAATGGAAGGAGCAGGGTAGATAGGAGAGACAAAGATTAATGTAGAGAAATACTATCAATATTTTTGCCAGTTTGTGGTCAGTCTGGTCATGTGAAAACTGCAGTGGTTCGCATTATGGGGGCAACAGGAAAAGGTTTTCATGAACACAGAAAGTCCCACCCCTTAATCTCCTGCCACCAGTAGCTCCACATTTTGGATACCAGAAATCATACCACCTGAGTAAGTTCCCAGCCCCACCCCCATTCCACAAAGGACAATAGGAACCATCTACTGCACTAAAAATCGTTGCAGGTGCTTTGCATTATGGCAATGGATAAACAGACAGAATGATTTCAAGCCTACTACATAGGGTTGTGTGGGGGAGAGGTTCATGGGTAGGGTTTTTACCAGAAGAGGGGTAGTTTGAAATTGTTGAGACACTGATATTTAAATTAAGTTGGAAATACTTAAAAGTTAGCAACTCACTGAGGTTAATAAGAACAGCTCGTGTGTCTTTAAAACCACCATATCCAAATCTGAAGTTAATCCACTTTGTACAGAGCAGAGTGGGGAAGAGGACATGGCCAATCCATCCCCCAGACAACGGCATCGGGGAAAGGCCAAGAAAGGGTTGCCGAATAGAGTTTGGGATGGGGAAATTATTCCAGCCTAGAGGCTTGCAACCTAACAAGACCTAACTGGTAAAGTCGCATCACTGTCAGGCACGCCAAAGCTATTTGGTCTTGGGCTGAGTTGGGCTTCCCAGCTGCAGTATGCCACACTCCCACAACAGAGTGGGGTATCTATTCTTCACAGTGCTCTGTTGGGGGCCACAGAACAGAAAGGATGCTGTAGCATTCTGTCCTTTTTCTGATGCCGCCTTGCCTTTATGGAGAACCTTAATACCACATTGTTGTATAGATACAGGGCCACACAGACACATCGGGCTTGTTCCCAGCGCAGTAAGATTTCAGACTAAATTCCTGATGCGAGCAGGGCTCTATTCCAACACCCCCATCTTTTTTTTAAAAAAAAAATCAAAGTAACAGTGCTGTCTCAGAAGTAAAGGAGTTTAGTCCCCCCAGGCTTCCCTGTAATTCAAACACTAGAACAGAGTTCAAAACAGAGGCTGCTGCTAAATGACTGAATAAGCAGAATGATCCCCCCCCCCTTTTTTTTTTTTTTGGGTGTGTGTGTTTTACTATAGTACATGCTTAGCCAAGCTTAGGTCACATTCTGATGTCTCTGCTTATGTACAGCTCCCGAAAGCTGATTGCTGCGTCAGGCGAATGAAATGTACACAGACAGATGTGTCAAAGATATGTTTTAAAAAATTCTATGGAAAGATTCTGAAGTGCCAATGTTTTGATGAATTGCACTGCAAATTATCAGCACAGGCTAAGACAATTAACAAAACACACCTCACTGATACAACACGACTCTGATTTGCTCATTGATTGCAATATCAACCCGAAAAGTAACCCCACCCCCCCAGATGTTTAACTTGTATTCAGTGATTTATGGAGAGAAAACAGATTAACAAGACTCAGTCTTAAATCTTCATCAGCATCGTTTTTATGTTGTCTTAAAAGGCAATTCTTCATTAGGAGATTATAACTAGGAGAGATTCACAGCATGTCTCCTCTGTCATGTTGCACAAGGAACTAATCCCTATCGCTCTCTTCAGTCCTGCTGCCATGATTAATCTGTAAATAATTTCTGCTTTGATTTTTGGCTTGCTACGGTAGATCCCTTGGTGTCTTTAAAAATAAACAAAACTCTGCTATTTGTTAGCATTTATACAAACCTATTTAATTTGGGAGAAAAGGAGGTGTCCTCATTGTCCTCTTTCCACTAATACCCCTAAAGCTTAATGAAGGGAGTGTAATTAGAAATTCTTAACTTGACATTCAGAGCTTTGAGGAAAATAGATGTTCACTTGCAGAACTTGGAAGAAAAATCGCACCCTTTGCTCAGCTGCTTTCACTGGCTAAGAAGGTTGCACTGTCTTTTTAAAGTGTTAGAGGCCAAATTTACCATGGATGTAAATGAACCAAATCCATTGTATTTAGGGCAATTTCCTGTTCTTGGACTCTTTTTAACTCGTATACAGTGTTTTGGGGTAGATTTGTACCCAGACATGTATATACTGCAATGATTCACAAGTTAGTGGCTCTCCGGCTTGGCCCTTTTAGGATGTTGTTACTTGCTCCCAGGGGCACAACGTACCCAAAGAACCATGAGATACCATTAATGATATCTTCTGGGATTGACTAGCTAAACAGCCTTTTTTCCAAGTGAAAATATGTAGGAGAGATTTTGTACTCTCTACTTTTCTAGCCTTTCTATAAGGCAACATGTCTAAGGAACTTGTAAATTTAAATATGCAAATGAATTTTTGTCTGTTTGTTTATATTGGCAATTTAAATTTTAAATCATATGGCTATGGCGGAAGCTAATGCCATAATTAAAAGATGATGATGTCATTGAGGACTCTTTTCAGGAGTCAAGTGCTGCCGTTGCAAGCCCTGATAAGAGCAAGGTGTTTCCTCTGTTGGAGCCAGCAATGTTGCTGCTAACACTGTATAAAGTGATGTATTGATGGTACGTGTCATGTGCGGCCATTATACGTTTTGTGCTCTCCCGCAACTTAGGGTCTGTTTGTGGGACTCATTTGTCTTCGTTGGCTTGCTCTCACGTTTGGAACTCTCCTGCTTATTTCACAGGCTGTACCTTATTGTGCTTTTGAATCAGTGTCGTGTGTTCCAATGAATTGATGGTCTTTGTTGTTTTTTGTGGTTTTATGAATAATTTGCTTTGTCTGTCATGCATTTTTTTGCCCAGGGCAATAGCCAGCGCCTAATAAACCTTGAACTTGAACTTGATACCTTTCCTGTGAACAAAAAGAGACTCTGGGATAGGTTTGTATCCCCACACACAATGGAAATTTCCATATGGGGGTACAGGTGTACCCCAGGGAGCACTAATGATGGTATAAACGGAACCTGATCAACTTCCATTTTATGTGAGAACAGAAGCCAGGATATGTCACAGTATACACACAAATCCATCCCCCCTGCAGACACACACACACAGCCATACAGTCTTCTCCACCCAAATCAATGTGCATATGTTACAACAGAAGCCATGCCCCCAAACCCATCCCCCAGTAGACACACAGTCTTCCACACTGTCATTCCACTGTCTGTGTGTGTCTTGAGAGGTATATTTATACTCCATATTCCCTTAGGTCATCATGGCTGAGATTCCTTCCAATGGGCCAAAATGGCCTCTTTTGAAATGCAAATTTACTACATTCCAGGGGGTGCATTTTTTCAAAATTGCTACCAGTTTGCAAATACATTGATTTCAAAGACATAGTAAATGTTGTTTGAAGATTTTTGTGTTACTTTTTAAAATAAAATTACTAGTTTTGAAATAAATTGTCATTGTTTACTGAATCTCCATTGGGGTAGACATAGTGCCCAACAAGTCTAGTAACATTGCTCTGGGAACGCACTAGAGTTAAATCTGTTCCATTCTTTCTGCTCATCTGTGATGTCTGAAAACTAAGGATCCTTTGACACCTCTCAGTAAGAACTGAAAATAGCATATTGCACCTTGTGCTTGCTCTCACTAGCCAATGCTCTTATGATGTTAACAGTAGGGTGTTAAGTGTGAAAAACTTGAGGGCAAAAACTTGATGAACAGACTTGAGGGCAGTGGCAGCTGGTGGGTTCTAAGGCTGGTGGGGCGGCTGGGTGGGGCCAGCAGTGGGTTGGGCCAGTGGTAGGCATGACCAAGCCAACAGTAGGTGGGACCAACCAGAATCTTGAAATTAATACAGAATTTTACAGCCTCAGGCCGTTTTTAGACGAGCGCGGCGGCGCCCGCGCTTGTTTCCAAAAAAGCCGGCAGCCCATTCCACACGAGACGCTGCCGCCGAATACGCGCATGTGCGGCCCGACGCGCATCCATTTCCGGCCGCGTCTGACCAGCCTCGATCGCCGACCCGGTCAGTTCGCGCACGGAAATGGATGCGCGTCGGCCGCGCATGCGCGTATTCGGCGGCAGCGTCTCGTGTAGAACGGGCTGCCGGCTTTTTAAAGAAACAAGCGCGGGCGCCGCCGCGCTCGTCTGAAAACGGCCTCAGTTCCTCATCTGTAAAAAATGGGAATACTTGTGTGTGCGTCTCTCCCTGTGTTCCCCTCACTCTTGTCCTCCTTAGATTATAAGTCCACTGGGCAGGGGCCTGTCTCCAATAACCACCAGCAGACAATCTGTTCAATGACAGGAGTACCATAGCAGAGAAAACAGTAGTACCATAATAGCTAGCCCAGATTACAGAAATTTCCAGTACCTTACTAAAGGTGCAATCCAGGCAAACATTACAGTATCTGAAATATACAGGCAGCATAGAGCACAGCCAAAATGCATGGGAAAGCTGGAAAATCCAATGGGATTATGCAAAATTGTAAATGGCAAACCATGAATGCTGCATAGAGTTTTACAGAGGGAGAGGAGGCATGCACAGTTCAGGAGAGGGCAGACAGCAACCAACATGTGGCATTTAAAATTAGAATCTATTCTATTCATTTCTACTTTTGTAAGGATCAGAGACAGTAGCACCTGACAATATGATCAGGGCGCCCCCAGCCTGGGGACTAAACCCCCTAATTTATCCACACATTTCCTTGTCCTACACAAAACCAAACCCCAGGCCAGGAAGCACAACCACAAGCAAGGAGACAAAAAATAAATTTGCTTCCCTATGGAGAACAGCACCCAGAAACAGCCAGCATGCAGCAAGATCAGGGGTGGGGTCCCAGCCTGAGGACTGAAAAGCCCAATTAAGCCATTCATTTATTTGTCCTACGCAAAACCCCAGCACAACAGCACAACCAAACCAGAGAGGCAATAAAATAAATAAATAATAATTCCTAGCAGGGAGCAGCACCCAGAAACTGCCAGCATGCATTCAGCTTGATCAGGTTCCTCTCAGCCTGGTCCCTGGCAACCAAAACCCAATTTAGCCATTCATGTCTTTGTCTCAGGTGCCTGTCCCACACAAAACCAAAACCCAGGTATTGGCAAGGAGGCACAACCACAAGCAGAGAAACTGACGAGGAGGCAAGAAATTTGCAGGGGGGCAGATGAGTCGGCAACCATACCCCAAACCCAAGGGTTAATGTATTTATTCATTTATTATCATTACTTAATATCCCACCCCCTCCTGCTAAAAGGCAGCTCGGGGCAGCTTACAAATAACATCAATAAAACCATAAAATACAATAAATACAACAATATATAAAACACAACAAACTGCTGGAGCTAAAATATTCCTCCCCCCACCCACTACCTGTCTCCCTCACTAAAAACCTGGTGGAACAACCAGGTCTTACACTGTTGACGGAAGGAGGGAAGGCCTGGGGCCAGGTGGACCGCTACCAAGGCTGTTTTTAGATGAGTGGGTTGCAGTTACACGACCCAATCGTGCAATTTTTCAAAATCCCGTGAGGCAGGATTAGACGTGACAAGGGACGCAATCACGTGCATTCAGGGCAGTCATGCATCATTTACTGACCGCAAAGTAAATACCTCGATGTGTGAGGTATTTAATTTGCAGTCAGTAAACAATGTGTGACGGCCTTGAATGCATGTAGTCCCACCAACCTTCCTGCTTCAGCTGCTGCAGCTCCTCAATACACCAGGGAGGCCTGCAGTGCTGCACGCAGGGAGACGGCACTTAGGAGCCGTCTGATCAATGGCCTCAACCAGCAAGGGGTTCCAAACCATGATAAGGTCATTGAGTGGATGGCCGTCAAGATCAGAGACCATCAAGATTATGATGGAGTTCATCCCCATGCTCCTGTTGCTCTCCCAGGGACAGGAGAGAGCCCTCCTTCTACAGGGAACAGCAATACATGCACCATGGCCGACACCACAACTGCTCCCATTCTAGGAGCTATTACTCGAGATCCTGTAGCAGATGTCCAGGCTATAGGAATGGGCGAACACGGTTTGGAAGTTTGGAGTTCGGATCGAACTCGGTCTGTTCGGTTGACTGAACCGAACTTCTGAACCGAACTCGAATTTCAAACCGAACCAAACCGAATTTCTGAACTCCGTTCTGTTCACCCATCCCTAGTGGCAACACACACCAAAAAACCCTGGTTTTGAATGGCCAAACTTGGTTCAGAAGTTCGAAATTCGACCGAACTCAGTCTGTTCAGTTGACCGAACCGAACTTCCGAACCGAACTCAAATTTCAAACCGAACCTAATTTCCGAACTTGGATTTCAAACCGAACTGAACCGAACCGAATTTCCGAACTCCATTCTGTTCACCCATCCCTACCAGGCTACCATGGAAGCTATAGGCATAGGCGAAGAGAACGCTCATCTTCATCAAGACATGCTCCTAGACCACATCAAAATCTTTCCAGAGAAAGATCATGAAGCCTGACCTATGAGAAACCCTCCCCGCCTAAGCCTACACAGCCACCAGGGCACATATCCCCACTATATATGGCAGTGCCCTCAGCACCCTGCTAGCCAGTAAAGGAACAGACACAGGGCCTGGCACCTCCAGCGCCCGAGAACAACTTGCACCAGCAGAGGCAATGTTCCTTCAGACCCTGCTGCATCACTGAACCCCAGCACAACACCCGGACCCACCCACAAATATCCCTTCAGGAAAGGCCAACTCATCCCGAGGACCGCCCCAAGGACAAGGACGTGGTCTCACTTCTGCGGACAGATGTAGTTTCAGACCCCACATCTATGCTGGCCACCAAAGATGTGAGGGCCTTCCAGGCAATGTTAAAACAACTCCTCACAGCTCTACCCCAAATCCCTAACAAGATGCTGAAAAAACTTCCTCTGGTCCTGTATTCGGCATACTAGGATCCAGGGCCACATTGTGCTGCTCTTGTTTGTGGAGCTGATTGAGCCATCATCCACAGTTTATTGTCAACAACACCTACCAATAAACTAGTAGATGCCTTATATTCTAACCCACAGGAAGGGGCAGCAATTTTCTTTTGCCACCCAGCACCAAACCCATTAGTTATTGCGGATGCCACACAGAGATCTAGGGCAGGGGGAATCCAAATGTCTCCTTCCAACAAAGAAAGCTGAAAAATATATATCCTAGGATGCAAGGTGCTTTCATCGACCACGTCTCTAAGAGCAGCAAATTACTTCTTGGCGATGTGTAGGCATCAGTACTGGCTATAGTCCCCCTACCACCAACCCTGTATACATTGCTGCTCTTCAGAGAGAGGGGTCACAGCTTGTGCAGTTCCAGTTAGCAGCCGTGATACATGAAGCAGACCGTACTATATGGGGCATTGCTTCGTCTGTGACACTAAGGAAAAATGCATGGCTATGTTCCATGGCACTCACACTGGAGAATAAGACATTCATTGGAAGACCTTCCATTCAACTCCAGAGGACTATTTGCCACTACAACAGACAAGACATTAAAAAGGATCACGGACATCTGTCAGACGATAAAGACAGGAGGGGTTATCCAGTCAGTTCAAACATTATACTGCTCGCTATCGGCGTAACTCTTACAGACAGAAGTCTTTCCCTTCTGAGAGTAGGCGTACACAGCAACAGCCTTCCCTTCCAGTCATACCCCCAACCTCACAAGAGGTTTATGCAATTGAAGCCTCAGCCAAGCAATAATCTATCTTGTCCTCTGGACAGCAGCCTCGGTCATGCGTTTAACAATCAGGAGGTCGAGAGAGAACCAAAGGATGTCCCCCTCTTCTCTAACGGCCTAACTACCTTCTACCAGGCATGCACCCAGATAACATGTGACACATGGGTAAACAAGATTGTTAAGCATGACTATGTCATCCAATGTGAAACACTTCCCTCTCAAAATCTCTCTTCCCCATCCCTCTTTAGGGATACATCTCACAAGACAAAGATCCTCACGGAGATCAATTTCTTGTTAGCCAAGAGAACCATCGAGGGAGTACCCCCTGGTGAACGCAGCTGAGGGTTTTACTCTCATCACTTCCCCCTAAGTACATCCCTGAGAGGCGGGGGGAGGAGGAAGGAGGATTGAGTCCTATTGTAGAATTTAGACATCTGTATATGTTTATACAGAACTCCAAGTTCGAAATGACCACACTACAGTCTGTACTGCCAGCCCTGGAGAAGAGAGATTGTTAAGCCTCTCTCAACCTAAAAAGTGCATACTTCCACATAGCCATATGTCTATCTCATAAGAGATCAAGGAGACTTGTCCTTACATTTCCTTCTAGGTGGTTGTCACCGTAACTAATACACAGTTCTGCTGTTTAGACTAGCGATGGTAACAAGGGTGTTCACAAAACGTGTAGCTGTTGTGGTAGCAGACCTCTGGAAGAAAGGCATAAACGTCTTTCCACACTTAGACAATTGGCTGATCTCATGGCAAAGAACAGACACTGGCTGTCCCACGACATAGATATTACCTGTTCTGTTCCACAGGGCCTTATGTTACATGTTATACTGTACTAAGTATTGCCCTCAATGTCTCTGTAAATCTGTAAGCCACCAACCAACCTTTTGTATCTATTGATCAGGCTTTCAGGTATCGCTTGATTGTGCCCAGGGAGGAACTCTGAACCTTGAAAAAGGTCAGGGTTCAGATAGATTAACCACCATTTTGAGGCAGCTCTCTGAACTGATTTGACACTGCCAGAGCTGCAGCTTGGAAAAGGGCTGGTTTCTCATTGTCTTTTCACCTGATTCAGCTTTGCACTATACTATCTTCCTAACAGCTAAGTATTCTTCGTTTTCTGTACTTTTCAAGTTTGTTATTCACCAAATTATGCCTTCAGTAAATATGATGCAGTTTGAAGAATTAGCTTGTCTGCGAATGTGAAGTTTTGGATGGGAGTTTAGCTGCCTGGATATCCCCACTGAGCGATGTGTGATGAGGCCAGGCTATTACCATGTCTATTGTGCATGAGCTAGGTTTCATCATAAACATAGAGAAATCCCATCTCAGTCTGTCAAGAATACATCACTTTATAGGTGCTATCAGACACCAACCGAAAAAGGGCCTTCCTCCTGGGAGAGTTTGCTCTGTACAGCAAAGCATTTGAGAACTTGACTGTCACAGGAATCACCCTGCTCGTTATTTCCTTCAAGGTCTGTTCACATCCACCATCACATTGACCCTCCTGGCATGACTACATATGCGGCTACTACAGCAATGACAAAAGAAGGTATATTTGCCAGGGAAACAACTGATGAGCAAGATGCTCTCACTGCCAACTCAAGTGCTACACAAACCTTGCACTGGTGGATGAAACTTCAACACTTTCTCAAGGTCATGTCTTTCAAGCCCCCAAAACCTGAATTTACAGTAACAACGGATTCATTAATGAGAGATTGGGGGCACACATTAATAGATTGAAGGTCCAGGGACAGAAACGCAACTCCACATACATGTTTTGGAACCAAGGCCACTTTCACTCCTGAGGGAAAGGGACTTTAGGAAGCTGGCAGAGCAGATGTGCATGCAAATTAGCTGTGTCTTTGATGAGGTACAAATGTCAACAGCTGGGTGATTTCCTCTGATATGCATCTTTAGAATGATGATTGACTGAGCTGGATTTCGCTGCTCTGCTGACTTCCTAACGGCCCTTTCCTCAGGTGTGAAAGGGCACTAGTGCCCTAAGAGTGATATGGTGGGCTCTAAAAGCCATACTCACACACATAGGAGGCTCCGTAGTACAGGTTGCCACAGACAGTTCCACCGCCATGTGATACATTAACAAACAAGGAGAAGTGAAGTCCACTGTATTCTCAAAAGAGGCAGAAAACCTATGGCATTGGTGTTTCAAACAAAGAATCAAAGTCCAGGCAATTCATCTAGTAGGACAAGATAACACAATTGCAGACAAACTCAGCTGCAAGACAATAGAGCAGAATGGGTGGAGCCTTCATACAGAAGTTCTGGGGGAAAGTATTTATTGACTGGTTCACACCATCCATAGATCTATTTTCTACTTTACACAATTCAAAACTGCCCTGTTTCTGCAGCAGAGCAGGCCCGTCTCCAGGATCCATATCAGTTGTGTTCACGATTCCATGGAACAGGGAGTTCATGTAATCCTTTCCTCCAATTTCCCTGATTGAGCTCAAGGGAATCGTGCCTCCGCGAATCACAGATCTAGTGCAGAATCCCTCCCACAGGGAAATTCCATGTGGAATTTCCCTGCTTGTGTGATATCTCTGCATGCAAGCCTCTGATTGGTTTGTATATGGTGATTTCACCCATCCGTCACTGTATGTAGGCCTCCAGTTAGCTTGCATGAGGTAATTGATGGGTGATACCACGGCACACAAAAAATCAGAGGCTTGCATGCAGTGATGTCAGCCGGGCCGGTATCCCTCTCCCCAGCCCAGCCTGCTCAGGAACTCTGAGCGTGCTGGGCCGAGGGAGCCATCATAGTCTATGTGAGTTGGGGCTCCAGGGGGGGAAGGAGGGGAAGGGGACCCAAATGGGCTGGGGAGGTTGGGCACCCCCCCACCCAGCCCAGCTCAGGGGGATGAGGGAGGAGCAAATCCCAGGGGTTTTGACTCAACCAGCCCGCCCAGCAATAGGGGAACCCCCACGCAATAGCGCAACTGCTGTTTTGGGATTTCCATGCTACCGGGTGGGCTCTAGCGGGGAGGTGGGGCAGAGGGCTCAAGCGGGCTGGTGAGGGTGAGGAAACCCTTGGCACCCCTCACCCAGCCCAGCTTGAGATGGGGGAAGAAAGGAGGAGGGAATTCCCAAAGGGCGGGGGATGAAGGATTCAGCCCAGCCTGCTGGGATTTCCCTGTTGCTGGGCAGAGAGGGTGAGTTGGGATTCAGGGGATGGAGGGAATCCGGAGGGGAGGGGGGGTAAGGATTCACCTGGCTGGCAGGAAGTTGTGGAGCGACAGCACGGCCTGAGGCCAGTGCGTCAGGGCTTTCTTCAGAAGGCACAGGCCTGCCACATTATCAGGCCATACCCTCAGAGGAAGGCCCTGACATTCCTAGTTCGGGCTGCACTGCCACAGCCACTCCATCGGTTGGTTGCTGGGCTGTGGGCTGGGGAGGGTGGGGAGAGGAACACACCCAGCCCAGGTATTGGAGGGGGAGAGGAGGGCCAAGCTGGTCGGCGGGCAGGGGGGAGGGCCAAGGGCCTTTTCATACACTTTTAGGAGAAGTTCTCTCCCCAGAGATTTCTGTGATTGTACAAAATGCTTGAAAACTGGCTACCAGGTCAACCTATGCAGCGAAATGGAAGCAGTTTACAACATGGTGTGCACAACCTTTAGTGAACCCATTCTGCCTACATTTCCCTAACTCTCTGACAATGTAATGACTTCTTATCCTACCTCCTTTGTCAAAAAACGTCTCAACTGGAACTCTCATCAGTGACAGTTCACCTAGTAGTGATCTCTGCACACCTACAACCCATTGACAATAATAAACCTTTATTTCCACATCCTTTGACATGTACCTTTTGGAAAGGATTTAAAACCATTCCCTCAGTGGATGTAAATCTGGTACTAACTAAACTGATGCAATCAACTTTTGAGCCAATAGCAACATGTACTTTGAAGAAACTTACTTTGAAATCAGTCTTGTTGGTAATCTTGACATCGGCTAGAAGAGTGAGTTGGCGACATTACGTGCTTCCTCCCCTATATCTGACATTCCACAAGGATAAGGTGGATCTAAGAATAGAGTCATCCTTCGTATCTAAAATAGTCTCATCCTTTCATGTGAACCAGACCATATCGTTACCGGTGTTTTTCCCTAAGCCACATACCTCTTCAACTCTTCATACCCTGGATTTAAGAAGAGCATTATCATCCTACATAGAATGCACAAAAGGTATATGAGCATCAAACCCACTCGTCATATGTTTCAGAGGACAAAATGTAGGCATCAAGGTAACATCGCAGAGAATATCTAAATGGATTCTGCAATGCATACACTCATGTTACGTAGAGGCTGGAAAGAGCCATCTGACAGGCCAGAGCGCATTCAACCAGAGCGGTATGTTTTTAAAAAACCCAAACAAAAAAGGAGCAGTATGTACGTCAATGGCAACTTTTCACAACATGCCCACCTTGGATATCTGAATGGCAGCAACATGGTCTTCGTTACACACTTTTCCTAGATATTACTCTCTCAATATGGTGGCATGTGCTGATTCAGCAGTTGGAAGAGCTGTTCTTCATTCACTTTTCTCCTAGGAGACACTCCTTGCTTTCCCTCCTCCAGTACGTATATACTGCTTATTACTCTCCCAAGAGTGAGAATCATGAAGCTACTCAAAGAAGAAATTAGGGTTACTTACCAGTAACCCAGTTCTTCGAGAGAGCTCTGCATATACTCACTACCCACCCATCCTTCCCCTCTGGCTTGGAGTCCTCCGGGGTTCTGCCTTCAAGGATTGTAAGGAACTGATGCAGATGGGGATCTGCCCCCTCCTTTTATCACCTTCTGCTGCTTGCGAGACAAAAAGCTCACACAGAGAAGGGGGTGGGGGTGGGGAGAGAGAATATCAAGGGGGAGCCCTGGCAAGAGTATAGATGATTCAATCATTCCAGGCAATGTGCCTGGAAACTGCTAATGCTAGAGAGTTTCCTGGAGCTTGCAGAGCAGGAAGAGGATCCCAAAAGTGAGAATGCATGAAGCTCTCTCGAAGAATTGAGTTACTGGTAAGAAACCCTCGTTTTTATATCAGGTTCTTATGATACCTAGACTAGAGACTGTAGAACTCTTCTTTCTGTACAAAAACACTTACCTACCTGTCCAGCTTTTTGTACAATGAATGTAGCTATAAAAGGGATTATTGCTCACTGCAGTGCTGGAATGGACAATCTTATTTAAAGAAAAAAAATGGGAGCCTTCATCAATAAGGTGCATCATTTGTAAATTTATCTTTAAAAGCCTTAGAAAGTCATCCTTTCTCTTATTGCCGACTCACTGAAAGGAGACAAGACACTGAGTGTTGGGTTTTAAAATGACCGCACTCTTTATTAGACCAAATTATCATGATTAGGATTAGGTGTGGGAAAATTGCCTAGTGCGATGTGGGTCCAGTAACTGAGCATCAACGTAACCAGAACTAAGCAGGGGTGATTTTGATGCACCATTGAATTACCACCCCTCCACCAGAACAACGCCTCCCCCTTGCCGTGGGTGAGGAGGACCAAACTCCATCCAGAGTTGAGTAAGGAGGAATGGGCCTGCAGGCAGAGGACCATACCTGTCCCTACCGCCTACGCTGACCCCCCTCCCAGGGATTCCACCCCACCGACTGCCTTACCCCTGCTAATTCGGTGGGTGTGATCTCCCAAACTCTTGAGGAGATGACTCATCTTATTAAAATTATAACCTATGCTTTAACTCTTAGTACTGGACCCCTGCCACTAAGGGCCCACCGGTCCCCACCGGACGAGCCCCACCAACACCCAAACTACAGTTTGTTTGTTTTTTTAAACTACTAGGTCTCTAACCTGCTCTAACTTTTCCTTCAAGGCCTTCAGGTAGATCTCATTTCCTTCAGCAGACAAATGTACCCCGTCCTGCCGGTAAAGCTCCGGCCGTTTATGGGACAAGGTGTGACTCAGAATCCCCCCCCCCCCAAGTTTTCTATCCACCTCCCTATATCCTTGTTGATGTTCCGCCTAGCTTTCTCTGCTTTTTTGGGGTGAACCCCTCCCCTCCCCCAGATCCGCTCTACCAGATCAGTCCATATGATGAACACACAGCTGGGGAAAACCGCTTTATCTCCCACATGTCCCTCTTGATGGTTCTGTTAAGATGTACACCCTTAACCTGGGGCAGGTTGTTCTCACCCAAGTGCAGGACGATGACATCGGGAGGTTTTCCTCTACTTGGCCTACTGATGGTTTGCAGGAGTTGGTGCCATCTCATACCACCCTTGCCCATCCAGCGGATCTCTGCCCAAGCTGACAGGCCCAGCTAGTTGCATTCCCCATCTGGTCCTACTGGCCTCCTTGCCAGCCCAGCACACCAAACTGTGGCCCACTATCCAGATCTGCATCCGCCGCCGGAGGGGTTCGCCTGGAAGGAAGAATAAAATTTCCTTATTAGGGCTGGCTCTGGTGTGGGTGACAGCAGATATAGGACCTGAAAGCACCCAGCCACCACCGGCCCACTGCTCTTATCTCCTGCTCACGCAATTCTGATGCTGCAGTGAAGGTGGCCGCCCCTATCCAGAATGAATGGGTACCATACTGCTCCACCGGCAGACCCAGTTGTACCACTGCTGCCTGCATAATGGATGCGAACTGGTACCTGGTCAGTTGTTGCCCGCCCTTGTGACAAAGCAGGGCACCAGGGAGTCAGGGCTGTATGTTGAGGTACGCCTCAACTGCATGGTCCGGGCAGAGATCAGCTGTCCCAGCCCGGGCAAGCCTGACCACCTGTCCTACCCCTTTGGTCAATTTTCAAGTAGCGGATCAGCAAAGACACATACTCCACCCCGATGTACACATCCTTGATATCCATAGCCCTACCTGAATTGTCCCTGGCCGAATCAGACACGAGTTCACTCACCCGGAAGGCCCCGAAGAACGCTAACTTAAATGCTGCATCAAATAAAGAAACTTCATAACTATCATAACAAAGCTGAGGAAGGGCCCTGCAAAGATCCAACACTACAGTGATAGGGGCCCTCTGATCAGGCGTGTGGCCCCGCTCCCTGACCCAACCCTCCAAGAGGTGTCGGGCGAAAAAAACCCTGTCGTGTGTGTGTGTGTGCTCCGCCAGGTTACTCCAAAAACCCAACGCAGCCAGTTTCCCCGCTATGGTACCAGGTGCTGCCCCATTCCGCCTGAGCTGCAGGGCAAACTGGAGCTCTGGAATCGGGAACCCCAAACCCTACCCCTGCCGGAATTCTTGAAATTGGCGGAACGCCCGATCATATGCAGCCCTTGTTCATGGGGCCAGTCATCTTTGCACTGCAGAGTGGAGTTCTAGCACCCAAGGCTCCACACCGATGGTGGCAACGGTTCTGGTTTTGCCCGGGCTCGGGGTGCCAGTGAACGGAAGCGCTCCATCTGGAAGTGAGAGAGGGTGTTGGCTACACCATTGTCAATGCCAGGCACATGCCGTGCCTTGAAGAGGATGTTATAGTTTCGACAGGTGAGCACTAACGCCCTCACTAGCTTCATTACCCAGGATGAGCGAGAGGACAAGGTGTTTACGATGTGAACGACTGCTAAGTTATCACACCAAAAATGACTGTGTGGTTTGCCAACTCCTGGGACCACAGGTGCACTGTGTCTACAATGGGAAATAGCTCAAGGAACGTAAGGTCTCTGGTGACCCTTGACTCGCCCCTTTCATCCGGCCAGGAGGCAGCATCCCACCTGTCATGGAAAAACACTCCAAAACCAGAGCCACCCGCTGCGTCAGAGTGCACCTGTAGTTCGGCCTCCAGCAAGAGCGGCTCCCACCAAAAGCTGATACCATTAAAATCCGTCAGAAAAGATGACCAAATCCCCAAGTCCTCTTTCATGTTCAGGGTAACCCTGATGTGTTAGTGGTGTGTGTGTGTGTGTTACCCCTTAGTTTGGCATAGAGATGGGACAAGAAGGCCTGTCCCGGTGCCACCAACCTACAGGTGAAATTAAGACTCCTGATTAATTACTGAAGGGTGTGGACCTTAACCTTGGTTGCCCCCAAGCACTCTTGGACCTTTTCCCGGAGGGATAGCAGCTTTTCCTAGGATAGGCGAGACATGGCTGCCACCGTGTCAAGCTCTATTTCCAGGTAAGTCAGCCTTGTGGCCAGCCCCTCAATCTTCTCCGGGGCCAGAGGGATTCCCAGTTCGTCTGTTGTCCTCTGAAAGGTGCGTGTAAGCTCTACACACTTGCCTGTCCCTGCCCTTCCGATGAAGAGGAAGTCATCCAAATATTTTGTGACCTCCCCCGCATCGGCGTGCTGTTGCACAATCCACTCTATGAGGGTGCTGAACCTCTCGAAAGCTGCACAAGAGATTGAGCACCCCATTGGCATGGCCGTATCATAATAGTACCATCCATTGAAATGGAAACTCAGAAGATGAAAGCTCGCCGAGTGGACCGGCAACAGACGGAAGGCAGACTTAACATCACATTTGGCCAGCATAGCCCCATGTCCAAACTGCCTAACCGATGCTAGCGCTGCATCAAACGAAGTGTATTGCATGAAGATGAGCTCCCTCGGGATTGCGTCGTTCACCGAGCCCCCCCGAGGATGGGAGAGGTGATGAATCAGACGGAACTCGCCTGGGGCCTTTTTCGATACTACCCCTAATGGAAAGATGACCATATTGGGGAAAGGGGGTTTCAAGAAAGGGCCTGCTACCCTACCTTCCGCCCTCTCCTTCTCAATTTTTGCCTGCACCACTGTCTCCATTCCTACCACCGTTTTTAAATTTAGGGGGACCTTCCTGAGTTCTACGTTCCCCACTGGGATCTTGAAACCACTCCTAAAACATTAAACGATGTATGCCACCTCGCCCTGGTCGGGGTATCCCAGGAGGGCCGCTTCAAGTCTGTCTGGCCTAACTGGTGTGGGGGCCTTTTCCTGGGGTTTGCGTTGTTACCCCCTCCTGACCCTCTGACCGTTCCTTGTGATGGCCTTCCTCTTGTCCCCAGTCTTCCCCGAGGGCAGGCTGAGGCCGGGTGAAAGCTCACACAGTTTAGGCAGGTATGGCAAAACCTGCAGACAGCTCAGGAGCACTTGCCCGACTGACTGTATTCCCAACACTGGGCGGTGCTGTTAGCCGTGGCCTTTTTCCCTTCTTCCCGAAAGGACTCCACTGCAAATGAGCCCCCACCCCTTGCCAGCAGGTGACCGCTATCAGAATGCGGGATATTGCCTGAGCCGGCCATACAGTTCAACCATAAGTCAGGCGCGTGTAAGTCCCATCGGAGCCCCAGGGTATAGGCAGCACGATGTCTGAAAGCTTCATCGTATCCGAACCAGGCCCCAGCGGGGCCCGCCTCATAAGCCCACCGAACAATATCGGTGTATTTAAGTAAATCAACCGTGCGCCCAGGGAATGCCTGAATTATTACCCTCTGGTAAATGAAGAAGCCAGATGTCCAATTGGACCAGTTCTTCTCCGCCCTTGGGCGCTTGAACCTTTCTTTGTCTTTCTTGTCCTGCTGCTCAGCAGGATCCACTGTAGGATCACTGAACAGCAGGGCAAAGATGTCAATATACTTCCCCCTCCATATACGTTCCCTCGTGGTTGGAAGGAAGTGGTCTCCAACTGGAGCAGAGACGTCAGTGTAACCACCACCCAGGGGGGGACGCTGTCTGACAGAATCCAGCACTGGCGACACCACAGCAGAGGGTGGGAATGCTTGCATGGGAAGTGCAGCCGGTGGGGCCCAGACTTGCAGAGCCTACCCCCCAGCGTGGCGGCTCCACCCTGCTGCCCTCCCCATGGCGCCGCTTGCGGAGGGGGGTTCGTACTCCCCGCACCCGGAGCAGGTGGCATGGTAACTGTAACCCATGCCCCGTTCCACCATAGCAGCTGTGTTTTGGGTCCCCCACCTTGAGTGGGAAGTGCACTACCCAGGCTCACCTGCGCTGCTGCCCCTGAGCCACCCCCAGAAACACAACCGCTGAGCCCCAAAACCCCACCCCCTGTCCTCAGGCCGCCGCCTCGCCTGGGTTGCGTTGCCCCGCTGCGCGAGGGGGATCCTGTTGTGCCCTCTCTTGGCCGGCCCGCTGCTGAACCAGAGCCTGGATGGCCCGCTTGATGGTCTTGACCCTTGGACAAAGGCTGTCCTATTCCTCGAGGTACCCCGTGGTCATCACTGCCCCTGGGCTGCGCTCACTCTTCCCTGGAAGATAGAAACCCGGACCCCTCTGCCCCTGCCCAGGAAGGGGGCACACCATACCCTCTCCGAATCCCCAAGGCGCCGACGGCCAAGAGGCCTTACCGCCATGGGGGTCCACATGTCCCGGCCATGGTGGCGTTGCGGCTGGCCCAAAACCTCCTTTGTGTTGCCCCTGGGGAGGGCAAAACCGGGGGGGTGGGGGTGGACAGGGCTTGAGGGGCCCACCAGCACGGGGGTGGTTAGCTGCCCATGGGGAGTTAGACCACCTGGACTGACTGGTTTCTTCAAGGTTATGAGCGGGGGGTACAATCCTCCTACCCCCCTCGTCCTGGAGCTGGCCTCCTCAAGGCTTTGGCCCTCACCCTGGGAATCCACGTTCCCTCGTGCCACTGACAAATCAAATGGCAAAGTGGCAGGGGCCGTGGCCTGACCCACGGCCCCCACCGGTCCCCTGGCCGCTAGGGCACGCAACAGGTCTTCACAGCCAGTGAGCCTCTCTACCAGGGTGGGCTCCACCCCACCCTCCACTGCCCCCCTCAACAAACCTGGGGGTACGTTGCCTGCAGCCGCTGACTCTCCCCCCGGCAGGACCAGTCCTGGCCCGACCTCTCCTGCGGCCTCTCCTGTCCCAGGCGCCACAGCCAGCGCCTGACTTTTTCTAGCCTTCGGCTACCGCTCCTTTGCAGCAGCCTTTCTCTTCACCTTTCCCATTTGCCTGGAGCCTACTAAGACTCCGTTCGCTCTGTGTTTTTGTTTTTTTTTTGGTGTGGGGAGGAAGTGAGTGCTGCTTCCTTTCCAAGCTCTAGTCCACAAGTGAGGCTGGAGCCAATCGTGCTGCTCGGTCCTCCCTGCCCCAGATTTTCATCATGTGGCCCTTTCTGACCTATCATCACTGCCGGGGCCTCATAGCAACCCCAGCGGGGTTCTTCTAGTTTTCCCACACTCCGCGCCCGGCCGCTTCTCTCACCCAGGGCTTGCATCCCCGGTCCCATCTTAACTGCAGCCTGTGTCCTGCCTCCTCACTCACTGCGGGCGCGGCAAGGAGCCTACCACACACACCCCAGCCCTCGTGAGGGGGGGCAGAGGCATTTATTGCTGCTTTAATATTAATGCTATTATTCACTTTAATGTTATATCAGTGCAAAAAGAAATAATCCCCCTGTGGCAGGCTTGTGTCACAAGATGGTGCCTGCAATGTGATTGTGCCACAAGATAGCCACTGAACAGGAAACAGGAAGTTGGTAGGCATGGCTACTAGTATTAAGGAAGACAGCACAGGCGGCTTAGGGCAGTCTGCTCCTGACAGCTGAGGAGAACACGTTTCCTGGAGAGGCTGCCAAAGAAGGTTCCTGACCTGGATGCCTGAAAGGGAGGAGGTCTGGACTTGAGGGCCTGAAGAGAATCTATCTGCGTGAGTTAGCAAAGAGCTAGCCTGGGACTATGGTTGTGGCTAGGTTCTATTGGTTGGACTGTGGCCAGAGGCTTGGTGCCTGGCCTGTGGACTGTACTATAAATAAACTGTTATTTAGCTTGACCCTTGAGTGACAACCTTCTTGGGTGCAGATCCTGTAAACGCTCACCCACAGAATTGGGTCCCTGTCGCGCGCACACACACGTACATACCCTTCAAAATACAGATCTTTTAACAAAGGTATACCTTTTCTACTAGAAAGTGAAAAGAAAATTGCTTGCTTGGTCTAACCCCTTTATGGTGGTGGTATGTTTCCAGTGATGTCTGAAGAGTGTAAACATCAGGATTAGATTCTGATAACCTTACTTCATGAGTGATCTTGTCCCGGGCCCCCTAAGTTTGTGCCCGGTCGGCTTCCAAATTCGGGGCCGGCCGGGCGGGGAGCCCCCCTTTCTCTCCGGGATGCCCCCTTGAGGGACAGGGACTACACCCTGCCCTCCTGTAGGGACACTCCGCAGGCCAAGGCCTGGGCCTAGGGTTCCATGCCCTGCACCCGCTCCCTCCCTGAGGCCCTCCTTCCAAACCCCCAACCACTCCATGACCCTGCCTCCCCTTTTCCCCTGGACCCACTGTTCTGCCTGGCTAGATCCACAGTCCTCTCCCGTGACCCCCTGCACCGCCGGATACTCTCACCCCCCCTTGTGTCTCGCCCCAGTTCTCTTTTATGCGGCCCACGCCTCTTCCACAGGTGCGTCGGCCTCTCTCCGGCTTCGGCTGGGCGCTCCCTGATGACATCATCGGCTTGTCGCTCCCCGCGATTCCCAGCTCTGCCCCTCCCGCCGGGTGGCTCCTCACTCCCGGTGCGTCCTCCCTATCGGCGCGAGGCTCTTCCTCTCTGCTGGTCCGCCTCCCGCTCCTGAGGCCCGTCAGGGCTACCGCCGGCGTCGGGTAAGCCTCCTCGTCCTCGCTGAGTCCCCCCCGCGCCCCTCCGTGGCATCGGGGCCTGGGCCGACCGGTCTGTCACAGATCTCATTGATTAATACTCATGAGCACAACAAAAGTGTAACCCTGGATAGCTCCCTCAGTGGTAAGTTGCCCAGGATCTGGGTCCCCTTGGAGTTCTTTCGAAATCAGTACACCAGGATCAGTAATTGTGTCGGTATTTTATTGACTGCCCTGTTGTATACAAACATGTACAGGGTACTCTGTCTTAGTTCTGCCTAGTCTCTGGGGCTATTTCCAGAGCCCTTTGTGCAGTTCTTATAGGCTGCTCCTATCCTGGAGCAACAGTTTGGTCCTCTAATGCTTTTACCCTGCGCTCCTCCATTGCTTCAGTTCACTGGCTCCGTTGCTGTGCTCTGTCTGACTGGCTCTGTAGCTCCTCCTCGCTGAGATGGTAGCCCACTGCCTTGCAAGTCTGATCTTCCCCTGTCATTGGATCTCTGCTGCTCGGCCCAGGGCTTCAAAACCCTAATCAGTGTACCTGCAGGGATTCATCCCAGGCCAGATCAACACCTCAGGATTTCAGTACTCTGGATAGC
This sequence comes from Sphenodon punctatus, assembly GCA_003113815.1. Taxonomy (NCBI): domain Eukaryota; kingdom Metazoa; phylum Chordata; class Lepidosauria; order Sphenodontia; family Sphenodontidae; genus Sphenodon; species Sphenodon punctatus. Next base: position 1,258,864 of record QEPC01006548.1, on the reverse strand, counting down.
ATACTGTCGGAGCTGCCTCCGCCTACGTATGTTCAGCTTGGCTCCCAGACCCAGACTGTCTGATACTTGGGTTTTTCTGTCCTTTATACTTCCCGGGGCATTGCTTAAATGGTGGAGCAGGCTCCCTTAAAGAGCCAGTAGCTCTGTTTCGCCACAGAGGGATATCTGAATTTAGCCATGAAGAAACAAAGGCAGTGTTTTCTGCTGTTACACAAGGTGTAGCTGGCTGAAAACAAAGTGACAGAGTCTGTGCACGGCGTCAGATATTTGTATTTGCATCTGTATTTTTGTTTTGAGTATTTGTACTTGTTTCTTTGCCCATGCTAGCTGCATTTCCCCCATTGCCCTAATATGGAAAACACAGGGTGCAGCTACACAAGTTGCGGAGAGCCTGATCCCCATGAGGGGCCAGTGCGGGCAGATGGTCCTACCCCACGGGGCAGCTGAGGAGTGCTCACTTGGGGAGGGGGAAATCAGGCATGGGTCTGGGGTGTCACTGGCTTGGGGGGGAATGAGGCATGGGTCTAGCTCAGGGGGTCACTCCCTTAGGGAGGGAGTCACTGGTTTGGTGAAAAGGGGTTGGGACATGGAAGTAGAATGAGGGGAGATTGCTGGCTTGGGACACAGGCCTGGCTTGGGGTGAGGGAATGAGGAATGGGCTGGCTAGTGTGGGGGAGTGGTTTCTGTCTCAGAGGGGAGTCACTGGTTTGAAGAAGGTGGGATCCCTAGGTAGAAATGAGGCATGGTGGAGGCATTGCTGGCTTGGGAGAGTGGGGGGTCAGGGGGATGAGGCTGCCAAAGACTCACTATTTCTTTCTGGCCTGGGCCTGGCTGCAGTGCTGGAGACTGCAGTTGTGAGACAGTGGTGGTCCCTGCAGGCAGGATGGGTTCACTACAGGCACGATGGGTTGTTGTGCGTACAGAAGATGATCCTTTGTGAACTGCCCCACCCGGTCCAGACATTCTCGCACTTTCAATACGAGATGTACAATGCCAGTTGCCCTTTGTGGGGTCTTCTCCCATTCTTCATGGAGTAAGTCAAGGACCCTGCATGCATGGTTGTTGTCACTACAGGCTCCCCAAGCAGGCAGCTAAACTGAGAGTGAGGGATCAACCCAGATCCAAGCTAGTTTGGGGACCCAATCTGAGATCTCAGATACTACGTTTTCCAGGAAAATTTATGTTCACTCGAAACCCAAATACACAGTCCTGGTACCTGCATTTCGAATAAGGTGTAAAGCCTTGACCTTGTACCCCTGGCCCCATTGTGTTGGAGCACTGCCCTGGCTGCTGGCATCACTGTGAAAGCCTCACCTTCCTCCTGTATTTCCTCAGCCTTTGCCTTGATCATGCCCATCTGTAACCCTGCCTCTCATCCCGTCTGTCTCGCTTCTGGCCCTACCTCCTAGCTTCCTGATTGGCTACCAGCAGTATTGAATCAGGGCTAGTTACAGTAGGAAACTGGATGGAACAACATCTTGTCAGTTTTTCTCCTCTCACTCCCCTCACCCTCTGACTCTCAGTGCCCAGTTCCCTAAACCCTTGACTTCCAGTTCCTGCCTCTTACCTCCTAATTCCTAACCTCGCTCCTAATTCCTCGCTCCTAATTCCACCAGTTTCCCTCCCTCCTCTCCAAGATACTCTATCTCTCTCTCATCATGGCTCTACTCCTGGCTCATTGATTCCCCTATAGCCTTGGTTTCTGTCTCTTCATAGTCATGGCCTTGTTCTCATTGATCTACCCCCACCCCCTGCCCAGGCTCCATTCCCTTTCTCCTGTACCTATGTTAGCCCCCTTCCTCCATCTGACCTCTGATGAGACCAGTTCTGCCCTTGTGTCTTTGAGCCATCGAGAGAGCTTCTGAGTGGTTCTTGCTGGTACCCTGTCTTATCCTTTCAACCCTTTCCGTTCAAGCTCTGACCTATCCCCTGTGACATGTGGAAGCTGAAAAGGGCTTCATGTTTATTTGTGTTTTATTGAAATCCAAATGCACAGGCTTATTGAAAGACATATTTTATACCTGCAGTTAAGTGTTAATAGTTAAGTTGCTGATGGTGTTAGAAGTATTGATACTATTGTTGCTATAGTAGTACCTAGAAACCTGAAATGTTCTTGAAGTCTCATTGGGGTAGGCCTAAAGAGCTTACAGTCTAGAATCTAAATGGAAATCAAAGAAGAAAGAGTGAGGGAAATGGATATTTTGACTGAATATGGGCAGTGTTGCCCACGNTTTATGCGGCCCACGCCTCTTCCACAGGTGCGTCGGCCTCTCTCCGGCTTCGGCTGGGCACTCCCTGATGACGTCATCGGCTTGTCGCTCCCCGCGATTCCCAGCTCTGCCCCTCCCGCCGGGTGGCTTCTCACTCCCGTGCGTCCTCCCTATCGGCGCGAGGCTCTTCCTCTCTGCTGGTCCGCCTCCCGCTCCTGAGGCCCGTCAGGGCTACCGCTGGTGTTGGGTAAGCCTCCTCGTCCTCGCTGAGGCCCCCGCGCCCCTCCGTGGCATCGGGGTCCGAGCCGACCATTCTGTCACACACACCCCCCTTCAAGACGAGGTTCCCGGGGGGTGCGGTCCCGGGTGCGGACTCGCCCTGCCGAGACAAAAAGTCAGCATTAGTATGGAATAGCCCGGCCCTATGCTGGATGTTGAAGCTATAGGGCTGGAGGGCTAAGTACCATCGCATTAGGTGTGCGTTTGTGTCCTTCATGGCGGCCAGCCACTGTAGCAGGGCGTGGTCGGTGACGAGGGTAAAGGCCGCTCCGGCTATATAGTAGCGTAAGGAGACCAGCCACCGCCCACCGCATGGCTAGCGCCTCCTTTTCAATGGTGGCGAACGCTCATTCCCGGGCACTCAACTTACGACTAATATATGCCACTGGGTGTTCCTCCCCTTCTCCCATTTGGGACAACACTGCTCCGAGTCCCTCCTCGGACGCGTCTGTCTGTACTATGAATGGTCTGCTGAAGTCAGTGTATGTAACACGGGGGCCGTACATAGTTTGTCCTTTAAAGCCTGGAAGGCCCTTCGGAGTAGGTTCGTCCACTGGATGGGACCTACCTGGCGCTTCCCGGTGAGATCTGTCAGAGGGGCCGCTAGGGTTGCAAAGTGGGGCACGTGTTTGCGGTAGTACCCGGCCATCCCCAGAAACTGCTGGATTTGCCGTTTCGACTGGTGTGGGGGCCAGTCCCGTACTGCTCGTATCTTGTCCCAAAGGGGCTTAATCGTTCCTTGCCCCACCTGATAGCCCAGGAACATTACCTCCCTGAGTCCCAGCCGACACTTCCGGGGGTTTGCCGTGAGTCCTGCCCGCGCTAAGACGGAGGCTATTTGTTGCAGGTGGGTCACGTGCTCCTCCCAGGAGGGACTGAATACAATGATGTCGTCGATGTAGGCTGATGCGTACGCACGGTGTGGGGTCAGCACTGCGTCCATCAGCCTCTGGAAGGTGGCGGCTGCTCCGTGAAGCCCGAAAGGCATCCGTATAAACTGAAAGAGCCCCATTGGGGTGGCGAAAGCTGTCTTCTCCTGGGCTCGAGCGGTAAGGGGTATTTGCCAATACCCCTTCGTCAGGTCTAGCGTGATAGGTATTGCGCTTTTCCCAGCTGCTCTAACATCGCATCTATCCATGGCATGGGATAGGCATCGAACCTCGATATCGAGTTGACCTTCCGGAAGTCGATGCAAAAGCGGGTGGAGCCGTCGGGCTTCCCTACCAAGACCGGTTGACTCCTCCATGGGCTAGTGGACTCCTTGTTGACCCCTAGCTCCAACATCATCTTTACTTCGCGCTCCATTATCTTCTGTAGGTGGTGCGGGTGTCAGCGAGGAGCCTCCCGGATCACCTTTCCGGGCTCGGTACAGATGTCATGGTAAACTGCGTTGGTGTGCCCGGGAACAGCGGTAAAGACGGTGCGGAAGGAGGAGAGCAGGTGTTCCAGCTGTCTGCGTTGCGTTGGGGAGAGATCCTTCCCGAGGAGGACCCCTGAGACCCCCCCCGTCTCCGGCGGGTTCCTCCCCCCCGGGCGGGCCCACGTCGGTGACCATCGACTCCTGGCACGCCCCGTCCCGCTCCGTCCACTCCTTTAGCATATTCATGTGGTACGTCTGGAGTTCGGGTCGTCGACCGGGCTGCCAGATGAGGTAATCGACTTCACTCATCTGCCTTACCACCTCGAAGGGTCCCTGCCAGGTGGCCAGCAGTTTGGATTCACTGGTCGGCAGGAGTATCAGCACCCTCTGTCCGGGCCGCAGCACCCTCACCCGTGCCTTCCAATCATAGAAGGCCTTTTGTTTGTGCTGTGCCTCCAACCCATTCCGCCCGGCCCATTCCCATACCCTTTTTAATTTTTCCCTCATTTGGGCCACATACTGGACCACGTTGTCCTAGGCATTCGGGGCCTCCTCCCAGCCCTCTTTGGCTAGGTCTAATAGGCCCCGGGGCTGACGCCCATACAAGAGCTCGAAGGGGGAGAACCCTAAAGAAGCCTGGGGCACCTCTCTGTAAGCGAACATAAGTGCGGGTAGTAAGGAAGGCCACGCCCGTGGTTCTTCTCTTACAAATTTCCGCAGCATATTTTTCAGTGTCTGATTAAAGCGCTCGACCAAGCC
>QEPC01006548.1:1228196-1253142 GCA_003113815.1 Sphenodon punctatus | reverse complement strand
GGCCCCGGGGCCCATGGGGTGCCAACTCTGAGAAGAGAGGGGGGAAGTGGGCCGGAGGGGAGGGTATGTTTCCAGTGCGGGATACCCGGACATTTTAAACGCAAATGTCCGCTCATGGACTGTACTTTCGCGGACGGGTGGCTCGGGGAGCCGCAGGGGGAATCGGGGCCTCAGGCCAAACCCCTGGTCTAAAAATCCCCAATCTCCTTCCCCAAAGCCTCTTCCCGGGAAACCCCTATTCCCCTACCACCTCCCTTTACTTCCCTAAACCCACCTCCCGTCCGGAGATACCTCTCCTCCTTACTGCTGGTTCTGGGGGTCTCTCTGGCTATCCCCCCTCCACTCCCTTCGAAGGCCTCATAATTTTCCAGCAACTGCACCGCCATGTCCAGGGTAGGGGGCTTGTGCCGCGATATCCATGCCCTCCCCCCCGGAGGTAGGATGGAGATAAACTGCTCCGTTAATATTACTTCAGTTATTTCCATGGGGGTCCTGTTTTGCGGTTTCAGCCACCGTAGCCCATAGGTGCGTAGCTTCTGGGCCACTGCTTGGGGGGAAGACCCGGGAGGGTACTTCTCTGCCCTAAACCTCCGTCGGTATGTTTCTTTGGAGATATCCAACCCCCCGAGTATGGCCTCCCTTACCTTCTTATAATCTGCGGTCTCCCCCGGGCTGAGACGGTCGTAGATGGCTTGGGCCGGCCCGGAGAGGCAGGGTACCAAGGTGATGGCCCACTGCGCCTCGGGCCACCGTGCCGCGATGGCCACCCTCTCGAAGGTGTTCAGAAACGCCTCGGAGTTGTCGGCCGGGCCCATCTTCATCAGCCGCACCGGGGGTCCTTTGGGCTCCCCGGCTCCGGCCACGTTGGAGGTGAGCGCGTTCAACGCTGGGGATAATAAGGCCGCCACCTGCTCTGCCATCTGGGCTTGGTTCTGCACCTGCGTGGTAGCCAGGTCGGAGGTAAGCTGCTGTAAGTACCCCCATTGGTTCTCTAATTGGGCATTCTGGGTATCCATAACCCATTTCAATAATGCCTCGGGCTCCATCCTACCTGGGTCCCCGGCGGACCGGGGAGTCAGGTCCCCGTGTGGGCGAGAGGATGGACGCGTACCCCGCCCCCTCAGGCCGATCCTGTCAACTACGCCAGTTGTCTCGGGCCCCCTAAGTTTGTGCCCGGTCGGCTTCCAAATTCGGGGCCAACCGGGCGGGGAGCCCCCTTGAGGGACAGGGACTACACCCTGCCCTCCTGTAGGGACATTCCGCAGGCCAAGGCCTGGGCCTAGGGTTCCGTGCCCTGCACCCGCTCCCTCCCTGAGGCCCTCCTTCCAAACCCCCAACCACTCCATGACCCTGCCTCCCCTTTTCCCCTGGACCCACTGTTCTGCCTGGCTAGATCCACAGTCCTCTCCCGTGACCCCCTGCACCGCCGGATACTCTCACCCCCCCTTGTGTCTCGCCCCAGTTCTCTTTTATGCGGCCCACGCCTCTTCCACAGGTGCGTCGGCCTCTCTCCGGCTTCGGCTGGGCGCTCCCTGATGACATCATCGGCTTGTCGCTCCCCGCGATTCCCAGCTCTGCCCCTCCCGCCGGGTGGCTCCTCACTCCCGGTGCGTCCTCCCTATCGGCGCGAGGCTCTTCCTCTCTGCTGGTCCGCCTCCCGCTCCTGAGGCCCGTCAGGGCTACCGCCGGCGTCGGGTAAGCCTCCTCGTCCTCGCTGAGTCCCCCCCGCGCCCCTCCGTGGCATCGGGGCCTGGGCCGACCGGTCTGTCACAGATCTCATTGATTAATACTCATGAGCACAACAAAAGTGTAACCCTGGATAGCTCCCTCAGTGGTAAGTTGCCCAGGATCTGGGTCCCCTTGGAGTTCTTTCGAAATCAGTACACCAGGATCAGTAATTGTGTCGGTATTTTATTGACTGCCCTGTTGTATACAAACATGTACAGGGTACTCTGTCTTAGTTCTGCCTAGTCTCTGGGGCTATTTCCAGAGCCCTTTGTGCAGTTCTTATAGGCTGCTCCTATCCTGGAGCAACAGTTTGGTCCTCTAATGCTTTTACCCTGCGCTCCTCCATTGCTTCAGTTCACTGGCTCCGTTGCTGTGCTCTGTCTGACTGGCTCTGTAGCTCCTCCTCGCTGAGATGGTAGCCCACTGCCTTGCAAGTCTGATCTTCCCCTGTCATTGGATCTCTGCTGCTCGGCCCAGGGCTTCAAAACCCTAATCAGTGTACCTGCAGGGATTCATCCCAGGCCAGATCAACACCTCAGGATTTCAGTACTCTGGATAGCATACTGTCGGAGCTGCCTCCGCCTACGTATGTTCAGCTTGGCTCCCAGACCCAGACTGTCTGATACTTGGGTTTTGCTGTCCTTTATACTTCCCGGGGCATTGCTTAAGTGGTGGAGCAGGCTCCCTTAAAGAGCCAGTAGCTCTGTTTCGCCACAGAGGGATATCTGAATTTAGCCATGAAGAAACAAAGGCAGTGTTTTCTGCTGTTACACAAGGTGTAGCTGGCTGAAAACAAAGTGACAGAGTCTGTGCACGGCGTCAGATATTTGTATTTGCATCTGTATTTTTGTTTTGAGTATTTGTACTTGTTTCTTTGCCCATGCTAGCTGCATTTCCCCCATTGCCCTAATATGGAAAACACAGGGTGCAGCTACACAAGTTGCGGAGAGCCTGATCCCCATGAGGGGCCAGTGCGGGCAGATGGTCCTACCCCACGGGGCAGCTGAGGAGTGCTCACTTGGGGAGGGGGAAATCAGGCATGGGTCTGGGGTGTCACTGGCTTGGGGGGGAATGAGGCATGGGTCTAGCTCAGGGGGTCACTCCCTTAGGGAGGGAGTCACTGGTTTGGTGAAAAGGGGTTGGGACATGGAAGTAGAATGAGGGGAGATTGCTGGCTTGGGACACAGGCCTGGCTTGGGGTGAGGGAATGAGGAATGGGCTGGCTAGTGTGGGGGAGTGGTTTCTGTCTCAGAGGGGAGTCACTGGTTTGAAGAAGGTGGGATCCCTAGGTAGAAATGAGGCATGGTGGAGGCATTGCTGGCTTGGGAGAGTGGGGGGTCAGGGGGATGAGGCTGCCAAAGACTCACTATTTCTTTCTGGCCTGGGCCTGGCTGCAGTGCTGGAGACTGCAGTTGTGAGACAGTGGTGGTCCCTGCAGGCAGGATGGGTTCACTACAGGCACGATGGGTTGTTGTGCGTACAGAAGATGATCCTTTGTGAACTGCCCCACCCGGTCCAGACATTCTCGCACTTTCAATACGAGATGTACAATGCCAGTTGCCCTTTGTGGGGTCTTCTCCCATTCTTCATGGAGTAAGTCAAGGACCCTGCATGCATGGTTGTTGTCACTACAGGCTCCCCAAGCAGGCAGCTAAACTGAGAGTGAGGGATCAACCCAGATCCAAGCTAGTTTGGGGACCCAATCTGAGATCTCAGATACTACGTTTTCCAGGAAAATTTATGTTCACTCGAAACCCAAATACACAGTCCTGGTACCTGCATTTCGAATAAGGTGTAAAGCCTTGACCTTGTACCCCTGGCCCCATTGTGTTGGAGCACTGCCCTGGCTGCTGGCATCACTGTGAAAGCCTCACCTTCCTCCTGTATTTCCTCAGCCTTTGCCTTGATCATGCCCATCTGTAACCCTGCCTCTCATCCCGTCTGTCTCGCTTCTGGCCCTACCTCCTAGCTTCCTGATTGGCTACCAGCAGTATTGAATCAGGGCTAGTTACAGTAGGAAACTGGATGGAACAACATCTTGTCAGTTTTTCTCCTCTCACTCCCCTCACCCTCTGACTCTCAGTGCCCAGTTCCCTAAACCCTTGACTTCCAGTTCCTGCCTCTTACCTCCTAATTCCTAACCTCGCTCCTAATTCCTCGCTCCTAATTCCACCAGTTTCCCTCCCTCCTCTCCAAGATACTCTATCTCTCTCTCATCATGGCTCTACTCCTGGCTCATTGATTCCCCTATAGCCTTTGTTTCTGTCTCTTCATAGTCATGGCCTTGTTCTCATTGATCTACCCCCACCCCCTGCCCAGGCTCCATTCCCTTTCTCCTGTACCTATGTTAGCCCCCTTCCTCCATCTGACCTCTGATGAGACCAGTTCTGCCCTTGTGTCTTTGAGCCATCGAGAGAGCTTCTGAGTGGTTCTTGCTGGTACCCTGTCTTATCCTTTCAACCCTTTCCGTTCAAGCTCTGACCTATCCCCTGTGACATGTGGAAGCTGAAAAGGGCTTCATGTTTATTTGTGTTTTATTGAAATCCAAATGCACAGGCTTATTGAAAGACATATTTTATACCTGCAGTTAAGTGTTAATAGTTAAGTTGCTGATGGTGTTAGAAGTATTGATACTATTGTTGCTATAGTAGTACCTAGAAACCTGAAATGTTCTTGAAGTCTCATTGGGGTAGGCCTAAAGAGCTTACAGTCTAGAATCTAAATGGAAATCAAAGAAGAAAGAGTGAGGGAAATGGATATTTTGACTGAATATGGGCAGTGTTGCCCACGCTGATGATTTTGCAATTTTAGACCTCTGAAAACAACAATAGTAAACCCTATGGTTCTCAGCTTTCCTTAGAGCCCCCTTTCCCTTCCCCTGGTCCATGTCTGCAGGTTCCCCACCCCTGGAGGAAGTCTGAAGGCGTGTGAATGAGGCTGCACCTTAATTGCACAGAATGTGCTTAGACACAGAAGCAATTAGCTGTGACTTTATTGCCTGTCTGTATCTGAGCCCAATAAGGTGATTTAGGTCCCAGTTTGTTGTATATCGCTGCTGTTGAAGCATGGCAGGCAGACAGAATGCACCGAGACACATGTTTTATCTTCAAATTGTGTAAATGCACTACTATTTCAGTGTAATGGTGAAACACTAGATGTGTTATTCTAATCCAAAAGGCAGGTATAGAGAATCCATTAAAAAACAAACAAACAACTTCTGCTAACTAATGTATGTAATGATTATTATATTATCACAATTTTCTTAAGGCTTGTTTATACAAATATTTATTGATGTAATAACCAATGCTGAAACTTGATCCTTGGTTTTCTTCGGAATACACCGAGCATCGGTGCATTTGGCCACAATTTCTGAAGTTCTGAGGAAGGGCCCTGGAACTTCAGAACTCAGAAAATCTAAGTGCAGGGAAGGGGGCCAGAGAGCAGGTAAGTGGGGGACAGAGGTCAGCACTAGGCCCCTGATCCCCCTTCCCTGCCCCCCACTGGCTGGGGGGGAACAGGCCAACAGGGTGCAGGAAGGGCCAAGGGCCTAGCAGGGGAATTGAAGGGGTGTGTGTGTCTTAGGGTACTTTCAGACGATACGGGGCCCTTTGGCCCCGTACCGGCACCACCGGCTTCGTTCCCCGCCGGGGTCACCCCGTCACGGCCCAACAGACGTGCCGGGGGGATCCCGGCGGGGAAAGTGGGAGGGGCCGGGGCCGCGCGGCGCGGCGCAACGTGCGGCCGCACGGCCCCGCCCCCTCCACGCACCCCGCCACCCGCCCTCCGAGGAGACGGGCGGGCGGCGGGGCCAATGCGGCCGCCGCGTCCGGCCGACCGTGCCACGGCCCGGGATCCCGCCGGGGATCCCGGGCCGTGGCACGCGGCCAGACGTTACTTTTCGTTGGCCACGGCCCGGGGTCCGTTTGACCACGCTTCCCGGGACCTTCCCCCGGCTAGCCCGGGAAGCGTGGTTCAAACGAACCCCATGTGCCGATTGACCGTGGTCAACATCTGGCGGCCGCCAAACAGACGTACGGGACACGGTGACCCCAGGTGGGTATTCACCGTGGTTCACCGTGTCAACGTCACGTCTGAAGACACCCTTACTTACCTTCTGGAAGGGTCCCGCACGGATGTGTGGCCTCTTCCCAGCTGGTAACTTTGAAGTTAAAAAAACCAAAAAACCCAAGCATGCTATGAAGGGAACCGAGTGGCTCTTTCTGAGCATGCTCGGCTCTTTTCAAAGATGGTGCTGGCAGCATCAGCATGGCAACACCATCACTGAAAAGGGCCAAACATGCTCAGAAAGGGTCATTCAAGCCCTCTCTGAGCATAATCAGTTGTTTTGTTTTACTTTCAAAGTTACCAGCCGGGAAGAGGTCACACATCGGCCTACCTCTGGAAGGTAAAAAACCACTCCTGACCCCCCCCCGCTTGGGCCCCCCACTCCCCCTAAGTACCCCCTCAGAATTCGGCGAATATTTTCTGAGGGTCTGAGAAGTGATCTGTACACTTGGGACTGCGCCTCGGACCCTCAGAAATACGAGGGTTTTTTCCGCTATTCGGAACACCCCTATTAATAATCCTTTAAATCTCATTACCTCTACTTTTATTCATGTGAACAACAGTGTTTAAAACAAAGTAAGGGGTTTCTATCCTGGTGGCATATACTGTTGATTAAAGAGTAGTATAGAGTACAGAGTAGCTTACCCCCAGGAGTGTGTGATTGTGTGAGCAGGGAAAATGTATTTACTATGTATGTTAAATCATGAACACCAAGCACCCAACTGTTCACACAGTCATTAACTCTCCCTGGGTAGCCTCCCTCTTAAGTAATTACTCTACCTTCCTGTGAATGCTTGCCCAGTGGTTTAGCCTGGTCATATGAACATAGCTTATGTAAACTAAGGCCCTTTATACACGAGATGCACCCACACATGACCACACAGGTCTGTTGTGTGGGCATGTGTGGGTGCCTCCTGTATGAATGTGCTGCGATGGGTGGGTGGGTGGGTGGTCGGGCATGCGGGTGTGCTCCCGCAAAACATGCATGCCCACCCACTTCCACCCATTGCCCACACATGGAGCAATTGGCCAAAACAGTGGTTGCTCCATTCATGAGGATGCATGGGGGAATCAGTGTGCGCCTGTGTGCACTGCCTTCCCCCGGCATTGGCCACGTTGCTGTGTGCACATCAATCCCCTCTGCAGCCGACCTGTTTAAAAAGGGCTTAAAATGAGGGGATGCAACTCTGACTTTCAGTATCTAGAGTGAACTTATGTGCCTTACTTTAATAAATTTCACTGCAGCATCAGGTGCTGGCTATTGTTGGAGACAAGATACTTGGCTGGAACGACCATTTGTTTGACTCAGTGTGGTAGTTCACCCAGCAGATCAACTATGGATTTTAATATAGTTTTGGCCAACATTTTGACACTGCATCAGTTTTTTATTTTAAAATAGGAAATTTGTTTACTTTTTCATTTTTAAAAAGAGGTGAATTTCGAGTTTAATAGTGGATGGTTCCTCACTAACTATAAGAAAACTCTGTTAATGCAATTTTTGGGAACATGGACAAGGTTGTTCTGGAATATACATCTTGATTTTGTCGTGTCCTTGATTTATTCCAATGTTTTGCAATGGGAGTTTAATATAGATATTATATTGTTATCTATGATTGTATATCTCTTTCTGGCAATAGACAGAGGTAAAGTGCTCTTGCATATTGTGATTAAAAAGGTTAGATCAACAAAGTTTTTTGATTTGGATGTTTCAGTGACTACCACAGCTTTTCAATGGGACAGTTCAATGCATATGCAATATGAGTGAAATCCTGAAGTGATTTACTCCAGAATAATCCCATTGATTTCAATAAGTGATTTGAAGATTGCAGCCAATATATATTGGTATTCCAAGCTATGTTGGCAATCATGTTCCCATGAGAACTTTATTTTTCTTACCTGAATAGGCCTGAAATGAGAAATCTCAGTGAGTGCTGCCTCTGTCGGAAGCAGGGAATTCTCCGAGATTTGTGCAACATGGAAACTTACTGGCTTTCCTTCTGTTTTTGTCATTGTCTGTTGTTTTTCACAAGTTGAATGGGGCTGCTTAAGGCCAGTCCCAAGTGCCATGTGTGCCCCCCTGGGAGCTGTGGAGATGAAACCTTGCTGGCTAATGCACCAGGGAAGTGCTGGAAACTGCGCCAAAAGTTAGGGATGGGCAAATGCTGTTCAGAGTTCGGGCCGAACTCTGTCTGTTCGGACATCTGAACCGAACGTCTGAACCGAACTCTCGAATGACCAAACAGTTCGGTTGTGTTCGGATGAGTTTGGATTAGTTCAGGGGCAGGAAAAATATCTTTCCAGGGACAAAAATTAGGTTTCGATTTTGTTTCGGTTTCACTATTTTTGAATATTCAGCCAAACCAAACTCGACTGAACTGAACCATTGAACCCGAACTCGGGTTTCAAACTGAACATCCAAATGGCGTTCTGTTCGCCCATCCCTATTAAAAGTGCTGTAAAACTGTCATAGTGATAAAAAGTCCCAGAAAGCTTCTCTTCAGAACAGGAATGCTTGCTCTTGTCTCAGCCCTATACCTGAATGCTTGGACCATTCGATTGGGGAACAGGGAAACAAATAAAATATTATAGGAAAGGTGAAAGATTTGTGGAACAATAGAAAACTTTTTGAAATCCAAGAGGATATTTCAGATTGCGAAGGTATTAAGGCACGTGTACTGTGGAAAGCTCTAGTAATTAAATTTCAGGCTTTTTTCTTTCAGGCTTTTTTCTCTCTCTAGCAGAGTAATTGCTTAGGAAGTTACATGGTATATTACTCTGCAACAGTGCACTGTCTTTCTAATAAATAGGTGTGGGAATACTCCCCCCCTTTAAAACATGACCCCTTCTTTAGAGAGCTGCATAGCTACAAGGTTGAATTTTCACTGAAATTGAGTTTAGAATCCAGAGTGAATAAATTGAGAAAATGTCTACATATGCCAATTTGAGGTATATATTTTTATCAGTGGCTCCCAAACTCTGGTCTATGAACCACTGTTGCTCCATGGTGTCATGGGAAGCGTTACTTAGCTGGTTTGTGGAACAAGCAATGGCTATAGCAAACAGGCTTTGGTTCCTGTTGTCTTCCTATGACCAGCACAGGTATATAATGATCACCCCCACTTTCTCCTTCCCCCAGTGGAAGGTGACCGCAGAGCCGGCAGGTACTGAAGCCACCTGCCTTTTGCAGCTGTGATCATCCTGCAATGAGATATGTTATGCTACAACCCCATCCCTGGCAAATTCATGGTGGTCCACAAGAAATTCTTCAAATTTTACTGTTGGAATGGGAAATGCTGTATTAAATATATTTGCTAAATATTGGAAACATTCTTCATCTATATACTCTTCACTTCTCCAAAACAAATGTAAAATCTTATTTTTACAGTACCAAAAATGTTTTGATGGAACATCAGGTCTTTAAGGTGGTGCCTTTTGGGTTTAGTTACAGCTTTTACTTGTAGCGGGGCTTTGTGTCTTCATTTTGGAAAGTGTCAGTGACTGGTTGGAGGTTGTCAGCTTGAGAGACATAGAGGGAGTATGATTTGGATTCATAATGTTGCTGTTGCGTTTTACCATCCCATTGTTTGTTATGTATTTGTTTAAGAGTTGCAGCAGATGAAAACTGCACCCTTTGACGTTACCACAACATTTTTTTTGTAGTTTAAAAAATACCTACTATGATTAAAATTGTAGGCATTGGTAGAAAATCCACTGATTTTTCCAATCTATTTTTGGTAGTTAGCATACTGATGTAGCCTTCAAGCATGGAATGAAATGTACTCTTCAGTAGCAGTGTAGTGCAGTAATTAGATGACAGTAGAACCCCAGCCTCATAGCTAAACACTTCTGAGGACATGCTTTTTTCCAGTTCAAAAGGGTGTCTGGATTAGTGCTGAATCGATCAGTCGCAGTGAAAGCTGTTTCTGTCGGACAGAGACCATTTCCCTTGCTTGCGTGATGACAAAACTGGCTTAATGGCTATTGTCACTGGTTTGCTTTTGATAACTGTAAAAGTAAAGTAAAAGATGTAAAAGTAAGTTAAAAACACAAAAGTGCTGGAAATAGACAGAAAATGATGGAAAATCAGTTATTGGTATCAATAATAGTGGAAGCGCAGAATGAATAGAGACTGATGAAGTACTGATAAACAGTCACAAGTGCTCCCGAAAAGTAGGTATTTTGTGATGGTACAGGAACGTCCTTCTTGCCTCAGCTCTAGTCTGATAGGTCCAGGGTCTGAACATCTGACTAGAACTGACCAGTTTTGCTTTATTTCTTTCATATCTGGAAAAGGAAGGAAGCATATGATAGTGGCCTGGATAAGTAAGTTTTTACTACAGTAGAAAATCTGAGCTCCATTTTTCGCATGACTCTTTGACTTTGGACAAATCACTTAAGACTCCTCCCCTCCGCCTGTCAGCTTCTGCAGCGTCTTGCCGCTCACTTGAGGATAATCAAGTTCATTTTCTAATTGATGTTGATAACTGTGACATGAAGTGAAATGAAAATGAAGGGAATTGGTTTTTTCATCCTGTTGCCTTAGTTAGCCATCATAAGGTGCACTGAAATGTCTAAATGTTTTCTATTTTGTTAAGGTTTTTCTGAGTTATGTCCTTCTTAAAGCTTCCATGCCATCTATGTGAGGTACACATTGCTTTTTAAACATCTAAATCTGATTGGTTTGATCTAATGGTAAGGCCATGCAAGACGTTAATGCACATTGGGTAATTTTACCCCAGATTAGCCCTTAATACAGCTGACTGCCAGGCTGGTGGCCACCAGATGTTCACCCCCTTCTGCCATGGGGTGGGTGAGCGTCTGCTATGCAACACATCGGCTGGAGAAGACCAGTAAAGCATCATGGGCTACCGTTGCCTCAACCAGGCTAATGTGAGGGAATGGGCCGGTCCCGTGCAACCTCACCCTGTGGCAAAGTTCACCAGCACCATAGAGCCACAGGTGTAGTTTGCCATTTCTGTGTGTGTACGCCAGGGAGCAGGATGGTGAGTTGTCCAGGGAGTGGATGGGGTGGGGTCAGGTGCCTGCCTGTGTGGATGGCTCCTCAGTCTGCCCCAGGGGCATAGTGGGACTTGTGATGACAGCCTGCTCACCTGGTGTCGCTTTCAAGGGGCAGATTATTTGTACTGCTCTCCCCGCTGACCCAAAGTGTGGTGGCTGCATTTGCCATAGGGCGGGCAGTGGATTTGGCAGGCCCTGTTTTCTATGACTTTACCTTATAACCCACCCTGAGTCTTAGCTTTTTCGTATGGCAAGGTAGAAGTCCAAATAAACTGGGTGCTAATTAGCAATATTATTCTATTAAAAATCTTTTTAACTTTCCAGACGAAGTTAAACAGTACACAGTAGGAGAACTTTCAAAGCGTGGTATGATGTAGAATTGGCACTGCTGTCTTCTAATTCAAAAGATATGTAGTTTTAGTGAATTTGGGTGCAATTACTTTCCCCCTCTTTCAGACAATAGTGAAGGGAAGAAATAGCTACAAATGGCACATCCTGAGAAGTTGAGTCGAAGAAAAAAAAAGTAAAGATAATAAGCAGTTTTGTAGCATCTAATTTACTGGTGCTAGATTTGTAGCAGAAAAGTAACAACCAGCCAGTGGACACAAGGCTATTAATTCTGTTTTCTATTTAAAGCTTGACAGTATTATTTCACAACATTCACAAGTTTTAGTTCAGAATGTTGAAATGAAAAATAAACTTTAGGGTCCTCCCTGCTTATTAGTAAGAGCAGGGCACCTAATATTTGATTGTGTCAGCCAATCACAGAAGACTGGGCAAACTGTCTAGCCTAAGGGTGGGAACCTTTTCCTTTCCAGGGGCCACTTTGAAAATTAGTACAAACTCTAAGGGCCGCATAGAAGTTGTGGGCAGGGTGCTTAAGGGGTGCACTCAGGAAGAGGTTTCCCAGCTCATGGATCTGCTGTATATTCTAGTGTTCGTACTGTCATCTCTCCTCCCTGAGATCAATTTTTCAGTTCTTGGGATAGGAAGTGCATCCAGGGGCCAGATTTAGGAACTGGAAAAGGGCCACATAAAAACTAGCCACCGGCCACATTTGGCCTCCAGACGTAAGGTTTCCTGTCCCTGATCTAGGCAAAATCTAAAGCTTCTGCTTAGCACTTTTGATCTCTTGCTGTTAATTGTTATGAGTGACTTGTTATGAGTGATATTACACTCACTTATGTGTTATGCCCATCGCTAGAGGGATTGTGTTCTAGAATATGTTTTATATCATTTTTTGTTGTTGTTTTTTTTTAAACTGTAATTTATTATCCTTGTTGACTTGAAACCATAGTTTTGTTAAATGCACATTCCATTTTTAGCTCACCCCTTTCCCTTCCAAAGTTGAATCATATGGTGATGTAATAAAGTTGCCTCATTTACCATCCCTGCAATCAATGAATTGGAAATTGTCTAGCTTCCTGAGGAAACCTTAATAAAGAACTTTCAGTCCAAAGCCATTGGAGTCTTGGATTTAACTATTGTCTTGATGGAAATTCTCCAAACTATAGGAAGAATGACTGAAGATGTAGTATCCTTGGAGTCAGTAGTAGATCAGTGTACCAGCTTTGTGTTTTGTAACTGTAATGTTGATACTGATTTTTACAAGTTTTAGCAATCTAAGTACAGTTGTAATGGTCAAATTCTGACTTGGGTGACAAATTCTGACGTGCCGCACAGTCAGACAGAGAATTCACTTAGCTGTATTATTGTTAGCTTCCTTGTAACTTCTTTGTATGGCTTTATGTAGCTTTGTTCCCTGGGCTTCCTAGAGTTTAGAGAAAGAAGTTATGCCAGTTCTGCAGGAGCATGTGTGAATCTTTCCTCCCTATCCAAGAAATTATTGGTCCCATGAAATCTCTGCCAGAGAAGTCTAGAGTTTTCCTTTCACATAGCTCTTTCCCATGGGTATTGCAGCAGGAAGGTGTGACCAATTCCTCTAAGCTGCTCGATGTCAGATCACAGCTCCACAGCAAAGTCAATTTTGTAAAGTTCAATTAGGTGGGAATAAACTCTTATTTAATCTAAAATGTCTGGCACCGTAGAAAAGGGAATAGAAAGGTTATAAGAGAGGAGGGGTTTTTTGTGTGTAATCCCCTCCTGCCTCCCGGCTTCCCTATGCTTTCTGAGTTTTGTGTTTAAATTCCCCATCTCCCTACTTCACACTTTAAATTTCTTTCCCACTTCATGTTTTAATTCTGCTGCAGCAATCGTTTGAAAAGTGCAACGCCCTGAAGGGAGAGAGTTTGCATTTTATGGGAAGTTCTCAAAGATACGAAATTACCAAATACATATTGCCATTTCTTTACACTGAGTGACCCACATAGACCCTACCAGTGGGGCGCCTTGCACTTTTCAGCTGTCTGTACAATGCTGTCAATATCCTACTAACTGAATTAGCACTTGCTTTGATTATTCAGCGGTGAAATACAATTCGGTTTCCATTCATCGCCTTGGGAAAAAGCACTATGACTTGAACTCTACCAAAAAGTTACCTATTGTTTTCTCTTACAGCAATCTGGTGTAAATAAATAAGGTGCTTAAAGCAACATTTTCATCGTCACATATAGAAATTTTGGCTTGACACAATCAAAGGTTGTAATGAGATCTGCAGAATAACCATCAGGTCAAAGCAAATGAGACAGTAGCCTACCTTAGCCTGGGAGTTACCTGCTCATTAGTTTGGGTGCCTCCAGATATTTGCCCACAACCACCTTGGGGTGGGTGGCCAGCTACTATGGTATACATTTGCCATAATTGGTTAGTAACACAGCCCAGGCAAAGGCCCAGCCATCTGGATTAAACCGGGCTAACGGTTGCCCTCCCATCGGTTAGGCCCCGCCAGCTCTCCCACAAGGCAAGGTCTGAGGATTGGGCCTGTTGGAGCATGCTTACCCTGGCCATGAAACAGCTGATCAGGGGTGGTGGAGGAGTGCCCCCAATCAGCTGTCTGGCACACGCACCTGGACCGAATAAGGCCCCCCCATCACTTGTTCGGTGGTAGCTCTTCCTTGGGACCTGATCCTGCTGGGCTGCAGAGATCCAGGTGTCCTGTCCCGTATAGACAGCCCGTTAGCTGACCCTGTGACTTGGAGGGACCTATGATGGCAGCCGCTGTACCCACAGCCTTTACACCAGGATTACCAGGGGCGAGGACGGCTGCTCATGTGAAGCTAAGGAGTGGCGGCTGCAGTGGCCCTCCATGGGGCAACCCAGGGAACTGGCTCATCCCCATCTCATTTTTTTTCACCCACTCACTCTTGGAAAACGTACCTTCTCATGAAGCATTTGATGATTGCTGTTTATGATGGGAACATGCCATACTTACAGTAAATTGTAGCATAGTGTAAAAGGTTCCTTGCGTATTCAGCTGTATTTCTATTTGTAAGTTTAGCTACGGTATAACCTGTAAAAACAAACACAACTTCCTTAAGGTAGCATTTGTTTCCTCACATTAATTGGAAAGAGGCCTGTATATAACATAATGCCAGATGTTCGGTCCTATCACAAATCACTCCAGAATTTCTCCCCCCCCCCCTCCCCCCAGGCATAATTATGTGAGGAAATAATGAAGCTAAAAGTTTGTGGGAGTAATTCGTCAGATAAATTAACATGAACTGTGTGAGCATGTAGACACACATTATCTGTCAGAAACCTTTTACCTATGGAGATGGACAACTCCATTGTTCAGATTTTATTTCTTTTTCCTTGCTTTCTCTTTATTCCCTTTTACTTCTGTATGCATCCATTTCTGAATACACAGTTTGACTACAAATATCCACACCGACACGTGTGAAAGTTGAATTCTACAGTTCAACATAAGAAGTGCCATACTGGGTCTAGCTGGTCCATCTAGTCCAGCATCCTGTCACCAACAGTGGGTAATCACGGTGGCTTGGAAGAAGCACCCAAGAGGTCACAATGGGGGATCCATTCCCTGTTGTTTCCCCCCAGCTCCCATCATGTTCCCTGACCCTGTCTGGCTAATAGCTGCTAATGGACCTATCTTCCAGAAACTTGTCCAAACCTCTTTTAAACTCAGCTAGAGTACTGGCCCTTACCACAGCCTCTGGCAGTAGATTCCACAACCCAATTATACGCTCAGTGAAAAAACTTTTTTTAAAATTTGTTTTAAACTTGCCACCCATGAGTTTCGTGGAGTGTCTCCTAGTTCTAATACTAGCTGAAAGGGTAAATAACTGCTCCTTGTTTATTAGTTCCACACCAGTCATGATTTTATAGACCTCTATCATATCTCCTCTCAGTTGTCTCTTCTCTTAACTGAAGAGCCCCAACCTACCAAGTCTCTCCTCATACGAGAGCCCTTTCATGCCATTGATCATTTTTGTTGCCTTTCTCTGTATCTTTTCTAGTTCAGCTATGTCTTTCTTGAGATGGGGCAACCAGAACTGCACGCAATATTTGTGGTGCGGTTGCACCATTAATTTGTATAGAGGCATTATGACATCCTCAGTTTTATTCTCTATTCCCTTCTGAATAATTCCTAACATTCTATTTGCTTTTTTGACTGGTGCTGCGCACTGCACTGTGGATTTCATTGTATTGTCCACAACCACCCCCAGATCCTTTTCCTGAGTGGTAACTCCTAGCTTAGTACCCAGCATTGTGTACGCATAATTTGGATTGTTTTTCCCTACATGCATCACTTTGCACTTATTTATTATTTATTTATTTATCCACATGTCCACATTAAATCTCTTTTGCCATTTAGATGCCCAGGCACCCGGTCTCGTAATATCCCGTTGCAGTTCCTCACAGTCGACTCGTGTTTTAACTACCTTGAATAACTTGGTGTCGTCTGCAAATTTGATCACCTCACTCTTAACACCCTTTCCCAATCATTAATGAATACATTGAACAGCACCGGTCCCAATACAGATCCCTGAGGCACACCATTTTTTACATCTCTCCATTGTGAAAACTGACCATTTAGTCCTACCCTGCAGTGAGGCCAATACTGGAATAAATTCATACTGACAGTAATAAATTCATATTACAAGATTCTGCTTGTGTATAAATATAGACCCCCTTTTGAGGTATAGTAGGGTTTGCTATTGGTAAATAATTTGTACGATCTCGTACGTCATTGGCCTATCTCCTTTTTTTCCTTTTCCTTTTTTTATTTGTAAACACCAAATACATCTAGCCCTCGGTCAATCCATGTTCAGCTGGAAAATTAATCCTCTTTAAATTCCAGTTTTTAACATTCATATGACTTGACATGATACTGTGACTGATCAGGGTACGTGATGACAACTTGTATTTCCATTGTGCCTTCTAGCCATGGTTTAAAAGCATGAGGAGCAGGGTTTGCCAATGGTGAGCTGACATTACTACTATTTTATTCAGTTGATGACAGTGCAACTAGCACTATTATTAATTCAATTCTTTCAATTCAATTATTTATTTGTTCCCAGCAATTTGCTATAACAAAGAGCTCCAATACATAAAAGGTTAAAAGAAACATGGGAGTGAGAATAAAATATAAGGTAAACAAAATTAAACTCACAATGATAATAGAGAACCACAGTAATCATGACACACTTAATAAAAGTAAAATGAACCAGCTGAAAGAAGCCGGCAAAGTCAGTGACGCTTAGGATGCACTGTAAAGCAGTTTTCCCATCATATCGCGTAGTCCGTGTGTCAAGATACAGGCTATACACCTAATACCACAGTAATTAGAGGTGTAGTGTCCGACCCCTAAGCATTAACACTTTCCCGTCTCCTCCCCACAAGTTTAAGGAAACAAGCAGTTGCTTTATTATAGTCTGGGTCTGTCGCTACCAGTAAGTTGAACATCTTATCCTCTAGGGAGAGGGAAGAATTCTGAAATAAGGGAATTCTGAAATCCATATTTCCCTAAGATCTGTAACACTATTATTAAAAAATAATCTTTAAGTATAGTTAAGTGTCGTAGGAAAGACAAACCTACAGCGTCTTGCCATCCATAACATCCCTCCAGTTTTAGTGTTTAACCATTTTTACCTTTAAAAAGTGATTTATAATATCTTTAAAATGGGCAAATTGTACTCTATTTTCATAACTCCAAACCATATGAATTGGCTTTTAGTGTCATTGATACTGAGCACACCCTCATTTCTGTTGAGCCATGCTACACTGTCACCACACTGAAGGAAAAAGGCAATGACACAGGTTATGTGTTTTAATGGCTACAGCTCTTTATAGATAACAACTCTGGGGAGAAACCAGGTCAATACCCAAAGATTATAGGCCAAGTGCATTATTACCTTTCATACGGAGCATCCCACTGGGTGTCCCCCTTTGGCATGGTGTTCAGTGTGGGCAGCAGTCGACCCCATGCTATCCCAGAACGCACCTTTCCTTTCCTGGAGCCCAACACAAGACCTTCTAATGCCCATTTGAATTTCCTACCTGTGGCCACTCAGCCCTGATCCTTGATGTCTCCTGCTGTTAAAGGAGCAATGGCTACAGTACATGCTCCCGCCCCCCTCCCTCCCCACCACCATTAGACAGGGACAGGGGACAGAATTTTAGTCCCAAAAGTGAGATTTCCAGAAATGTCTGAGCACTTGGAAAAGAGGGACTATAGTGAACACTGTGAAGTAACCTTAAATAATGTAGCAGATGCTAATAAGGGCAGGCTCTGTCATTTAGCGCACACAGGCTTTATTCTACAGGGTGCTGATCATGACAGAATAACATTATCCAGTGGAGTACTTAATAGTGTGTTTAGCCTTAAGCTCATGAGTAGTCCTTTCAAAGTCAGTCTAACTACTTGCATACTTAGGTTTGTGTTTAACTGTTTCACTGGATCAGACTAAAATTCTCAGTCTATTTCCAGTGCTTGCTTGCTTGCTTTCTCTCTTTAATAATAAAATTCAGTGCTGGGGCCCAAGCCTGCCCCATAAGCCATGACCTCCGTCCCAAAAGCCACACTTCCTGAGCTTGTCAGAGCAAGGAACTGAACACTAGTCTCCGGCTAGGAACTCCACGGCTAGACCACCTTTCTCTCTAGAGTTGAATATAAAACAGGAGTTCATGTGATTTAATCTATATGATGACCACCACAGGAGGCCTCGGGTGGGAAAGTCATTAAGGAAAGGCAAACAAACCATCCAGGGTTTTTTTCTGGCTTCTGTTTTCAACCCCAATATGGCTAATATCAGCCTTTTCCTGGTCTGTCACATTCCCGGATGAGTATTCCTGCTGGGAACATTTCCCAGGGCTCTGTCCCCCTTTGAATTTAAGTGCTGGGGCTGAGCCCTGGCAAGCCTCTCCCCTTGAAATTATTCTCTGTCTATTGCAGGATGCAACCTTTTCTGGTAAACTCCCTAGAACAACAGATTTTGGGAAGGGCCAGCCTTAAAATTGCAGGGCCCCGGGTGAAGATAAAATGTGGGGGACCTGCCCTCTGTGGGATCCTAGAGATGATCAAGTTTGGGGCCCCAGTGGGAGGGAGTGGGAACACTGCTTCCTGCCCTGGTGAAAATCGGGGCCACTGTGTGATGGTTGGAAGTAGAGAAAATAGCAGGGCCCGTTGCAGTCGCCCTGTAGTAAGGCCAGCCCGGGTTTGGGAACCAACACAGCAACCACATTATTTCTAGACTAGAACAGTAGGTTCCTTTTTGACTTGGTTGACTTCTAGCTGCTGCTGCACTATAAATATTAAATAATGATGATGATAGTAGACCACTGATTATAACATGTAATATACTTTCCAAATCATTACTAATTTCAGTGCCAGCAAGTGTAGTTTTACAAATGAATGACAATTAGAGCTGTGACTCATCACACTCACATTAGAGGACATTCAATTATTCCATTTCTGAATGACTATTTTCAAATAGAAAAGCACAAAAGTTACAGAAATATTACCAGTTTCAACAATTATGTTCTTTATCACTTTTAAAAAAGAAACCCCAGCCCATTATTTAAAGCATTAAATAACACATCCACATCAAGAGCAAAGCAGACAAAGTTGGTACGAAAATAATTGTTTTTAATTTTGCCAAATACTCCAGTCAGAATATAGGAATAATACCTATGCTTTAATTAAGATGCTCTGATAAAGTTTTCATTTAGATTTAATAAAAGTTATTTTCCATCATTAAGTAACCATTTTAAGTTAAATCATATATCATACTGCTGTAAGGCAGATTTCAGCTGGCCCTAATGAAGCAATGCAGACTACTAAGAGGGAATAAAATATACACTGTTTGATCTCAGTAGTTTGAATCAATGTACATGGGTTTTGGAAGAGCAATATGGTTGCAGCTTGTAAGCTTCTACCTATACTAGTGCTGAAATGAGAATCAAATTCATTCTTGTGATAATTTCATGGGAATCAATAATTGCTGCCAAGATTTTGTAGCTTTTTTGAACCCTAATCGAGCTCTCGGATGAAACTCAATTCATCAGTTACCGCAGCTTACTGTTTATCATTTACTCTGTTTACTGGTTACCATGTGTTTTTGCCATTTATCAGTTGTATCGATATTGAGATTTACCATGTGCCATGTTTACCGGTTACTGTGATTTGCCATTTACTGTGTTTATTGGTTATTGGTTACTGTGTTTATTGGTTATTGGGGGTTTATTGGTTTATTGGTTATCATGTTTATTGGTTATTGGATTTGGCTCACAGGCAACCCAGTAAACAAAAACCCGATAAATGGTAACCAATAACCCAGTAAACAGTAACTCGGTAACTGGCAATCCAACGGTAAACAACAATCCAGTAAATGATAAACAGTAATTTGAGAAAAGATTCTCACCCGAGAGTTGTTGAGAGAGGGCACTTTTCTCGGTTATTGTTTCACATTGAAAATGAGACAAGAATCTTGATTCTTGGCGATAACGGAGAAAAAGTCAAAATTGAGTTTCAGCCTTAATCTATACATTATGGCCTAATTGCACGAATGGCATAGGATATCTTCTGCACTCAATCACTATGTCTACTGTAGAGCAAGACTGGGTCATATGAATGTGGTTCTGCTCCAGCACACAGGAGGTGTCACCGTGGGTGGATGCTACCACCTCTTCCCCCAGCAATAGCATGTAACCAAAGGGTGGAATAGTCTTTTCCTTTCCAGGGGGCACTTCAAAAATTAATACAAGCTCCAAGGGCCTCATAGAGGCCGGCCTCACCTCTGGAATCGTGGTTAGTGCAACCACAATCTGGGATCGGCAGAAGGTAATGTCTTTTACCTCCGCCGGCCCAGATCATGGCCCACGCCATGCTGCGGGATCGGACGCAGTGGCCAAATTGGCCCGTCTCCCGGATCATCTATTCTAATTTATTATTTCTTCTCATGGTTCTTCCTTTATACATTTTAGCATTGCAGAGAGTGCTTGTCCTAGGAAAGGATAATAGACTATATATCATAGTGATCAGGACTGAATCTTAGATTTTTATTTATTATGTTAGTAATTAGATGGGAGAAGAGCTGAAATGAATATTTGTGCAAACAAATCTGTCAAACTCTGTGCTATTTGAACTGAAACCAATGAAGTGGGCAATAACCTGTATTCATTTGTATTTAGTTGCATACCTGTTTTGGCTATTTTTGCTATTCTGTTTGTTATTTTGGTTACTGCTTTTTTGCACTATTAGCGCTATGGCGTTTGCACAACAGCCGAGACAAAGTAGCCGAAATACCAAAATAACTGAATAACCAAACTGAAATAAATAAAATAACAAGATAAGCAGAGCAACGGAAATAGAAAACTAAGTAAGTGGATATACAAAATACTTATTTTGGGTGCAGATTGTATTCAGATGTATGGGTATCTGGCTATCCAAAAATGCAAATAATATTCAAAAATGATAAAGTCCATTATTCATTTCAGCTCTAGATAAGAGAAAGACGGTGCCCAGAAACTTATTGCATCATTAGAGGCTGAAATTTCAGTCTGCTCTAACAATGAAATATGTTTCTGGGCACTGTCTTTGTGTGGCTGTGGAGACAAAGTGGTTCGCAAACACACAGTGAATGTGTGGTATGGCACCCTGTTGTGCGCCCTAACCTGTCCTGGAGGAGATGTATGGCTGTTGTCTGGAGGGTGGTCTTAGCCCTGGTTCCCCTGGTCATCCCTCACCATTTCCACCATCAATTGGTGGGGATGGGATGGTGATGGTGTGATGTCTCACGCTGTCACCCGACATCCCTGTTACTGTACACCTCTCTATCCCCTCCATGCCGGTTTCTGGGTCTCTTCAAGGTAAAGTTCCATCCTTCCCCTCCATCCCTTTCGCTGTCCGTCAGTCCTGGCCCCTTGATCCGTGCCCTCCAGGTTGCACCGGTCTGATAGGACACGCATGTGAGCTGCCGGGCAAGCCTGCCCTGCAGCTGTTAGCCCCTAGTTCCCTGGCATTGGGCACCACTGTGGCTTGCTGCTGGCTCCCTCACATCACTTGCATTCCCCTGTACAGACTCCAACACAGACAGGTATGTTTGGTTAAGGGTATTTATTTAGGACCTATTTACAGGGAGGTGGAGGACTTAATACATTATCTGTTAAAATGTCCATGGTATGCTACTCAGCGTCAACAGTTGCAAGAAATAGCCGGTTATGATTCATCCTGTTCAGCGCTTCAACAGATACAGTACTTGCTAAATGACACACATCCTTTTAGAACTAAGATGGTTGCGATTTTTGCCACCAGAGCATCACGGATCCGACAGAAATGGGTAAAATATGGGTGTGATGGTTAGGGTGGAATAATATATAATATTTATAGTATAGGGGTGTAAAAAAATTTCCAGGCCGACGGAAGTAAAATTTGCAAGTGGAACCTGTGGATGATCTACTGGAATCTGTAGGAATAAAAGGTTCTGATGTATGCTATCGTATGCAAATTGTGACATACGCTATTGGTATGAAGTTTTATTTATTAATTGTGTTTTGTGTTTCCGTTTGTGTTTGTATTCATTACGACCATGTGGCCAACAATAATAAACTTGACTTCGACTTGACTATTTACAGGGGGTGGGGTCATTTCTTTAGCGGTCTTCCCTGTCCCCTCTTTACGGCACCAACAGGGGATGGCTCTCTGCAGGCTTTGGCAGCTGCTGCCTGCTGCCCGCTGCGACCTTCGGCTGTATAGCCTGGGCTCTCCTTCCTCCATTGGCCTCTGCACTGCTAGGTCTGGTGTTGGCTCCTGTGGATGTGACACTTAGCATTAATGGTTGCTGGTGCCCATTCCCTGTTCCCATCATTCTGCTGCTCCCGTACCTGGCCTCCCTGTCTCCATCACCACCTCCCGTGCTACCTTACACCCCTTCCTTGTGGCCGGGTGGGTACTGTGTTCCGTGTTCGCCCCTTCCCCCCATGTTGGTTGGCCACCACCTGTTTCCCATGCTTACCTGTGCATGTGGGGCGACCCGCCTTAGCGGTTGGGTTGCTGGGGGTGTAGGGATGATCTGAGGTGGCTGGGGGCCTGTGAGGGGAGGGGGTCATGGAGGGTGCTGGAGGGGAACTGGGAGTGGGGCAGGCTGGCCGGGGGGGGGGCTCAGTGTTGAAGGGGGGCAATGGTGGGAGGGGGCCCCTGTGGCCTCGGCCTGGGTAGGGTTGCTGCTGGGGAAACCAGGGTTGGCAGATGAGCTAGGGAGGGGGCACTTGCACCTGTGGGAGGGTGCTGTGGTGGTGTTGTGCTGCCTGCCCTCCTACCGCAGCTGGTGGACCCGTGTTATGCTGGGGGACGTGCCGCAAGGCCTCCAAGGTGTCCTCTATCAATCTGAAGGTACTTGTGGTGGTTCCCTCCAGCATGACACAGGCTCTTCCTCTCCTGCCTGTCTAGGCACTGCTCACAGAGGAGGGCGGCAGCTTTGCATCTGTCCCACAGGTGCTCTGTGCGGGACCGGTTGAGCATTGCAGCCATTTGTTCCCGGTCCCTTTCCCTCTCCCCTAGCTTTACCTCCCTCTTAAGGGCCTGCTCCGGCTCTGCGCATCTGCCAACTGCCTGCTCTCCACCAGCAGTTCCCTCCCTATGTCCTCCCTCCTCCGCTGGTTGCAGGCCCACATCTTCCAGTTCCTATATGCACTCCCAAAGGTGGGCCCCCTGGATGGACCGGGCTGCTTCTCTGTGAACATCAAGGGTACCTTTGTTTAGCTTGGGGATGGGCACCTGTCCCCTGTTCATCTGTTCTGGCTCCCAGCCTGCACTAGCATATGCCACCCCCCCACCCCCCGGTTGCTCCCTCTATGGCAGCGGAACCTCAGGCCTGGAGGCCAAATGCGGCCCGCGACAAGTTTTTATGTGGCCCGTTTCCATTTCCTGGCTCTGGCTCTTGGATCCAGTTCTTTACTCTAGACACTGAAAAACTGAGCTCATGGGAAGGGAGCAGAGGTGAGGTCATGCAAGCAAGGATAGGGAACAGTTCCATCGCATAGATCCGTGATATGGGCCCTTCTTTCCTTGAGTGAATCCCTTAAACACCTCTGCCCCAACTTCTCTGCGGCCCTCTCAGCTTGTACAAGCTTTTAGAGTGGCACCTGGAAGGAATAAGGTTCCCCACCCCTGCTGTATGGCCTTGGCTCTGTTGGCGTTCTCCCCCTTTGCTCCCATGTCCACTTTGACATGTGGCGATGGCCCCATCCCTGTTCCCCTGATCCCTGCGTGCAATTGTCTCCCATCCCCATCCCGGCCATGTCCACCTGCCCCTCCTCCATGGCCGTGTCCCCTGCCCCCCCGTCCCTTGTGCTATGTCCACCCATTGTCCTGTGGTGTTCCTGGCCCCCTCCTCCTTGATGTCCCCTAGCCTGTTCCTTGCTTGCCCTTGGATGAGGATGGGGCCATTAGCGATGCTCTGCCCCTGTTCACCTTGCGTCACCCCGGCACCTCTCGTCACTGTGCCCTTGTCTGTGTACCTGCTATTGGTCTCCTGGTCTCTGGTTCCTCCACGTCCTCCTCCAAGGGTGCCACCTCCTCCTTGTGCACCTCCAGGTCCCCTTGAGCTGCGTGAGCAAATGCGATCTGTCAGTTGGGCTGTGCTTCCCAGCTGGGGCCCTAGCTGCTGTTGGATGTGCCCTTCCCCCTCTGTTGTTGTTATCTTACCTAGACCAAATTCCTCTACATCCTGGGGGGCGGCCTTGGTGTTGATCCGCTCTCCATGTGCCCCCGTCCCTGTGGGTTCTGATCTTGTGGATTTCGGGGGCGAATGCGGAGGGTGATGTTCCCCATGTCGGTTTCCAGGGACGCCTCCTCCACCAGTAGGATGAGGCTGTCCCCTCCTGCATCCTGGCTGGCCTCACCAGGGGCTGAGGACTCCCCCTGCTCCAGGGGTTCGAGCAGGGTGTGTGTTGTTTTTGCCCTCTTTCTGTCCCTGGCGAAGACTGCGCCATAGATGCGGGAGGCCACAATGTCCCTGTCCATGCAGAGGAACCGATCCAGCTGGTCCTGGAAGTCCATTGTATGCATGGCATGGCTGGACTTGAGATAGTTGTCCTTGATATTTTTATGTCTGGACCTCAAGTCCTTTGCCTGCTGCATGCATTGGGTGACATCCCTATTGTACGCCAATCGCTGCATCTCCTGGGCAATGGCTTCATAGACCTGTTTGGTCTTATAGCTGCACACCAGGTTGTACTGAACCTTTTTGGCCCTCCGCACACGTATGAAGTCCTGGGTCTCCTGCCTGGACCAGGGTTCCCCCTTTTGGGTTCCGCGTATGGGGGGCTGTCCAGCTTGGTGGTGTGCAGCCCACCCAGTGGCTGTTGTGGCAGTGGAGCAGGTGGTCTCCTGTTGGGGGAATCCATGGGGGTGAGCTGTTGTCCTGCTGCACCCCTGTTGCTTCAGTGGGGTGTTTCTTAGTCCCAAGGGGGTCCTGCTGTTTTACCTGACTGTCATGGAGGCCCTTCTCAGCTGTCTCCCCGGTGGTGCTGTGTGCCAGGGTCTGGGTGCTCTCCTGTGGAGGGGGAACAGTGTGGCTGTCAGCTGTCTGTCCGGTAGGGGCGGGCCCGGTACCAGTACCGGTACACCGGATTTTACCGGTTACCGGTTTCACAAAAACCGGATTCCCGGATTGAATCCGGTATACCGGTACCGGATTTATTGCATTGGTTTCAATGGGGCGCTGTGTCCCCATTGAAACCAATGCAATCAATTAAAATTAATTCCCTCCCC
>QEPC01006548.1:1184058-1220258 GCA_003113815.1 Sphenodon punctatus | reverse complement strand
AAAAAAAAAAAAAAAATATAAAAAAAAAATAATGAAAGAAATTACTCATCAAAGTAGATCATTTTATTCCATTCCATATAATGGCTGCCCCACCACCATGGCCTCCACCCATCCCCCCTACACCGCCAGCCCGTTTGAAAAAGGCCAGTGAAACTGAAAGTGCCCAGTGAAAGTTTAACACTGGGTGATTTCAGACGTTATGGGCCTCCCTTTTACCACAGTCAATCCCGTGGTGTAGGAGGGCCCATAACATCTGAAGGGGTTCCCGCCAGAGGTTTACCCCAGTGAACCTCCGGTGGGAATCCGACTAACCACCATTCCGGAGGGAAGGCTGGCCTCACCTCTGCAATGGTGGTTAGCTGGACCACGGTCCGGAAATGGCAGAGTAACGTCTGTTACCTCCGCCGAGTCTGGAGCGTGGTCCTGGCCATGATCTAGGATCGGGCGCAGTGGCCGCATTGGCCGCTGCGCCCGCCTGTGTCCAGGAGGGAGGGCGGCCAGGGGAGCGTGGGGGGGGGGAGAGGGCTGTACGGTAGCACTGCACAGCCCTGCCCCCTCCCCGATCCTCGAGTGGAATCACGCCGGCACGTCTAAAGGATGGCCAGCCTGATTCCTGTCCAGGATCCGAAACAGATCCCGGACCGTGGCAATGAGGGAGGTCGGCACATCTGAAATCACCCACTGTTGAAGTAGATCAGTGGACAATAGTAGCATATCATGCATAGCTCTTTGGGCATGCTGTGTTGGTAATGCCCCCAAATTAGTATGTGAACAATTTTCAGTGCCTTATTTTTTTTTCTTAAAATGTAAACAATGTAAGGGAAGTGTATTCTATTAAGGGCATTTTCGCACAAGACACTCTCCACCTACTACCCATCCACTATATATGTTACAGGGCACCCATAGGGCAACACTGGAGCCCTACAACATATATAGTGGATGGGTAGTGGGTGGAGAGTGTCTTGTGTGAAAATGCCCTAAGTTGTCATGTCTTAAAATATTCCAATAGAAATAATTTTTTAAGTAAGGTTTGAATTTATTCGTATATAACATTTATTTAAAACTACATTAAGTGTGCTTGTTTGAATTTTTTTATTAATTAAATATTTCAGTTCAACTAATTCTGGCTAATGGAAAAACTTTTGAGATATTTATTAGCACATAAAATTAACATGGTGTACTTTTTGAGTTTTGATTAATATAAGTCAAATAGACATGTTAAATCAGATCCCAATCATTTTAGGGCTCTGAAAAATTTTATAGGAAATTTTCTGATTCAAAAATGTCCAGAAAACCCACATTACTGTTCATAGGAGCCCATGTCTTCATGCCCTGGCCCCTCCTCCAGTCCCTCCCTTTGCTTTTAGTGTGCTGGTACCCTGTGGGTGTCCCTTCCAGACGGTCTCGGGTCATCAGCACATCAAAAGCAAGTGGCAAGCCCTCCCAAGGCTGCTGCACTGGCCCCTCTCCTACACTCCTTCCATCCCCCTCCTCTCTGCTCAACCAGAGCTGACTGTGCTTGCCTGGTGACCAGCCCAGTTTTGGCCCAACCCACTCCCACATTCCCCCACTTCCCTCCCCCTGCTCTCCCTCCTTCCACCTGACTAAGTGGGCCAGGCAGAGGCGCGAAAGCGCACAGCGCTGAAAGGAACTTCGTGATTTTGCACATGCTTCTTAGCTAGGGCAGGCCTATATATTATATTATATTATATTATATTATATTATATTATATAGAATAGTTTACAAGATCGTATAATAGAATATATAGAATAGAATAATATAGAATAGGCTATTTATATTTGTATTTATAATATTATATAGAAAAGTTTATAAGATTGTCCCTGATGAATACTAGAAGTCGAAACATGTTGGACTATGTACACCTTTCAAGATATTCCTCTTTTTGAATACTACGATTTTGGACCTTGAAATTATTCTTTTGTACACTGTTATTTCAAATCGGATACTTTATGACGTGTCATCAGTTCTTGAACGATTGTTCTATCAATTCTCTTTGATTGTCATCACATATTGCAATAGATTTGTTATGGTACCCTGTCATCCTGTGTTTTTCTGATATGGTGTAACCTCTAGCACAGTGCTCTCCTTCAGGACATTTTTGTTTTAAATGGAAAAAAATCACATGAAACAAAAGGGAACTGTTTAAAAAAACATAATTTAATAACCATTATCCACACAATATGTGGTACATAGTAATTAGATATCCCTATTTTAAGTGTAGAGGACAATTATTAGGTCTCTGATCACTATGTCAGAAGAACTATTTACATATGCTGACTTCTGAAAGGTGATCACTGCAGGTGTAAAATTGCTGCTTAAATAGCTTTTCAAAGATTTCCATTTAGTTTGTTGCCTGTGTTACAAGTAATCCAATAAAAACGCAGTTAAGATACAGTAGTTCTTTTAAAAAATGTTCAACAAACTACTGAATTCACATGTTATGCAAGTATATTTGAAATAAAGGATATTAGAACTCTCATGTGGAAAATATTTATTTTGTCATAAATTACCAGTTGCAGCACTTTTGCCATTTTATTTAATTTTATTTTGTATATTAATTAAACTGTTTTTATTAGAATGTTCTTTGAGCAAAAATTAAAGATGTAAACAGTTCTCTCTTCAACCTTTGGATGAATAATTATGTGCATTTTAATTTTAGCTCTAGGGAAACTTTAGAATTGCACTTTGGAAGGTGCTTGCTTTGTTAATTTTTGTGCACAGCAGAATTGTTCCGTCAACGCAAAATATTCATCAGTGCTCCCGGTGCAAAGGAAATTTATTTTGGTTGAATTTTATTTTGATTCATTTATTACTGAAAGAAGGATGAGAATTTTCATAGGTGCCTGAGGGAGAGATTCACAGACCTTCAGATTTCCAAACTGGGGTGTCTCAAAACATCAGGAATTTGAAATATTCTTCACAGTACCCCCTTAGGTCTACACATGTGACCCTCAGCCTGAGAGAACCTATAGTTCCCCTTCCAGTTTCCTCTGACCTTAGTTTGTCTCCTGCACTCACCCTCAATTATCTCCTTTATTGCTTCTGGAAAAGGGGGACAGCTGTTCTAGCTTCAAGTAGTTCAGTGTCAGGAACTCAGGGTCTTGGTGCCTTTTTCTTTCAGGCGTTTCTCCCTGTTGGGGAACTCTGCAGCTCCAAGATCCAGCCCCCAGTGAGTGCAAGAACCCCACAATTTCACTGAACACAGGAGATTTCTATGCAGTGTGTGAAATAGTAGTTACACAGGGCACTATTTAATTGAAAACGGGGGGCAAGGAGGTATTGATTTTTAAAGTGAAATCCATACTAGGCATACATTTCCTTCCTCTGCTCAGCTTTTCCTCCTACTGTTGCTTTTTTCTTCTTCTTCTTCTTCACATCTGTTTATCTTCCTGGTGTAGCTTCTGAACATCTTTGTTTCACTATTTTTTCTTTCTCTTCCCTCCTTCGATCTCCTTTGTCTTGCTCCATTTCACTCTCTGCGTTTCCCTATATTCATTCTGTCCCACAGGTTTCCTCCTTTGCTTTGGGATGCTGGTGGGTTACTGACCTCTGCTGTCTCCAGAGGAAAACTTTTTCTCGTTGTGCTTTGTAAATCATGCATGCACTTCACGGGATAGAACAGCGAAGGCCAGCCTAGCCGCTCAGTACTGAGCACTGCATTTACCACAGAGAAAACTCAGATCAGGTGTGGAAACAGACTGGGGCTTTTGTTTTTGGATTTGATCACTTGATACCTAATTACTAGTCACTCACCCTACGCTGTGTAGTGTACCATAGAATTGGCCAGTTCAGCATCAGTGTGGTGTAGTTACTGTATCAAACTAAAGTGCGTTCACTTTTTTTTGGCTTGCTGGATTTATGTGACTAATACTTAATAGCAGAACAAGAGGAGTTATTCACAATCTGATTTTCAGTGATTCTGAGTGTTAATGGCACTCATTGCTTTTCCCATGCTCAGATTGCTGTGAGAAATCAAGCCATTACTTTATAACAATGTCCTGTGTTGATCTATAAGCTTTGTGAATTGACCACTCATTTTATACAGAACCATGTCCTGCTAGGGGCTCTCCACTGGCAACTTCTTTGGGGGGGCAGATGATGCTATGTAGGAGCTCAGTGTCTGTCAGGATATAGCTCCGTGTAGGTTCTGTGGGGCACAATGCATTCCCAGTGGATGTGTGCTCACACATGCATGCATGTGGGGCATGGGATTGGCCCTCTAGAATCCATTCAGTGATTAGAATCGATAGTATTCATCAGCTCAATAGAGAATGGAAATTGTAGCTGATGGAATAAGTATTTTGTGTCTCTTTAATACCATTTTTAGACTGGGTATATAGACTAATTACCATTTGTAACTTGTAAACTGAGAAGGATATTTTATTATCTGCATTTTTTCCTGTTCATTGATTCCGAAGGACACTCTCATTAATCCCCCCCTTCCCCTTTAGTCTTTAATGCATGTCATCCGTGAGCTTTGTAAATGTTGGGGAAAAAGATGTGCCCATTTCTTTTTGTTGTAATTACAAGACAAATCATGTGACACCAGACCTATAGCTTGGACATTGGCATAGAAGGGCTGAAGGGGGGTGGGTGTACTGCATAATAAGGATGGCAATTGTGCTTGCCTTTTAAAGTTCATATATTTGATTAAAAATGCATTTTCAGTCAAAAGCTTTTAACCCTTCACAGCTGCAAAAACCTTCTGTTTTAATCTGTATAAGGGGTATGATATACCCCCAGTTAAATCACAGGTGAAAAGTATAAATATGATTGATTTGAAAATGACTCCAGTTTACATACAAAAATTAAATTTCATTGTGTTTGATACAGAAACATATCACCAACACAAAAGCCTATGGGGTTACTAGAGACCACTACTGTGTCTAGTAAAATCCCACCGGTAATGGTACTGGTTTAAATTGAGCCCCCATTTTTGGAACATAAGACATACAGAAACTGCAAATGTAGCAACATTTTCAACTAAGTATTGAACTTTACACAAGAATAAATAAACAAAGATTTCCTTGTGTCAGGGACAGCACATTCGTATGAAAACGAGATAACATCTAGGTGATATTAACATCCCAATGTTCTCACCATTCATAAGCAAACAAAGTTAAGGTGGATGATAACTCACCAAGCAGACAGCTTGTCTGAATTTCAAGAGCTTGAGCTATCGGGAGTTATTAGGAGATCATCTGCATTTCAACAGCCAGCTGCCATAGTAAGTAGGGGTTGAACTGACCCCTTAAGTGTAATTGAGTTTTTTCCCCAGCACACCCTTGCAAGTAAAAAAATAAACACACCATTGAAGCTTTACACACTATGAAAGAGTTAACTGCTGTGTAAATAATCTAAAGGTAAAGCAAAATTGTAAGTTGGTAACTGGAGTTTTCTACTTGGGGGTATTGAAATGTTTCTGTACACAGAAAATGGCATATTATGGAAACAGATGAAAATTCTACATTATGTTTAGGGTGAATAAATGACCCCCAAACTCTGGGCGTGTAGTACTTTCATTTCCCATTCATTCCAGTGTGGGTCAATTGTACCTCACTAATGTTCTAGTATTCACCATTAAAAAAAAATAATCCAACTACAACCATGGGGGTGGGGGTGGGATGAACCAGTGGAACACAACAGACCCCATTATCCTTGAGGAGTACATGGATTATGAAGAGGTACAGGTTTGCGAACATAATTTTATGATTTATTTTTTTTACAACTTCTGGGGCACCGTGCAACCCTACAGGCGTTTTGCAGTTTAAAAAATCTTTACTTTTCTTAAATAAGAAATAAGAGAAAAAGCACCTTATTTATATATGTGATTGTTCAATGTAACAAATATTTAACTATTAAAAGACTTCGGGGGGGGGGGGCTATCGGGAAGGGTAATACCTCTCTACCCCCCCCCCCCAACTCCCTTAGCTACAGGCTTATGTGGTATGAAAACTATCCAATTTGTTTATAGAGCTGAAAGAGGTAGTAGACTTTCTACTTGCACCACTAGCAACGTGGAGGCCACCAGGAGAATGGGAGAGAAATGGCACTGTATTTCTTTAGACCTTGCACTCAGCCCTTATACACACCTGGACAAAAGCAAAGTTGTTCCGCATTCTCATCCAGCACTTCGCCCATCTTAGCCAATAGCAAAGCTGCTTCCAGAAGATTTGAACCAAGGTATCCAGTGGTAAAACGAGTTAAATTTGCAACCAGGGTAAAAGTAAAATGCTCAATAGGCAGAGATGTGAAAATGCATATAAACGTATAAACAGCAATTTGATATTGGTAATACTAAATCGTATTTATTTATTTATTTATTTTCATAACTTATAACACATGCCTCCTGCCCAATGGCAGCTCGGGGTGGTGTACAGTGGCAAATTGTGCCATATTAGATGCCATTTCCTGCATTTTAGAAGATTGTAAATAACAGACTCAAGCAAAAATGAGCACAACTTTAAAATACAGAGCTTTAAAATACTAGACTAATTTTGTCAGTGGGATGCTATCTATTACTAAAACACCAGCAAATGTGCAGCAAAATCCCTGGAGTAACTTGGTAATGCAGTAAGTTGAGCAACTCATTGGGTGGTAGAAGAGTGTCGTTTAGCAACCGACAATCCAGTTTTGGATCAAGATGCCAGACTTTATACTGATATTAAACCATTCTTGCCCAACTGCACCCCTGAACCAGTCACCAGCCCGAGTTTTCTTGGCGCCAATGGCGCCCAGGCACTTGCAATTTTTGTGTCCTGCAATGGGTTTATCCATTTACACATGTACCATTTCAGCTGTATTTGCTTAACACAACAATCACAAAGTCAGAACTTTTCCTCTTAAAAAAACCACCTTTTAAGTATATTTGAAAATACAGTTAATTCTGCACACCTCTAAAGAGGATCTCATTTGCAGACCTCCGACATCTTACACACCAGGGACATCTTACCTCCAGCCCATGTGACTGTTTTTTATTAGGTCCCTTTCCCGTGCCTGGATCTGGCTCCTGGATCCAGTCTCTACCCTCAAGTACTGAAAGAATGAGCTCAGGAGAAGGGAGTGGAGGGGAGGGCATGCACTTGAGGGCAGGGAATGGATCCATGACACCGTTCCATGATCTGGACCCTTCTCTTCTTTTCTCATCTGTGCACCCCCGCTCTCAACTCCTGTCTGGCCTGCTGAGCTGGTAATAATTCTCAAAGCATGATGGAAAAGGTTCCCCAGCCCTGCTATGTTGGGATGGCAACCCACACCAAATTCTCGGTACGGTTTGTTACAAGTACTCCCCCCCCCCCCCCGATTTAATTATGGAAACAGTATGGATCCATAATTAATTTAAAAAAAAACAACCACACCCCATCCTGTTACCCCCACAACTCATCTTTCCCACACACCCCAGGGCCCTCAGGGTGAGCTTGATTGCAGGTCTGGTGGGCTGCAGCTTGATTGAAGGTCCCGGGGGGGGGGGCTCCTCCTCCTGCGTGGAGGAGTACCCCCAGCAGGCTCTCTTGTCATGGTGCGCTGTGGAGGCCCTGCTCCAGTGTGCATGCACAGAAATAACTGCTGGGGCCATTCTGCGCATGAACAGCCACTTTGCAAAAGGGCAGCTGTTCTGCTCATGCCACTCACTCATTCGGATAGCAAATATGTAGTGAGTCTTTGTGTCTGTCCAGTCCACTCTCCAGTATGTGTATATTATTCTGGGCAAAAGCCAGTGCCTTAATAAACTAAACTTTGTTCACATACAAATTATGTGGGCATAAAAAAAGGATCTAGTCCTTGCCTATAGCCATTGTTACATCTGGTAACGGTGACTAGGACAAGGCATTGGGGAGGGAGTGCCAATGGAGAAGGGCTTAATTGTAGCTGGTTCCAAGAGGAACAGCAGCAGCAAGAGAGAGTCCCTGGGCGTGGCAGTGGTGAGTCCCTCAGAGTAGCCATGTGTTTCCTGGAGCAGCAGCACATCAGGAATATTGAGGGAGGGAGGATCAGCAGTGGCGGTGATCCAGTGCTGTTCATGCCCACGACTCCTCTGATCCTCTCAATACAGCTGCCTCCATTTTCAGGAACTCACCATAGCTGGCAGTGCTCCTAGGCTCAGCTATAGGTAAGCCCTCCCCCTACCTCCTATAGGGGTGTGCATGTTGTTTTCGTTATTACAATAACGATAACAAAAATTGTAGTTTTTGTTATTGTTATTACAATAACGAAAAAGACAAATCATGAAAATAGAAACGAAAACAATGTTTTGTTTTTTAAATAAAGGGAAAAAACGGAAAATTTATTTCTGGCTATAACTTTTTTGTTCCTTATTCAATTCTGATGAATCTTGGGGAGACTATGTGCACCAATTTGTAAAAAGATTAAATAAAGGGAACAGATTTTAGAAGGAATTGAATGTTGCGATTTTAAGAAAAGCTCCATGCACATTCACGGCTACAACTTCTTTATCTTCCATCCAATTTGCATGACACCTGTGAATATTATGTCCCTCCACAAGCTCAACACTCCTGACAATTGTCAGAATGATTGGATAAAGG
The DNA here is from genome assembly GCA_003113815.1 of Sphenodon punctatus. Lineage (NCBI taxonomy): Eukaryota > Metazoa > Chordata > Lepidosauria > Sphenodontia > Sphenodontidae > Sphenodon > Sphenodon punctatus. Next base: position 1,211,694 of record QEPC01006548.1, on the reverse strand, counting down.
GTCCTGATTTTTTAAGACATTAACTTGAAAGTACATTTCCAGCTATAACATTTTATATTCCATCCTGTTTACAATATAATTGGCAAGAAAGTAGCACATATCTTTCTTGCCATCTCTGCCAAACTACAGAACAATTTGATAAAGGGACCCAATTGTATAAGCAATTGAAGCTGTCCCCTTGAAGACCATTATTCAGATAAATAGCAGCACATGCAATGCCAGTCAGAGGCAGGCACCTGGCATGGCAGGGGGAGAGAGACTGTAGGAGGAAGGATGTGCAGCAACCCAAAAGACTGACAGACACACTCACTGGCCAATTACTTTATGCTTCTAGCTTTACAGGACCTATCAGTAGTGGCTTTGAGGGGGGCATAGGGAGCGGCTCATAGAAGGGACATAATTGTATGCCCCCAAAGTCTCCAAACTGGGACTTTGGGGATAGCATCCCAGCAATCTGGAGACATAGTTTACACATACAGGCTGGCCAATTATCATCACAATCGCATCCTGCAGCATTGTGACAGAGGACATAAGAGAATCTCTGTTGGCTCTTTCCTAAACAGTTGCTTCTGACTTCCCAGTAACAAGTAGGGGAGAGATGTTGAGATGGTCATAGCACAGAATGAGGATATTTGGTTGACATTTCTGCTGGCCAACTGGCATCACAAACTAACCTTATACCACAGTGACACGTAAGAGAATCCCTGGCATAGGCTCCTTTGCATATACTGTGCAGGCATATAAAATTGGGACCCTTTATCACATATTTCTGATATTTGGCAGAGATGATCATGAAAGTGTGATATACAGCCCTGCTAAATTTCCTGTACATTGGGGTGGACTATAAAGATGTTACAGTCAGACATACATTTATAGGGTAATTGCTTATACCACCAGGACCGTTTACTCAACCCTTCTGAAAGTTGGGAGAGATAGTAAATATGGGAAGGGGTATAAACATGCAAAGTTTCATCTACATTAAATGTGAAGCAAAGAAGTTACACCTAAGAATGTAAATGAAGATTTTTGTAAAATAAAATAATTCAACTGCTTCTAAAATTGGATTTCTTAATCCAATCTTTTTGGAATTTGGTGCACATAATCTCTTCCATGTGAGGTATAATCACTCCCTGTTTCAGTCAAATATAGTGAAAAACTAAAAACCTACAGCTGAAAATGTGTTTTCCATTGAAACCAATGGAAAACAAAAGCAAAAATGAAAATGACAATTTGATATTTATGAAAATGAAAACAACAGATTTAAATAACAAAAACAGAAAAACAAAAACGAAATGGGCCCCTGGTGCACAACTCTAGTAGCTACAGCTGCTACCCAATAGTGTTACATGTAGCAACCAGCCATTAGGTAACAGAAAACATGGGATTAATCCATCCAGTGTTTTCAGTTGAGTTTAGCAAGACTCAGTGTGCTGCTAACTTGATGCCAGCAAAAGGATGACAGTTTGAAGAAGCAGAGGGTGCTTCAGATGCTACTTGATTAGTGCACAGTATTATACAGGGTATGTAAATAAATTGCAAATTCCAGCTAGTTTAACAATCACCTGAATTAATCTTTTAGTTGCAGTGTCATGCACATAAAATGCAAGGGGTGCTCCTCCCTGGTCTAGTGAAGCCAATGAGTACAGATTTTACTCCCCCCCCTTCCCCCAAAAAAATAAAAAATACAACCACTCCATTTAATTGCCTCTGTATTCACTACACCTCATTCTGAAACGCAACATCCCCATTCCTCTGTTGTTAAATAACAACCCAAATGCTTAAAAGGCCCCTGTGTTTCTCCTTGATTTACACACGGAAGAGTTAGAGGGAGTCTAGGCAACTAGCATCTGCTGCTTCTTCTTGCTGTATTCTTTCTAGTTTAATTTTTGTCTTTAAAAAAGAGGAAAGGCAGATCAAGATTTCTGTTTCCTCCTTGTATAGAGCTGTAAAATACAATGAAACTGAACAGAAGTATAGGGGCACAAATTAGTCTCCTATTTCTGATGTTTGTTCTATGAACATCTCCCATGATTTATATTCTAATGACCCACTTATTCTTTAGTCATTATGCTATGTCTGTTGTAATATCTAAACCTTCTTATCTGCTGCTGAGGCCCTGAAATGATGTTAAAGCAATCTGAAAGATTTTACATGAATTTCACTTCTTAGTTTTTAGTCACTCCATTTTGCTGAGGCACTGCAAACAATAATGACTTTCAGGAACAATGCTGTCTTGTACTCTATGAGGGAGTGAAGCCTTTGAGGTGAATCGTAATTTTGTCATGCTTCTGCTTGTTTTTTGGTTTTGTTTTCCCCATGAAAGCAGCATTCTGCCCTTGAAATTGTGTTGGCTACTTCACGAATGAATGGATGATTTGAATGATAATACTTAATCACAGAGTGTTTTACAAACTTTAATTACTCCTCACAACACTCTGTCAAATAGGGAGGTAAGTTTTAACATGAGATGCTCTTAGTTATTATGAGATCCGGTGAAGTCGTTGAGAAATGGACTATATCACACTGAAATGTTGTTAACCTTAAAAATCACATTAAATTTGTATGGCTTGCTTTTGTCTAAAAGTGTATCTGCTGCTGAAATTGAACTGGACTGGTTTTCAATAGAACAACTATATTTTGTCAATAGACAGTAAGGCTAATGGAACAGGTTCCGACAAACTAACAAGAATGAACTTTCCCCCCATTCCTTATATTAAAACAATGGAAGAAAGGGAAATGGATGCTTTGGGAAGGTGGACTAAGGCCACTTTCACACAGTACCTGGGAGCAGGGGAAACATCAGTGAAGAACAATCATGGCTGTACTCTCATGGGAATTAGTGCACGTCGGAATGTGCTATTCTGCTTTTATGCTGCAAGAACAAGTGGTGGGGAACCTCCAGCCCCAAATTAGCCCAACCGGATCATTTATTTAGCCCCTTTCCATTTCTGGATCAGGTTCAGGGATCCAGTCCCTACCCTCAAGCATTGAAAGACTGAGCTCAGGGGGAGGGAGTGGAGGGGACGGCATGCACTCAAGGGCAGGGGATGGTTCCATGATCTGGACTTTCCCTTTCTTCCTCCATTCTGAACTAGGCGTGAGAAAACTATATTTTCCCAGGCCAGTTATGAAAAATACATGTTGCAGGGCCTGCATTGGTGCCATAGGTTCCAATGCAGGCCCTGCAACAAGTTTTTTTCATTACTGGCCTGAAAAAATATACATAGGTGGCAACGCTATTCTGAACACATTCCTTCAACACCTCCATCTTCAACTCCTACCCAGTCCAACATCTGCTAATTTTCAAAGTAGCCTGTATGAAGGAAAAAGTTCCTCATTCCAAATCAAAGCTTTTGAAGCCTTATGTCAGGGGTGGGCAAAGTTCCTAATCTGATGAGTTGCATACCAAAATTTTCATATTGCTGAAGGCCACATCAATCACAGCTTCCTCCAATCCTGGTGATGGGGCAGAGTGGCTTCCTCCAAACTTTCCCTCCTGTTCACATTAAAGCCGTGGTTTCGAAGGAGTCTGGTGTGTTCAGGCAGCTCCAGTAGTGGCACAGGGCAAATGACAGCTTGGCTTCTCTTGCTCCTGAGGGAGCTGCATGTACAAACCCCCTCCAGGCAGCAACATCTGGTGAGAGCTGAGGTACAAGTGCTCGAGAGCTGCATATGTCTCCAGAGGCCCCATTTGCTCACCTCTGCCTTAGGTCCACAATGCATCCACCTCAAAAAGCTTCTGAAATCTTTTTCTGGTTTGCCCAACCCCAGGTATATGGCAGTGTTTATGGCAGTTTCACTTGCACATTGGTCATGTTTTCAAGCTGCTTCTTTTCTTCTCTACTAAGAAGGCTAGAAATTTACTTGAAGAAAACCTGAAAGATGAGAATTAAACTTAGTCTGATGCAGCCATATCAATCCATGAGTTTGGGCCTAAGGCCCAAGTCCATTGTGTCTGTGCCTTAATCAATCTCTGCTTATACTAACTCTGATGTTGAAGCCATGTTTCACAGGGAAGAAGAGTTGCCTCATCCGTGAGCCAAGGTCTACTTGAGGACAAGTATTTGCATCTCCTACCAAAAACTGGGCACCCTTGGTGGCTGTTTCAGTAGAGAGAGCTGCTGCCAGGATAAGCACATAAGAGGTGTTGCCAATAGACAGTGATTGATTTCACTGAAAACAATCTTATTCATTGAGACCTTGTATAGCTTACTTGACCGGCTGCTAATAGTGCATACAGAAGCAGTGCATAAGTGAGTAATCAAGTCATACCTTACACCATCAGTCTGTAAGAACACAAGACCTGTGTTAGAGTATCCAAAACTTGCTTATTCATTGGGGTTCTCATCCCTAATGGCAAAACAATTTTTACCTAGTGGGTTTAAAAAAGAAAAGAAAAAAGTAATGTGTCTCCTTCAACCAGTCAATTCCTGCTTCAGATTCCCAGTTCCATAACTGGACCTATAGTACTTGAAATTTCATTTTGCAGATAGCCCACTTTTGCCCTCTAGCTGAATCATGCATAGGGAATCTTGCACAGCCCATGATGTAGCTGGGCATAAAATGAACTCTGGTTTCCGAGGCTGTTATTCTACTGCCTTTTTCAAACACTATGTATTGACTTTAAAATGTTGTAAGTATTCCCTAGCTGTGTCTGCATGTGGTGAGTGCACAGTTTTTGATGATGGGAAGCCTTTTTTTTTCCCCAGTTCGAGTCCTATCTGTATCATCATGAAGAGATTGCATAAGGAAGATCTGGTCAATAAAATAAAAAAAAGTTAATGCAAACAGTGCTCAGTATCCCAAAAGGAGGTGTGGGAGGGGTGTACGCTGTCAGTTTGCTAGAAAGCAAGGGTGTGGTGGTTTTAGCTGCATCATTGTTCACCGAGCTCCTAATCCATATTGTTTAGAAGCTTTAGTAACGGATACTGCCTGCTTAGGATTCTGCTCACATTTCTCTGCCACATTCTTCAGCCATCACATTATCTGCAGATGCAGACACAACTACAAATAGTATCAGGATGGAGCAGACCAAGCACTGACCTGAGATAGACATGCTGTCGTCTGAACTGATTAAAGAAATAACACACACCAAAGAAAAAAATTAAAAATCCAAACACACCTCCCCACAAATACACACATTGGCCAGGTTTAATACTCTTTTCCAGGAAACTGCCAAAGCAAAATCAAACAAGAGTTAAAGGTAGTGGAGGGAATTTGGATTTGACACCGTTGCCATTTCTTTTTCTCGTATTCCTTCAGAACAAGGTCTAGATTAATTCCATTCAGTATGTTCTAAGAATGTAAGAAGCGATAGATTTTGCTGTATGGAACTGGCATGGGAAGAGAATTTGTACAGATTCATTCACATAAAAGCATTTGACTGCTGCTAACTGTTCTTTGTGATTAAGATGGGATCTCTAGTGTTAGAGTTATTAATGCTGTGCCTGATTTGCTGAGTTTCACTTTATTGATTTTATTTTGATTGGGGTGACTCTGATTGCAGCCTTGGAAAACAAAGTTGTCCTTGAATGACACTTTAAATATTACATCTCCCTGAGCATTCATTAAGCCACACATTTTAATTAAACCAAAGTATATGGATAAATATCAGAGGTGCTATAATAGAACAAAAAAGTACAGACCTGGGAAGCCTGAGTGTTTTTCCCCTTGTCCTCTCCAAAAAAATGGATAACTCATTACAGAAGGAAGGAGCCAACAAAGATATTTTAAGATTTAACACAAAAAGGTGTGTGTGAGTGGATGGGAAATCCCTATACATTATAGTTCTAGGTACTCTGCAATATACTGTTCAGATTTTTGTACCCAAAGGTTCTAGGGGCATTACATTGTGTTTAAGAAAAATGTGCACAGGCAGCAATGGGGTTTTGGAAAGGCAGAATAGAATAGTAGATAGATCCCAGGGCTCAAGCAAGCTGGGTTCCATCCCTGGCTCTTCTACTGATCTGTTTTGTGACCTTAAGCTAATTGCTTCACCTTTGTATTAATCCCTCACCCCAGTGCATAATGTTTTAAAAAATAAAATGAAGGGCCCTGGCCCAAGCCTGCCCCAGAAGCCACACTTCCTGACCCAGAGATTGTCAGAGCAGGGAACTGAAGTGTAGGCTACTTTTAGATGTGAGCAGGGCATTCGCGGCATGAGATCATGCAGTGTGTAATAATCTCACGGGTGGGGTTTAGACGAGACTTCTCGCACATTATAGCCGCTCCCACATTCTTTTAAAACCACAGACTTCTGCGGTTTTTAACTTCCATGGTTTGTAAAGAATGCGCGACTGGCTATAATGTGTGAGACGTCTCATCTAAACCCCGCCCACGTGATTTTTACATGCCACATGATTTCACGCCGCAAGTGTCCCGCGCATATCTAAAAGTGGCCCTAGTCTCTGGCTAGCAACCAAACCATTGGACCACCCCTGCCTCTCTACAGCTGATTATAAAAGAAGAGTTCTTGTGATTAAATCTAGATGATCATCACCACAGGGGCCAGGGAGGAAAGTGATATATGAAAGCAAAATAAACCATCCAGGCCTTTTTGAATAGGGACAGGTTTTTAAAGTTCTTGCCTATTGGCTAGGCAGCCCGAATGAGCTTGGTGGTGATGTGTAATCTATTTGCGCTCATGTACTAAGGAAGCAGGGCTGCTCTGCTTCTGATGTTATGTAATGGATTGTTATCTTTGATTTAGATTTTTGTATACTTAATACTTAGGGGTTTTAGGGCCTGTTTGTTTGTATGGCGGCTACCGCTATTTTTGTCTGTGTCTTTATGTCTGTTTGTCGTGTTTCCTTTGTTAATACTTATGCAAAGACCTTTGGTCATGCATTTAAATAAACTAACTAGCTAACTAAACCATCCAGGTTTTGGAGGCTCCCATTTTCAACTCCAATATGGCTAATATTGACCTGTTGCTGGTCTGTCACATTTAAGGTGCATACACCCACTAGAAGCATTTCCCAGGACTCCATCCTCCCCTTGAATTTAATTGCTAGGCTGAGCCTTAGCCAGCCAGCCAGTCCCCCCTCCTCCTGACCGCCGCTCCTGTTGTTGCTCCCAGTGTTTCCCCCCCACCAGTGTTTCCATCTTTGCCTGGAGGGGGTTGGGAGCCAGAAGGGCTCACCTTTCATCATCCCCTGGAGCCAAGGACTTCCATCTGCCAGTGCAGGGGTAAGGGATCTCCCAGGGCCCCAGCTGAGACTGTTATTGCCCCTCCCTGTGGTTTGAGGGCGAGCAGGCGGGGCCAGGAATCCCTTCCCCACCCTTTTGGCCCAGGGGAACTGCTAAAAAGCAGTGCGTTTCGTGGCCCTTCAGTGCAGTTCAGGTGGCTGGCAGTGCAGGGTGTGTGTGTGTACATGTTAGAAGGTTTGGGGGCTGGATGGATTTGGGAGAGACAGCTAGTGGTGTGTTGGTGGAGTCCTGGGCAGGGGGACATTATTGTGTCAGGGTGTGTGTGTGTTCTGGTGGGGTTTTAATTGGGTTGTTGGGTGGGTTGGAAGGAGGTTATTATTTTCGGGGTGGTGAGTTGAGTGGGTGGGTTGGGATGTCCTCCCCCCCCCCCATGAGAATGGGGGAGGAGGGTGGGATCGCGTTAGGGTGGGGGGGATCTGTTCCCCATGTGAGGGGGAGGGGTTGACCCGTATACAAAGGCCTTTGTGCCTCATTGTGAGAGGGGCAGCTGGAGGAGCTACCCAGTGAGACCGGGTGGAGGGGGTGGGAGAAGGGGTGGGGATCCCCTCCGCCGGGGAGGTGGAGCAGCCTAGGGTTGGGGGCTGAGGCTGAGCAGACGGGTGGTGGTGAAACAGCCATTGGGTGCATGCTGGGGCAGTGGAGATATGGTCCCAATGGGGGTGTTTGTAGATCTGTGAGGGTAATGAGGTGTTTAGTGCCTGTTCTTCGAGCTGTCACCCAGGCGGATGGGGAGGTGGATGAGGATCAGAGGCCCCTTGGGCCAAGGCTCCTGCTGCTGAGTGCAAGGTTGGTGGCTAATAAATTATTTAATTCTGATTTAATTCTGGACCAGCCTGCCAACCTTGTATGTCTCACAGAGACCTGGCTGGACAGGGAATCCGAGTCTGTCTTGGTGGACCTTGTTCCGTCCGGGTACTCTGTGCAACATCAGCCAAGGCTTGAGGGACCGGGGGGGAGCTGTTATTTTTAGGGAGTCAGACTGCGAGGAGGTATCCAGTGCAGTTAATGCCAGGGATTGAGACCCTTCATCTGGTGATCGATTTGGCAGGAGACATATTCGGGCTACTGCTGGTCTAATGCACCTTCCTGTCTGGCAGTGTCCCTCTCTGCTCTAGCTGAACTAGTGTCAGAGGTGGTGTTGCGCTCCCTGAGGACCTTGACTCCTTACACAGTCGGGTCGCCGGGAACACATTACACAAGTGCTTTGTTCTCTGCACCTGCTGCCTATTTTCTTCCAGGCCCAATTCAAGGTGTTGGTTCTCACCTTTAAAGCCCTACACAGCCTTGGTCTGACCTATCTGCGGGACCGCCTCACTCCCCGGGTCCTAGATTGGCCCCTGTGGTCCGCTGGAGATGCCTTCTTGGAGGTCCCCTGAGTATATTGGGGGGCCACTGTGGAGAGGGCATTCTCAGTGGCTGCACCTCAACTGTGAAACTCCCTCCCGGAGGAGGCTTACCTGGCGCCAGACCTGCTGACTTTTCATTGGGCTTGTAAAACCTGGCTGTTTCGTCAGGCATTTGGTGAAGGGTATGGGTGAGGGAGGGAGGGATGGGATTTGAGGGGGGTGGGTGGAGGGTTTGGGTGATGGGGGTTGTTTTATGTTTATACTTTTATGGCTTCCCCTTAAAGTGGTTTTATATTTGTATTTTATATGTTTTATATTTTTGTGTTAAATTGAAAGCCGCCCTGAACTGCTTTGCAGAAGGGGCGGGGTATAAAATTGTAGAATGAATGAATAAGAAAGAAAGAAAGAAAGTCCTGCCTCTCCCCTTGCCACCTATTCTTCTTCTCTGTTTAGATTATTAACTAGGGATTAATTCTGTCTTTGACTGCTTAGCACAATTGAACTTCAGTATTGGTTGGAGCTTCTAGGCCTGCGTATCCCAAAATTGTGCTTACATGAACCCATCCTGGAGCTTATATATAATCCTGTAACCACAGACAGCAATAAAAACTGCAAAGTATATTCATCATCAATCATCATCATCATCATCATCTTTTTACATATACCTCACCTGATTAATGTGGTTCTGAGTGGCTTACAACATATTAATATAATACAAGTAAAACACAAATAAACCCCCACCCCAACCCACCACGACCCACTTCCACTCTCTTGCCCCCGATGCAGAAGTCTCCCCATCCCTGACACGCTTCCGCATGTCCCACTCCATCTTGGGAGTGGGGAGTTGGGGCAGTCTCCAAATTCCCACCCACCATACCAGTCCCCCCCTACAAAAAAACCCTCCCCAGTAATGCATGTGATAAAGGCATGCAATGTTGCAAACACACACACACACACACCCGCCACACACACACACAATCCTGACAGGATTGCTTCGGTGCTACTGCTGAAGACAAAGGATACCTGTGCACTGCTGCTTGTGCACATTTATCTGTTAGTGTTCCCCTTTGGCAACACCACAAAGCAGCGCTATATCATGATTGCCCCCATGCAGATAACCTGACTTATAAAGGACCTTGGAAGGGTCTTTTGGAGTTGCAAGGCATCCATTCCAGTGTGAGGGCTGGGGTGTGCTTTTCCTCTTCCACCTCCTCTGCTATATTAACTATAATTTGGGTTATGACCCCATCATTCTAGGCCCTTGTATCAGCTTTATTAATAATTTTTTCTTCTTTCCTCGTGTTGTAAACACTTTAAAATTAGGTAGCTCTTCTTTTTAATAGGTATATTTTATCACTCCTATTACAAACATATTTAAGCCTGTATTGAGGACAAAGAACATCAGCTTGGTTTAGCTGAGAAGAAGCTCTGTTGAAATAGCAACAAAATAATTGTGCCTGCTGCATAGCAGGGAAGAGAGCATGCACTACAGGCAGTGCTCACCTTCTTCCACAGTGCCCACGTACATTGCAAGCCCTTTGTGCAGGGCAGTTACTTTTACGCTTAGTTGTGCCTGACCCCTTCAAGCATGGTGTACTCTCCAAATGTCCTTTATGTAGGATCAGCCCTGTGCCAGCACTGAGCAAACAATTAAGGTACATAAGGAAAGGTGTGTTGGCATGTGTAGTGAGGGTTCAAAGATCAATTAGATAACTGTGTCTTGTCACCTAAAAGAACTAAAGTATAAGTTCCCTGTAACAATAGATAAAAACAGATGTGTAGTTGGTAAGACGGTTCCCCAGCCCACCCCGTGGCAGAAAAGCATAGCTGTCACTCCCCGGGTCTGCGAGTGGCATGGAACAAATGTGCCTACAACCCCTGGTGGCCAGAGAGCCATCCCACCACCCCCATGCTCCGACCATTCCCAGTGCTCTACCTCCCACTATGACGAGAAGCAATGTCAACCAGCCATGGCAAATGATCTAGAAGGCTCCCCGTCTCATAATGGGGATCGGCGAGGCCAGACACATGGGCCTACATTGTCCTGCATTGGCTTGGGAAGCCCTTGGTCCAGGATGTGTCTCAGAGAATTTCTGCAGGATGCATCCTGGGTCGGCCGCCTACCCGCCCCAGGCAGTCCTGACACAAGGTCTGGCAGCGTGGAAACAGCTGAGCAAATGAGTTCTGGGCTAACGCAGGCCACCACCTGTCTGTTTTTACTCAATGTACCCTTCATCAGGGCTGTCCCACACCATTGGAGTGGTCTTAGTTGCCCTATAGCCAAACACAGGAGATTCATTTAGATCCCTGAATGCACCCTGCTTGGGCTATTCATTGCAACACACTTTTACAATGTTAGCATTTATTCCCATAAGGCTTTGCACCAAGCCTGCCTCCTAGCTCCGTTATCTCACTTCAAAATCACATCACATCCTTGGAGGTCCCCCTACTCAATGAGCTCTGCACTTTTCATTTCCAACTTCAGTCAGCTGATAGTTTGCCACCATTGCTGATACTATTGGCCTCCCTTCATTTGCTTCAGCTGAGGAGGTTTAGTTGACCAGGAGCAGAAAAGCTGAGTCCATCAACCCTTCAGGACCAGCTCCCTCTACTATACTCCCATATTTGGTACCTTCCTTATCCTGGGTCTGCTTTATGATCCTCCCTTATTGGAAATCTTCACTAATCCTGTCATTAATCCTCAACTAAGGCCGCTTTTAGACAAGCAGGTTGCAGCTGCGTGACCCGCTCGCTTGATTTTTCGAAATCCCACGAGGTGGGATTAGACGTGATGAGGGACGTGATCACGCTTATTCAAGGCAGTCGCGCATTGTTTACCGACCACAAATTAAATACCTCATACATCGAGGTATTTAATTTGAGGTTGGTAAACAATGGGTGATTTCAGACGTTACGGGGCCCGTTGGCCCCGTACCAAAATCACCGAATTCCTTCCCCGCCAGGATCACCCCGTCACGCCGCAACAGACGTGCCGGGGGGATCCCGGCGGGGAATTGGGGAGGGAGCGGGGCCGCGCGGCGCAACGTGCGGCCGCACGGCCCCGCCCCCTCCACGCTCCCCGCTGCCTGCCCTCTGGGGAGACGGGCGGGCGGCGGGGCCAATGCAGCCGCCGCGTCGGGCCGGATTCGCCATGGCCCGGGGTCCCGCTGGTGATCCCGGGCCGTGGCGCCCGACCAGACGAGACGCCGGGGTTCACCACGGCATGGGATTGCATTCGACACGTGGCGGCCTCCAGTCCCACCGCTTCGGCCGCTCACGTGTTGAATGCAATCCCATGCTGTGGTAACATCTGGGGGGAAACATGAGTTTCCCCCACCAGACATTACGCAATCACAGCCACCACGCGGAATTGAGCGTGGTTCACTGTGATATCGTAACGTCTGAAATCACCCAATGTGCGACTGCCTTGAATGCGTGTGATGCATCCCTCGTTATGTCTAATCCCGCCTTGCGAGATTTTGAAAAATTGCGTGAGTGGGTCACACGACTGCGACCCGCTTGTCTAAAAACGGCTTTAGCCAGGTCTTTGAACTAGTATCCCCATGACTCTGGGGTGGTGGTTGGCTCCAGAGTGCCACTGCAGAACCCTGCCTTTGGCTCAGAATCTGCCTGCTTTGTGGGATAGGCCACACCTATTCCCAATCTTCTGATTGGTTCCTTGGTCAGATATAAGCCTGCCCTAGACCACAGGAAGTTGGGCAGAACAATTACATGGCTTCCTTTACCTGAAACCTGCTGCCAACCTTGGTTGCCTACCAATCTTGCTTCCAACCCTCTAGTCTGTCTCCTAGACTCACCTATACCCTGTCTTGGACTCAGTCGTGTTCCCGATCCTTTCACTCCTCACTCAGCCCCTGTCCTGACATGCATCCATGTCCTGGATAACTCTATCCTTACATATCCCAACAAAAAGCATGTCCCTGGAGGTGTCCAGAATTGGGAGGTTATATTGTATATTAAAAAATAAATATCCCTTGGAGTTTGCCAACTGTATCTTCTTGGTGGACTGGTTTCTCCAAATTGGATTTTACCTTCCCTGTAGCTTTTCTGTTCCCACATTCTCGTTTTGGTCTTTCTTACTGTTTTACCATATTCCACACTACACCATTTCTGGCTCATTTCTGTGGTACTCCATCTCCTCCTCTCAGCTCTTTGGGCCATCATACCTTTGGGTCATCATACCACTCTGTCAATGGACTGATGGTATTATTGCATTGTTCCTGTCTTATGTCACACACAATCTAAACAGGTATAGACGGACAAAAAGAAAAAGGAAAAAAAAGGACAATTATGGAGAACCATAATTTTCAAAGTTTTTAGGAAAGTATTATTGTCACTAGCTCCATGTTAATGTGGAAAAACTAGAGCTGAAATGAGTAATGGGTTTACTACCATGGGTAACTGCCCAAGCAATTGGACGTACCTTTGAGTACCCTTCCTGTACTTCCATACCTGTGTGGATACCTAGGGTAGGGGGGAACAGAGAGGGACCATAGACCACACCCAGGGGGGAATCACATGCTGAAGTGCTTGTGGGCTCCACACGCTCGTTGGAGGAAAATAACCCCTCAGGATCTTATAAGGCCCTAGTGTTCCTGGATGGGAAGAGGCCAGATCATCACAGGGGTAGGAGACAGCGGTGCTAAGAGTGAAGCCCCTCCACTCTCTACTGATGCCTCAAACATCACTTACACCCGTCTTCACCCGCGCTACCACACGTACCCACACAGTGACCAGGGGAGAAGGGATGCGTGCACAAGTGAGGGCGACTAGGGGTACAGACTCGGGAGGAACAGGGAAGGTTACCCACAGAGCACTCTCGCCCAGGAACACGGGGTCAGGAGGGGCCCGGATGTAGAGGAGGAGGTGAAGGTACACAACACTACAATATACACTAGGGTTATTAGGTAATATCCAACTCCACACGAACACACACACCATCATGCCCACATAGTCCTTACACACTAATTCATGCACTCTCCACTCACACCACCATGCACGTATATACACACACTATGTTACCACAAGCAATACACAGTCCACACGATCCATGCAGGGGGGCAGTTTCTCACAGCGTTGCTGATCACCGGCAACCTGCTGTGTCCCCAGCCTCCCTCTATATAGGGCTAGCCCTGCCCCATTGAGCACGCAGGCGCACAGAGTGGCGCAGCGGGACTGGAGGCCCCGCCCCGTCGCTTCCTGTCGGCGCAGGCCGGAGGCCTCCCCTGGCACTCTCAGCTGTCTGTGGAACTGGCAGGGCCTCCCTATGAGCAGTCTGGCATCATCGGGCATCTCACTGCTGCTGCGCGCTGCATTCTGGCAGTGGCCCCACCCCCTATGGCAGGCAGCGGCGGCATCGAGCCCTGACAATACCCATAAGGATAATTGCATACCTGGAGAAGGGAGGTATCCATGGGTAGTAAACTCACTACCAGGCCCTGCGTACGAGGATCTGGGGGTCACATGGTTACAGTGTTAAGGAAAGTGGTGATGGCAATCGGGTTGTGGAAGGAATAGGGTTGCTGCTACTTACAGTTTGAACTTGAGATTCCCATTTCATCCTATGGGAGTGTCAGCGTCAAACTGCGAGGGGAGGTAACCCTAGGTGGGAAGTGCGTGCCTTTGGGGGCAATCAGGCACTCAAAGGCCTGTTTTAAGGCCTAGGCTGGCTAGGACATGGTCTGGAAGTGTGCATATGTACCTGCAGAGGTACCAGAAATGCTTTCTAGGGCCTGCACGGGCACACATATATTTCCGGGAGCCTGTGTGGACCACAACCATCCTAGGCTTCAGAACAAACCTTTGGGCATTGGATCACTGCATGTTCCCTAACACACTTTCCCAGGAGGCTTTGATTGCTGCTTCCTCTGCCTGCTGCTCCCCCCACCCCCCAAACAGGGCTTAAGTATTCTGGAAGGATACCTACCAACTTGGATAGTGGTAGTGGTAGGATATTTTGCAATACCTGATCTGCTGGTGGTGGATTCTAGGGGTGGGACTATCGGTATCAGATTAATCCGATAATGCCGATAATGGGTGGTATCAGATTAATCCGATAATGCCGATAATGGGTGGTATCAGATTAATTCGATAATACTGATAATTGTCAGTATCAGCAACAATGAATTTTTAATATTTCCGGTTTTATCAGATTTTTAACATTTCCCATTGAAGTCAATGGCTGCAATGTAAAAAACCCGATAAAATCAGCAATGTTAAAAATCCAGTATTCCAGTACCGATAAATCCGATACCAGGAGATCCAATACCGGTAAATCCGATAACTGATAATCCTGCTGGAGTCCCACTCCTAGTGGATTTGATGATGCAGATTTGACATGATTTACCTATTTGCATCTGTGCCCATTTCAGCAATAGGAGAAACTGGTGGATGAAAAGTCTTTCTGATTTTCAAATACCACACAGTAACTCTCCAGCAGAGTTAAGGCCAGAACCATGGGGTGCCCCCCTCACAAACAGTAGTCTTGTGCCTTGTTCCTATACCAGAACTACATGTTTGAAGTAGCTGCACTTTTCCAAGTAAGGCTGCAGTTAATATGAACCCACATGATTTTTTAGGCATCCATTACCTGATGGAAAAGTATATTTTCCAGTATTCGTGCTTGATGCATCGATGAGAATTTAGGAATATATTCCTGCCACTGCAAAACAGCTTTTATAGAGTCAGCAGTTTTCTAATGATGCGTAATAATTCTGAAGCATGAGAAATTTTGGTAAAGTAGTTTGCAGCTACTTAGAGCTTAATGTTTTATGCCTGTATTTACCACCTGCGTGTCTGGAGTTAAAACTTTTTGAAAAGCAAAATAATGCATTCAATGGGGTTTGTAGGGATGGGCAAACAGAACTGAGTTCAGAAATTCGGTTCGGTTCGGAAGTTCGGTTCGGTCAACCGAATATTCGAGTTCGGAAACTCCGACCTTCCGAACAAAGTTCAAAAATTCAAACCCCATTGAACTAAATGGAATATTATCTTTTAGGGACGGGTGAACAGAGCTGAGTTCGGAAATTCGGTTCGGTTTGAAAATTGAGTTCGGTTCAGTCGACTGAATTGGTCGAGTTCGGACCGAACTCCAAACTTTCGAACCGCGTTCACCCATACCTAGGGGTTTGTGTTCATGACGTAAGATATATACAGGATTTTACTGAATATTGTGCCTATTCAGAGGTTTGCTGCCCCATATACCAATTTTCTAAGAAATGCCAAATATTTCCATAAAGATGATTTACAGCCTAAAGCCTACCGGTAATTGAGTTATAGGTTTAAATTGAGGGTGTTAACAAATGGTTTGCTATCCCCCTGCCTCCATGACCACTAAGCTACCACCCATGGCAGAGGTTCAGAGGATGAGGAGCATGCCATGCAGGCTAATGTGGCTTAATGTGTGGCCATGTGTTGGTGTGGGTGCCATCAAAAACCACTTGCACACCAAAATCCACGATGGCAGAAATTATAGGGCTGTGGAGCACAGAGATATGGTAGACAATAAGTGAATAAGTTCTGCTTGCATTTTGGGATCCTGTGGGGGTGAGGGACCTCTGGTTTATTGGGTCTAGAGAGAGTTGTGGTTGCTATGTTGGTACTATCTGGTATATCTGGGCATGGTATTTCCATTCACGTTATTTCAAAGTGTATGTGTACATTAGAAACGGGCACAGATGATAAACAATTAGCAGCAAAAATTGTAAACTGTCACAATGAGCTCCAGTGAGGAGCAAGAATTTTTTAAATTTTATTTTGCTCTTTGTGAGTTATCACTGCTCATTCCAGGTGATCACATTTAATTTTAGTGCTTTGGAGATTTAATTTACCAACACTGCTATCTCTGTAAAAGGCAACAATGTCGTAATGAGACAGCTGTAATCACCGTATCAGTGGTTTGGAAGGCTCAGCACATACCACTTTTCATTTGCATTATCTTACTTCATGAAATTTGAAAATAATCTAAGCTACGGCATCCTACATGGCTCATTAGCTTTTCAGAGCTTCGGCAGTTAGAAGGACAGCAGTGGGATAAATCAACTACATGTAATATTTTTTAAAATGTGTGATTAATATATTATTCATAATTGAGATTCAGGTTTTATTCATCTAGCTGTCTTCAGGACTAGTTGTGAGGGCAGCATAAGGGCTCCACTAGAAGGAATAAAAGTTGACAGGACTATCCCAGGCGAATGGTGACTACTGTATGAATACTATACATTTTTTTTTCCTCTTTGAAGTTGTACCATGACTGCTGAGTAGTTGTCACAACAAAACTTACTTTGTGGTAATGTATT
This sequence comes from Sphenodon punctatus, assembly GCA_003113815.1. Taxonomy (NCBI): domain Eukaryota; kingdom Metazoa; phylum Chordata; class Lepidosauria; order Sphenodontia; family Sphenodontidae; genus Sphenodon; species Sphenodon punctatus. The sequence goes on along the minus strand of QEPC01006548.1, from coordinate 1,194,821 downwards.
AAGTAGCATTCACTTAAACTCTGATTCTTAAGGGAACACAGCACATCTATATTACTCTAACAATAGATAATCACACAGATAATAGATGTTAATTAGGTAAGGGATCCTGGTGTTTACATCAGCCTTAAAAGTGAAACCCTAATTACTACAATCCACAAGGTCTATTGTGTATTGTCTGTTCCCCTTCTGGGAAATAGCCCTGTTACACTGTTTTAAACTATGCATGAGATAATTTCTAGGTGAAATGATAACACAGGGTTTTAAAATTCTCCTCCTGATATTTCAGATATTATTTGCTCACTGGTTTTGAATATTTCCCTGTCTCTGAATTATTCAGGAAGCTTAAAGAACCAGGTTTTAAATTTAAATTATTCTGTGAATTTCAGCTGGGTAGCGATTCTATGTTCAAGTTTTGGATTGGAAGTCCTCATGCTACAGTGTTTCAAATTTAGATCCAAAAGGAGAAAGGCGACACCTCTGGGGTGCATCATTTATGCATGCTTTGTGAGAACAGCTGATACTATATCTATGGTATCTTGAACCTGTCATGCCATCATCATTCCTGTTATGGTTCATGATGAACAGTGGCCCAGCCCGACCGTAAAGCTCTTCAGGACCGGCACTACGCAGTTTTGTTGGTTGCCACCTCAATGTTTGTCAGTCTCGTGACTGTTGTTCTGTCTCTCTGGAAGGTGTTCTTAGCTGTGGCACTTGCTGATGTTTTCTCCGCCACTGATGTTTGCTTGGGGAATTAGCTCTTGTGCACAGTTCTGCCTATGATGCTCTTACAATGGCTCCCCTTCTGGGAAATAGATCTCAGTCTGCATTTCTGCCCACTTTGGAACCATACCCCAGGCCTTGTCCCATATTCAGCCTCTCTAGTTCTGCTAGCTGTCTTACCCAGGCATCTGGCTCATCTCCCCACTCTGGTGTTTTTGGGGTGGTTCCGGGAGGCCCTTCTTCAAAGCCCCTCCTGTGATGGTCGCTCTCCTGTGCCCAGCTCTCTTGGGCTTACTTGCCCTCTGTGGGACACCACCACACCGGGCCCACACACTTGGGTAAACCCTTGAAATCTCTTCATGCTTGCTTGCTTCCCGGTCAGCTGCCACAACACTGAGCCCATGCCTTTGTGCAAGCCCTAAGAGTAGACATCAGCTTCTCATCACTGGGCTTCCCACAGGTCCAATGCTCTCCTTCCTGGAAATTGGTCCATAGCCCCTCTTGGCTGGCCCTTAGCTTCAGGTTAGGCTACCAGCTCTTCTTTCCCTAGCCTGACTGCCACTCAAGACCAGAGGTTGCCCCACCTTTGTCTAGGAGGCACTCTGAGGTAGCTTGGTCCTGGGAGTCCTGCCCTCCATGGCCATCCTGAACTTTCTTGTTCCTTGAGTGGGAGTCAGGTCTCTCGCCTACTTCCCCAGCAGGGTGGCTCTAGTTGACTCTGGAGCGCCACATCCTGCTGACCCTCAGATGACCCTCCTTGTGGCTGGACTAGCCCTCTATAAATTCCCAGCCTTGTCATCTGACCAGCCCCTTCTGAGCACATGATCCTTGCTCCCTGGGTTCCAGGTTAACCCCTTCTAGGCTAATTGAGGTGAGCATATGGTGAAGTGCTGACATGCTGTGGGTTTGCTCCTGCAGCGACTTACAGTGCTTAACCATATGGTCCTCATCCTAAAGATACTAATTCAAACCTTTTTTCACTGAAACACTGTATCTTAAATACTAGTACCATTGATTTCACTGGAACTAACCATGTGCAAGTGTTTTTAGGACTCAGGCCTATATGGGTAACCCACCCATGTTTGTTTTCTAATTTTAAACTAAATGCATTGTTATGAACCCCTGGAAACAGGGGATCTGGTCTCCCCAACCCCCTGCGAATGTAACTCCCTCTTGGGATTCAGCCCCCTGGAAGGTAACTCATTGAATAGGGCCACCAACTGCACCCAAGCCAGCCTGCCAGCCTCTTGTCTTATCACGCTAGTCTTGGTCAGGGCTGAGCACTGGATGGTCGGTGCTGAATACCTGGAGGGACGTTTTTCAGTCTTGAGGGAGAATGAAGAGCTACAACCTAGCAGGAGGCTGCATGGTAGAGTGTTGGGTCAAAAAGCTGCAGAGACAGAGTCTTTTCGGGAACCCCTGGCATGCTGGACCTGGAGGGTTCAGTGGGACGTGGCCAGATGAGCTGGCAGCTGGTCCCAGCCATTCCTCTCAACTTGTACATTTGTAAATAAATGGACTTCTATACCATACTGTAAGACTTCAGTTTCTGTCCCCTGCCGAAGGGATACCAACCCAGCAAGGCTGCCCTGAAACTTCCCACTGTGCAGGGAAGTCGGGAAGCAACAGTATTTATCTTGTTTTCCTCATTCCAGGGTTTTTGAAGTCCTGTAAACCCACCTCCTGGAATTCAGAGTCTTTCCATTCGTGAAAATTATTTCTTTGCCTCTGTATTATGGGCCAGAAGATAAAAAGCGCAATCATCACTTATTAAAGGCAGTGGGAGCTGAGTAATCAACTTCAGTGAGGACAAGTTAAGCCACAAATACATTAATGTAATGAAGTCTGTTTGTAGCAGGGTCAGGCAGGGTGCCTGACCTGGCCCTTTAAGAGAAGGCAGCGTGGGCTTGGAGGGTGTAGCCACTGAAGCAGCACAGGATGGTGCGTTGATGCCTCAGGTGAGCTAGCCTCTAAGGCCAGGGAATGAAGGTCCTATGCAGGGCCAGCTGGGCATGGCTGGGGAAAGACCAGAAGCTGGAAAGCTGAGCCCGGCATGAGAGAGTAGAGGAAAATGGCTGTGGGAGGGTTTTGCCCAGGGGCGGTGCGCATTGCAGGGAACCAGGGGCATTGCCCCATCTGGCCTGATCCCCCTCTGCACACTCTTCATGCTTTTAAAAAGAAAGAAAAAAAACCCTCACCTGATTCCCAAAAGCACCGAGGGGGTGGGAGGGGAGCCAGTAACCCGCTCCAGACTTGCTCCAAGCCCTCCAGTTCAGCAATCAGCTGTGTGCTGGTGTTGTGCCTCCCTGGACACATGTACAGGCAGGAGATGCGGGGGTGGAGGCCAGTGACTCCTGCTGAGCCTGCTCTAAGGAGTCCCTTAAGGGACAAAACTTTACAAAAGTGATTTGGGCTATTGGACTTAGAGCCCATGCTGCCTCAATAGGGAAAAGCACTTTGCTTTTCCCACCAGTGGGGGCAGTGTTCAACAGAGCCCTATGGGCTGCTTTGAAAGACTCTATCTGGACTGGAGACTCAAACGCCCAGGCAGTGTGTGAGAGCCCAGGCTGCTTGCCTGTCCCACCCCCTAAGGTGGGGTTAAAAGGGAGCTCTCCTTGTTTGGCATGCTGGTTATCTGCACCATTTTGGTGGAGAGAGAGTGCTGGCTGGCCTGGCTTGTTTGTGGCTTTGTTACCCCACGCTCCTGCTGCACCTGCATCAGACACATCCCCATTAGTGAGTTAATTATTTTTAGGTTTTTTTGCTGGGAAACACTGGTGGCCTGGGGTGCTGCTTGTGGGGGGGGGAGAGAATTGGACTTCTGGGGGTCTGCTGGGGGGGACAGAATGTGGCTGCTTGGGGGGAAGAGAATATGGCTGCTTGGGGGGAGAATGGGGCTTCTGGGGGGCTGCTGAAAATGGGGCTTCAACAGAGCTGTAACAGTGAAGCATATTTTGGGGGACAAGTGGAATTCCTTGCTGCTGCTTTTGTGGTGTGCTAAGACTTCACATAATATGGTTCCGTTGGTTTAAGATCTGGTTTACTTTTGCTTGTTCTGTGTTTGTGTTTGCATGTGCGCTGCTAGTTCCCTCCCCCCCCCCTCCTCTCCTCTCCCAAACCCCTCAAGCAGAAAATACCTCTTACATTGCAATAGAGCTGTGTGGCATGTTTTGGGGGACAAGTGAAAATCCCCGCTGTTGCTTTTATGGTGTGATAAGGACTGCACACACATAACATTGTTGCCTTAAGGTGCTTTGCTTTGCTTGCTCTGTGTTTGCATGATGCATTGCTGCTTTTCTTCTCCCCTCCCAAGCATGAGTAGAGAGGCCATTTTGTAAATTTGTGGGTCTACTGGTTGTGGCTACTCTTTTCTTAAAATGGTCCCTTCACTACTGCTCTCTGCTGGAAAGTAGTTACTGGCCTCTCTGCTGTGACTGTGTAACTTTGAGCATCTTGCCTGGGTTTTTTGTTGAGAAACAGAAATGCGTTGTTTAAATTTTGATGGGGCTGGTTTGGTGCCAACAGCAGCCTGTAACTGGCCAATTTTTAAAAAAAGGCCTGTGTGCTTAGTCAGGCATTTGGCTGCCAGGGAAACGGTGTAGGTACTGGGGATGCTAGTCTCGATGGGCCTGGTTTGGTGGCAATGCAGCCCTGAAACTGGCCAAACTTTTTTCAAAGGCCTGTTTGCTTGGACAGGCATTTGGTTACTGGGGATAGGGTGTAGCTACTTGGGATGCTGGTCTAGATAGGCCTGGTTTGGTGACAATGCAGCCCTGAAACTTGACAAACTTCTTTAAAATGGCATGTTTGCTTGGACAGGCATTTGGCTGCCAGTGTTACAGTGATGGTACTGGGGATGCTGGTTTGGATGGGGAGTGTTTGGTTGCTATACAGGCCTGCAACTGCTCTCCTTGTGAACAGAGGAGAAAGTAGATAGGAGCATGGCAGAAGAGAAGGCTGCAGACAACAAGGAGACCCCTTTCCCCTGTCCCCCACTGAACCCATCTCTTCCCCTTACTCTTCTCGTGCACCAAAACCAAACCTTTTCCCTCCTACTCTCCTCTGTTGTCCTTCTCTTCCCTTTCATTCTCTTCTCTTCTGAGAAGAGAATGAAAAGGATGCCATGAAAATCGAGGATTCGAGGCTTCAGGATAAAGGTAGGCGATGGCAATGTAATCTATTTTTGTAACCTGCTATGGTTAATTTGGATCTGGTGGGAGAGAGTGGATGGGACCCCAGTAAGAGGGCTCTCTATCCCCCAGTGGGAGTGCTTCACACAGTAGCAAGGAGCTTCCAGCGTTAACAAATGTAATGTTCATCCAATGTTAACCCTGTGAGCTCCTTGCTGCTGGGTTAAGCCACGCCACTGACCTACCACTCCCCCTGGCTCCGCCTACCACTGCTCCTGCACTGGCCCGCCGGTGGCAAAGCCACCAGCAGAAGGTTCAGCCCATCCACTGCCCCACCAGCCTCAAAAACCACCAGCCACCACTAGCTCTGCCTCACTAGTTGGCTTCAGGAGAGTCTGTGCCTGGCTAGCAGAGCATTAGGGGGAGGCTGTACATTAGTGGGCTACACGGTGTAGGCAACTGAGCTGGTAGCCTGAACCAGAAATAGAGTGCGGAGACTGTGGGGATGGGTACTTGACCTGGGGTAGAGGAGGACAGTGCCTGGCCAGGCAGGGCCTTAGAAGTAAGTACGTGGACCCCTGTGGGTATATGAAGATGGACTGGTGTAAATAAAAAACCTTTGATAATATCCTGCATGAGGTGGCCTCAGTGTGGCTTAATCTTGAAAGAACTTACCCCAGGCTTGCACCCCCACCCCATTACACTGTTTATTGCAAAGGACTGAAATATTACTTAATAAACCCAGCATTAGTATAAGAAACCCTCATGGGACCAGAGAAAACATTCATTACATCAGAATTTTCATTGTAGTACGGTTTGGTAATATGAAAGTTATATAATGATTCTTGAGCTTGTGATGGTTGTAAATGGATGTTCAAGTACTATATAGTATTATAACTATCAGTATTAGAGAGTGTATGTTCTGCATATGTGAAGAATTGTGCTTTTAAAGGCATACATTTCAGTGAGAAATATTTATATACAATATGCATATGCACACACAAAAAACTTATACTTTGCTACATGGCTTAAAACTTTTCATTGTAATCTTACTTTTTATTCAGTTTTGTCTCATGCTGTGACTGGGAAATTGCACAATTTCAATACTGTATTTTTCCTTTTATCTGCCTTTTCAAAATGTTCTGTCAATTAGAAAATGCTTGTCAGTTGAAATGACTGTTCAAGAAAGAAACCGACATGACTTCTTCATCACTTGAAGGATCTAAAATAATGGCATTAAATCAACTTGCAGTAGAATGTATTGTTTAGGAGGAAGTTTGGTATTCTGAACTCTGATACAGTATGCATAGTTATTATTAATAATACCTTTTATTTATATAATGTTGTACATCCAGAAGAATCCTAGGGTGATTGACAAACTGTATGATTAAGTATGAAATCAGCCATCTTTTCAATGCCACTATTTAGGTAGGGAAAGTATACTAATCTGACTGGGTATTTGCAGAGAAAGTAGGCTTAGCATTTGTGAAAACTGTTTGCACCTTAATAACCACCAAATCTTATACATTATGTGCAAACTAACATACTCTAACTCTATGATGCAAGACTAGCATCAGTTTAGAGCAGAACTATCCATCTTTGTGCCACTGCCTCAACACCAGACAGCCTTGATTTAGAGGATGAACTGCAACTTAGATTAACATAAAAATGTTGACCATGTTCTAATTAGATAGGACACAATCCAGTTGTATCATCTGATGGGAATGTAGTGAGAGTGGGACGGTTGTAGAGTTCTGTTGTAGTCCCTATCTTTATGCCATTGTGTATTCCCTAAAGGTCATTAAATTAGAGAGACCTATGGTGACTGAGGTCTGGAAAGTGGCTCTTAAGTAACTTCCTCCTGTATGGAGTGATGTAGCAGTTAGGTTAGGACTCAAACACATAATCTTCTCAGACTAGCCAGTAAAGATTCTGATCCATCCATTGGAGCATGGATCTGTATGCAGGCCTTACCCATTGGGTATTTTCAGACGTTACGAGATCACGGTGAACCACGGTGAATACCCACATGGTGATCGTGGTCCCTTAACGTCTGTTGGGGGGAACGGAAGCTCCCCGCCAGATGTTCACCCCCGTGAATCACAGGGGGGAAATCACATTGAACACGCAAATGGAGGTCCTGGTTGGACCATCTTCGTTTGCGTGTTGAATGTGATTCTCCCCCATGATCAAGGGAACCGTCTCGTCTGTCCCCTGACCACGGCCCGGAATCAGTGGCGAGATTCCGGACCGTGGTCAATGCGGGAGTGGGGGGGGGCGGGGCTGTGCGGCCCCGCCCCCTCCCCCGATTCCCCGCCTGCACGTCTGTTTGACGGCCGTTTTGATCCCGGCGGCGGATCAATGGGTGATTCCGTGATGGGGCCAATACCAGCCCCGTCACGTCTGAAAATACCCATTGGCAGAAGTTGAGTATCAAGTAGGACCATGTTTCTAAGCACCTGTTTGCCTTAATCAGTACTTTCTTGTTTAGCATTCTGTTACTGAATGTTCACTGTAAAGCAAGTTTGAAGTTTCATAAACAGTTTAGATTTAACTTAATAGAGCACATTTGAACAATTTTTTAAAGAGCGAAAACATAGCTTTTTCATGCTCTGATAACTTCAGAAGTGACTGAACAGATTTTCTTCAGACTTTCTAAACAAAATTTACCTGTGGGCAGCATGAGACCAAATAAGATAAAATGAAGTTGAAAAGTGTTATCTGTGGAAAGTCCTGAGCTGCTGAGTGTGGATGTTTTGGATGAAAATCACTTATTTGAATGATACTTTAGTGTTTTTGTCATGATGATATTATTAATCAAAGAATTACATTTATTTTAAAATAATATATTTGGGCAATTACTTCATGCTGTCATCTTAGCATCCATAAACTGTGTTTTTGCTTATTACTGGTTTTATTTTGGATTGGAGACATTGCTGCATGTTTCACTAAGAGAGAAAAAAAATGGAATAATTAACGCATTCGTAGATGGGGATGCCGGACCATATTCTCTAATAAGATTTGGTTCTTTAAGCTGTACAGGCAGCTCAAAAACAGGGAAATATTCACAAACAGCTGGCAAATAACCCCATTAGTATAAGAGGAGCTTGCTGATTAGGTGAATTTACTGGTTCCGGATCTATATCCCTCCTTTGTTTCACAGGCATAGCATGTACTGGACAGAGCTCAAACATATAGCAAATAAATAAATAAATATCTGTGATTAATACCTGGTATTCCAGATAGATTGGTGGTTATTCAGTAACTATCTGGTAGCCACGGAGGCTAACCACCAAACCAGAATGGATATTATCATTTACCAAATTACCATTTACTACATTAATTCATAACCAAATCAACCCCGATAGATGAAAGGAGGTAAAAAAAAAAAGTCAAACGGTAAAGCGGTAAATGGTAATCTGCTAGCCAGCGGATACCAAACTGGATACCATTCAGTATCTGACCAGGTACTATGGACACAGCAATATCTATCCGGCTACCAGCTAGTAACAGATACTTGTTTCAGCTCTAGGGCTTAGGGAAGAGTTGAATTGAGTACAGAGCTGAAACAAGTACCTGACAAAATGACCAAACCTAATGAATTCAGATAATCTGACCTGAAATGAATGAACCAAGTAACAAACGCTACTCATCTGACTTTCAACTGATTTCATCTTTTCATGTTGTTTCATTCATTTTGGCTATTTGTATCCAGGTCCAGTTTTTATTCCACTCATTTTTATTGTTGCTTGTGGAAATGAACAGAAAGCCAGACGCAAAACAAACAAAATTGCCAAACATAGGTTGCTCAAACAGTGCTGGATTCTGGCTGAAAGCAGTTTCTGCCTGAAACTGAGAAAAACCTGTCAGCATTTACGCTGCTACCCATTTCTGCTCTAGTTGAGGAGGACAAATGCAGAGAGCATCTCCACTACTGGTATTGGACCTTAATGGGGCCAGTGTAGTTCAGAGCACAGTACTGGGACCATGAGTTGGGGGGAGGCCCACCGGTTCAAGACTCGCCTTAGCCATGAACCCACTGGGTGACCTTGGGCCTGTCACAGAACTCTCAATCAAACCTACTTCACAGGATTATTGTGAGGATTATTATTTGAGTTAATTAATTTAATGTTAATTGTTAAAGTTAATAAATTGAAATGTGAGCCACCCTGAGCCTAAGGCGGCACCTGCACCATTTCAGAAAAGAGGACTGCATATGCAGCTGCAGTGGCCATTTTGCGCATGATGGGACAAACGCTGTACACAGCAAACGATACACGGTAAATCAGTATATGGTGCACAGTAAATCATGGTAAACAGTTAATTTTGACGAGATTCTTGCCAAGATCTTGAACGGTTACTGAGATCATCCTGAGATTTCGGTAACAATTCCCGATTCTCGTGATATTTTCATGAGAAACAAATTGATTCTGGTTATATATATATATATATATATATCAGAGGCTGCTGTCCAGTACACAAAAAGCCTCTTGGATTCTAAGTCTCTAGAATTCTATAAACAGAGAACTTAAGGAGCTCTGCTGTGCCTGGCTACCTGTGCTGTGGTTCAGCAGGGGAAGGAGTTCTGCTGTGCCTGGCTGTTTGTTGCTGACTATCGGCTACCAAGAAACAGAATCTAGTCTGGAGGCCTGCAAGTCTCAAGGATCAAGTCAATGTGGAGAGCTGTTGAGGGGATCTGACTGGTAAGAAGCCAAGAAGGGAGAACATCTCTAACCCCCCTGGACAGCAGGAGTATTGAGCATGTTGTCCCTGACGAGGTCAGACGTTTTGTAGCAAAGACTAATTGTGACTATGTGAATGCTACACCAGAGGTCAGAGTTTGAACACTGACCTGGAGAGACTTTGTTTGGCCAAGGGCTGATGGCCTAGATGTAGAGATAAGAACTGTGGGAACTGTGATTAGTTTGAGCTTGGACCAGAGGAACACTCTACTAGACACCTGATAGTAGTAAGAGTCTGAGTATTATGTGGAAGTCTAATAAAATCCTGTTTCCAGCTGGTTCCCTGAATAGCGAGCTGATTCTGGGCCCTAAACCTGGAGCAACTTAGACTAACGCCACCAAACTGCTACAGAGGCATTCATGACATTGGGAAGTCACAGGCTAAACATACCCAACTCCTTCAACCGCCTTTCCTGCGACTCACCATCTTCCCTGTGGCTCATCTTTGTGGCTGCCGGAGCCACTCCCACTGTTGCCGCCGGACCCACTGCTGTCACCCTCCGGAGCCGTGCTGCCTGGCCCCTACAGGTACCAACTGCCCCCTTCCCCATTTGGAAGAGGGGGGCGGAGCCAGGGCGCCCGGCCAGGACTTCTGGGCCCGGTGCGGCCAAAAGCGGCCTGCCGCCCAGCCCAGGAGAAAGAAGCCACTACCTTCCCTGCGGCTCACCTTTGCTGCTGCTGCCACCACCGCTCCCGCTGCTGCCACCAGACCCGCTACTGTCACCCTCCGGAGCCATGCTGCCCGGCCCCTACAGGTACCAACTCCACCCCAACCCCATTTGGAGGAGGGGGGGTGGGGCCAGGGTGCATAGCTAGGACCTCCAGGCCCGGTGCAGCCAAAAGCAGTCTGCCGCCCGGTGGGCACCGCAAACACGCGCAGCAGGCAGCGTGCCTAAGGGCCATGTTAAAGGGCCCTTAGGCGTGGCCCTTAGGAGGACCGAGGGGACCAGGGGTGGGAGGCTTTCATTTTTATTTTGGGGTTTTTAAGGGGTTTGGGGGGGGATGGGGTGTGGTTTTTATGAGGGAGGGGGACAAGGGGATTGGGTTAGGGAGAAAAGGACCAACCCCCTTGGTGAGAGGAAGGGGTGCGGCCCTCACCGTGAGAGGGGGGCATACTCTGGATATGGGGGAGGGGGGACTCCCGGTGAGAGAGGGAGACTCAAGATGGGGA